>OX183134.1:14708595-15287233 GCA_945261195.1 Cryptosula pallasiana | reverse complement strand
ACTCCCAGTGTAATTACTTCAAAGAGTTATGAAATTTTCCTTTGATAACAGAAACACACGTTTATTTAAGTATTGCAAAAACTTGAATACATAGAAGCCTCCCTAAAAATGTGAAATCCAGGGTTGATTGTAAAAAGTTTTCTTGATGAGCAAATGTCTGGGCTTTTTGGTCTGTTAAAGGAAAGCGTTAGCTTTTAAAGTGTTTATTAAAACTTGAAACATGATATAAAACTTTTAACATAAACTTTATCACTTGGCAAGATGTTCTGTTTCAAGTTTATCACGAAATGACATTTTAATATCTGTATGGAGCCACTAGAACCACAATATCTAGTTAATAAAAAGAAAGTTCTAACTCACAGCATAGGACTTCCAAACTAGTTTCTTCACCTATTAAATTGTTTTCAGAGCAAAAGGCTACAAGAAGCAGAGGAAAATACGCGAGAAATAAAGTAAGTTTTTACAAAAATAAATTCACAGATTGACAAACACACAGGCAAGGAAATATATAAAACAGAAAAGTTTCCAATTTCTTGCAAACTTTTTTGGTGGGCGGCAAGAGAGGCACTTCCGAGCTTTAGCTCATTTAAAAAAGTTTAATTGTTGAAGTAGTTCAATGAGAGCCCACATGTAGCTAAAATGAGTAAATGGTTTTGGTCAATAACCCACTACATAGAGTTGCAGCTCCTTTCCATGCATCTCATCAGGTAAGCAAGATATTTGAAGTTGCCCAATCTTGGTTATCGATCAGTGAAAGTTATTGCAGCTACAAAACTATGCAAAACTTGCCATGACGGACTCATATTTCTTGGCGCAATGTTAGATATAAGTATGTGATGTACAACCTTGTGAAGAATCAGGGAAGCTGATTGCTAGCGCTAACAGTTTATGAAAAGTCAATAACTTGAAAAGTCTTCTAAAAAATTTAGAGCTCATTCTTATTGTTTTTGGTAACTTTCTGCATCGGCTAAGAGTATATTCAGGAGATTTCATGAATTTTAATCACACTTCGAATTTTTTGCCAACATTATACCCTATGCAGTCTTGGAAGCTTCCAAAACTCTGTAAATGACTGGGTAGACAAACTTAATAGCACGGAAGGAGTAAAAAAAAGCCTGTGAAAGGTCATACGGCATACGGTGATACCCATAAAGTCTTAAGAGTCATAGAGAAATGCCTTTTGATTCACCCATCATCCTCAAAGTATATTGTAGTACTTCATGTAGCTGTTCTTTTGCAAAAAAAACAATATAAAAAGCCATCCAAATATTTTAAGCAATTCCCACGTACTGTTATATTATATGATGGTTGGAAAAAGAAGTGAATGATTTAGTAGTTGAATGGATAATGTTTGCTGTAAATTGATAGACATATCAGCATCTTTGAGAAAAACTTTGTTTGAAACTTTCACTTGATCTCCAAACATTCTATATGCTTTATTAGTTACCTACCAAACCTCCAGAAGTTGCAATTAACTTCCACGGACCAGTAAAAAGTCACCAAAGTGCGCTGTCACTAGCCAAACAGCACTCTTGCTGGTGCAATAATTCTGTAGCGATGGTTGGCCTTCCTACCAAACTCAACCTCTTTGCCAGAGATTATCCACCCAACAATGCTGTGATAAGTTTACCACAACTCTGCAGCTACGGTGAGCCCATGATTCAGACTCCAGAATTCGTGCTTTAGAGTATTATACATTTATTACTCCATAAATCTCGTGTAAAGCTTTGCAGTATCTTGCTTACTGGCCACGTGTACAAGTAGAATTCTAATACAGTATGAGTGGTTTGGGCAATAATTGTGCCTTTTATAGGCAGGAGCACAGGAACTTACTGCACTTGAGAGACAAGCAAGAAATAAAGTAAAACATAATTACACAAAAGAACATGCAGACTATAAATATTGAACAATCATATACAAGGAAAAAGGTTAAAGAGACAAAGCACCAAGAAATGGGTAACAGATTTTATAAATAAACTAATAAGTTGTGTAGAATACTGCATCATTTTGCTTCTTGAGGCAAGTCCTGGGCTCTGGTGACTTGTGATGCAGGTTTTGGCGATGGTAGGGTTGATATTTGAGAGAGTTAGGAATCTGTTGTCTCTGAGGCTAATTCCCGGTCCCCAGGCTATGGTTAACATATAGTTGCAAAGCAGTTAAAAATGGCTGAAGGGATGGTATAATGACTGAAGAGGTAGGAAGTTGACCTGCGGGGACAGTAAGGTGGTTGCAGGGTGGACTTCCATACCAGTATAGTTAGTGTTTTTTGTACTGACATGTTTCTAGTATTGTCAGAGTTTTTGTAAAACACATCTGACACTCCGCTTTTGCCAGAAGGGCTGTTATGATGAAAAGTTTGCTTATAGTGGATCAACCAAGTCCACTACAGTTCTACAGCTTGAGAGCATCAACTTGTTTGATCTTTGTTTTAATGTTTCAAAACTATTTTTTGCTGCATATCTAGTTGAAAAAGCAGGAGTTGTGAGAAAAAGGAGGAAAGTAGATAAATTTCTCAAAATACAGAAAATAGCTGAGTTCACAGAGACAAAATTTATTAGTTTGCTGTGGCACTAACTTGTCTCACTAGTTACATTAGACTTTTTCTCTCACAGTCTTTTTTGATACTTTAATAAATCCGACAGATTTTCTCTCTTCCCCGTGTTTCTTTGAGATCTTGCAAAAATGGAAGATTGAGATTCCATAGGTCCAAGAGCTGGAGAGCTTGCTGTAAAGAAGGCAATAGAAAGAAACTTATTACAGCCACAATACCTGTTTATAAACATTTCCATATTTTAATAAAACAACAGAAAATGATGTAGTATTCTCAAATAGCTGATTTTTTCGGAGGCTCTTAAGTCTTGTTAAGCAAAAGTCTGTTATTTTTTGCTCTAAGAATTATTTTTCAAATTTTATTCAAATAAAAGCTACAGAAGCATTGAAAAGTTTTTTTATGGAGGTTTGATTAAGTATAGTGAATCATAGCAATGTACATAAGTTCTTAGGCAGTCCGTAATAAGACTAACGATAATAATTTGAGCAGCACACCAAATTCTTTACCAACAGTTAATTACTAGTTAATAAAATTGTTGTTGGCTTAATTCTGTCAATAGCTTTGGTCGACGTATGTAATCATTGAGTGACCATTAAAGTTTTGCATTCACGATAAAGCTTTTGATGGGTTAAACCATGTTTTAATTAATTGAACAGTTTTTTTAATGTTGACATAAATTATTCACAGTTTCCTTCGAGTCCGCTAGTTATTTATTTTCAAGTAATTGTGTGATTATTTATTTGTACAGTGGTCAGTAAACAAAATCATCTTTTCATTTTTGTTTTCAAGATAAAGTAGGCTTTTCTGGGTATCTTTATGCAAAACAACTGATATAAATAATGTAGTGGACCATGTCGGTAGGGCTCCTACTACCGTCCACTAACAACAGCCGTCTACAGCGTGCAGCTACTGGAACAGCAAAGCAACACCTCTCTCCAAAAGGTAACACTGGGTCGATCGTACCTGCAAGGTACAACAGAGAAGTCGAGAACAACTTCACTACTAGTGAGCCCTCGGCTCAGACAAACTATGTATAGTTTTAAGTAATAAAACACATTTATTGTCCACTTATCACACTCTAATGAGGCAATCGCCTGGAGAAGTTAACACAGTAGCAGTAACTGATAAGTGGCAATGTACACTGGCAAAATCAACCTTTTTATAGGCTGGTGGCAGGAGGAGTATTGCATCATGCTAGTTTATCCGATAACACAAGACAGGAAGTAATACAGCCTATCAGAATAACCATACATGCAATGGCACATAAGATTAAAGGGTTAAGGTGCCTAATGGCAATGAGTAATGATACAAAGTTAAGTTCTCAGTCTTAGTTAGCCTTATAATCCAGATAGTTGGCAAGTAGATGTTGATAGGTCCTTGATTCGTCCTCGGGCATCGATATAGGGTGTCTTTGGAACCCTGGCTATGGTGACCATCTTGTTGCTGGCCCTATATGTCACTGCAGGGTCGGTAGGTAAAGCTGCGGGGCCAGTATAGAGGCTGCAGGGCCGGTATAAAATCTGCCGGGCCAGTAAAGTAATTGGTCTGCTTGTGGAGTGATGGCTTTTTGGTGCATCACTTTAGGATGCCTGCCTGACTTGATGCCTTTGTCAGTGTCATTTCTAGCTCATTATATGTGTGCAGGATATGTGTGGTGCTAAAATCCACGACAATAATATTTTTTTAATGAATGTGAATTACATTTAAATGACCACGGTTAAAGTCGGCTGTTGAAATGTGAATGAAGTTACCTCCTCCACTGCATATCGTTCATGCTTAGCATTTATTTCAATTAAACTAGTCAAAGGGTTAATTCATTTGATCAGTCATAGCTAGAGTGAGTTTCTAGATCTTACCCACAGTCCAGAGTGAAAGGTTGTTTGCAAGCTGTTATGCAATCATTGCTACTACACAAGTATAATACTGAATACTAGCTGAAAGAGCTGACTGAGAGCTTTGAATTGAGTTATGGCAGTAGTCATTAGTTGATAATACCAGAAAATCAAAATATTTTTACTGCCCTCTCTGAGATGAACACTAATGGAGTAATGAAAAAAATCATATGTATTTGATGTCACGGCTCTGACACCACCCTCAAGATATTGATATATCATCTTAGGAAGTTTTGTCTTTTCAGAAGGACCACTCTTGTAAGCTCCAAATTTGAAATTTTGAGTCTCACTCTCAGTTTTATTTGTGTGGGAAAAGTTTATATATTAGGCACGATAGTATTGTGGATTCTGGTCTCGTGAACCACAGAATACTATGAACTCAAGTATTGTGCCTCTTTCTGTAGGGAGCACTACCATTTCGGTCAGTGTCATATGAATGAGGACTTTCACAACTAAGTAGAGATCTTGGCTCATGCATGCTAGTCTGGATGATTTGGTAATGCATGTACAAAATGCATTGATTGTTACACAACTCTAGGATTTCGTTTCATTCTCAAGCATACAAGATTATTGCAAAGTCATAGAATAAGATACATTAGCAAACTCGATGAATACTGCAAGAGCCAGTCTTTTGTAGACAGAACTACAGAACTACAGGAAGCAATTGGCTTGTATAATATAGTGGCTAATCACTGGTACAGTAAAAGAACATAGAAAATGATCATAAATATAACAATGAACTATGTGATAATGCACGTTGTTAAATTTGATAAACCCCTAGTGGCAATGGGGGGGGGGGGGGGGGGTTGGGAAGTTAATGAGTAGGCCATGTTTGTACATAGGGGTCCAAAATCCTGTTGTGCTCTGGATTTTGTTGTAGCTTATGATCGTGATGCCTCATAGTTGGAGGGTAGGTACATCCCGGTTAGTCTTCTGAAGGGCGGGGCTATTTTCAGGATCCTCAGCTAAAGCGCCTATCCTTGACCAGTCTGCTGATCCTTGGTAATCAATCCCAGATCTGCAGCGGTCTTGATCAAATCTGCAGGGGTCAAATCATGATCTGCAGAGCTCAGCTGGATCTGCACAGGTCATGCCCAGATCTGCAGAGGGCAAACCCGGATCTGCAAGGGTCATGACCAAGACTGCAACGGTTCTGACCAACTCAGTCATTTCGTACAGAGTCGAGCACACATTATGGTGACTGCTTACAACAAGCAAACCACAACCACTTGCCTGTTGTCAGTGAGAGCATGAGCTAGAGGAGGCTCATTCAATAGCATGTATAGAAATAGTTTCTCCCTAACTTCACCTGCAAATTTGCTACAATAGATCACGATTGTTTATGCTTAAGGCTTTAATCAGTTTAGGGTTTGACACAGTTTATCAGGAAATAGAACTAAAAAACTTTCTGCCAAGCGACTTGAAACTAGGCCGTAATGGCAATCAGTTTTGCTTATTAGTGAATGTCAGTTTGATACAACCCATTAGGAAATTTTAGGACTAAATCTGGTACTTTATAATTTTTCAAATAAACTCTTGCAACTTATCGTTGTTGAGAACATTCCGTGGCTTGTAATTCTGGCATATCGTTTTTTGCTGAGTGGTGATACCCATTTCTGCAAACACAAAATATTTTTTTACTGTTTGCCAATAGTTAGTACTCATAACGCTTAAAGCACAACAGTAGGTAGAATTGCCAATAAACATATCTAGAGTTAGTCAAATATTTTTGTTGAATGCTATCTAGGAATACTGAAACTGGTAACTTCTTAAAACCTTCCTAAGAACGTATTCCGCGTTTTCTCCTTTCACCTTCTCTATTTTCATTCTACAGCTATGTAAACTTGTTCATTTCATGTAAAGGTCCTTAGGAATTTTTTTCTGCGTCTATTATCATTTTTTTTTAACTCCTCTGTATTTAATTTATTTTCCGTTTCTTTCATGCTTATTTTTTCATAATCGAGGTAATATTCCCCCTTTTTCCTCTTGTTTTATCAGCCATTTGACTACCTTTCCCAGATACTATTTTACCTACAAAAGCCGGTACTCAATTACTTTATATTTTTGTCATCTCATATGGGACATTTACAGGTTACCGAAGTTTATTACTTGATTTAAAGTATGCAAATCTTGTGTTTTGAATGTCTCCGAAGTAAAGGGTCTAAAAAAGATGCGGTAAATTATTTGTGACAACCATCTTTTCACCAATGCAAAGCTGCCTACAAAGCCAGGGGGTATTCTCTTCTGCATGTCAATTGCAAGGTATATACTACTGCAAGGAACCATCCACAAACATAAAAAACACTGGGGAGCTACATAGCAATGGAGTACTTGTGTAGACGCACCAACGAAGATGCCAAACTTCTCCAAGACACATGGTAATCTTACCCTACTCAATGAGTTGAATCGGCTGTTCATGCATAAAATGTACCTAAAATGCCACCAAATTGGTATTAAGATGTCACTAGGCACGGCCATGTTTTGGTTAGCAAGCAAATGTTAGAAGTTTGCGTATGATGTTAACAATACTGTGATAGTGTGCAGGATTTCACTGTGGGGGTGTGAGTTGGTAGCTCGGCCTACCTGCACAACCTCCCGAACTGTAATGGCAACTGTGTCTAGTGTGCTAGCGATACAACCCTTCCACAGGTCGACTTAGTATACTGGAGAATGGTGGTCGACCATCTCAGTAACTAGTGAGCTGCCGGTTGCGTTAGCTGTTGTTTTGTGTGTGCAATGAGTTCGAACTTTGAAGGGCGAACTAGTTGAACTAGGTTCGGCCAGCAGAGGTTCGGCTGTCTTTTTGTAGTGCTGTGCAGAGGTCGAACATTGAAGGCGAAGTTAGTCAAAGCTAAGTTCGGCCAGCAGAGGTTCAGACTGATCTGCCTGTATATTACTACTTGAGTAATGGTGCGCAGTGAAGTTATTTGTATGTACAAAGAAACTTCTGAGAGTGTGCAAGCTGACTCTGATTTATTTGACATAAACATCCGTATTTATGCATGCAATTACATAATAAAATGACTGACAAGTGCTTAGACAAAAGAGGCCACACCTGGCACAATTGATTGGCCAGCGTGTGCGAATAGAATATAAGAGGTTGTGCTAAATTGATTGCCTGACTGCATCCACATGGGTAACATATAAGTTTACATGCTTGAGTAAAATAATGATAAGTGTACATAGAGTAAACTGACTTAGAACGCAAACATAGAAATAAGAATGAAGTGTAAATAGAGTAGACAACTGGGTAGCTTCGGTAAGTGTACATAGAACTGTTCGAGCATAGAACTATTTAAATAGAAGCGTCACAAGATGGCGCCGGTCCTCTACACATTCCGCCCCATTGGCGATGGTAGCCAATTAATCGATGGCGGCGGCATCGGTACTGCATCGTCTTTTACTCTCTATAGGGCTGACTCATCTGTCTCTTGATTTCTTGCGCCCTCTCTAGTAGTTTAAACGCATCTGTTGTTACGGCATGCAACTCCCGATCGAGGGCCTCCATCCTATGTCGGTGTTCTCTCCGACGTCTTTGTCTTTTGGCTTCCGCCGAACGCTCTCTCTCTGCACGCCAGCTGTAGCGCGTCTGTGGTTCCTCTTGTCTGGGGGATGCCGATCTCTTAGGAGGGGTTGTCCTCCTTCTCTTTCGTGGTGGCGACAACTCTGGTTGTTGTCCCAGCCTCTTCTTCACTGGTATTTTCTCCATCTTTTCTAAGCTGGGAGTCGGCATACCGAACGGTGGGGGCTGCTTCCATCCCATGGCTTCACAGAAGACGTCGTACCTGGCAGCGTCGACCTCATATAGAGGTTTATGTTTTCCTCCGTGCTCTGGTGTTCCTCCCTGCACTCTGATATGCTTTAATATAGCATCTCTCGAAGAGCTCTTCTTCCCACAGGTACAGTAGAAAAACGTGAGGTGTTGGCGTACGTGGTAAGCCACCCTTTTCTTGACGTGTTGATAACTACATCTTCTGCATTTCCATTCGTCACTATCTCCAACCTGTATCGACATTTCTTTAATTTCTCTCATTGTCTCTCCTGACAACCATATCTCCCTCATCACATGTGTAGGTTTGGCTGTCGGTAGTTCATTTTCTACAACATCAATACGTCTTATGTTGATGGTCGGTGTAGCACTATGTTTTAACAACATATCTTCTTTCCGTGGCACAGTTACTAGCCGCATTTGCCGATCTACTGCTGTAGTTAGAGATTGGATGGTCACATTCGGTAGGTTCTCACCTGTTGTCGATGTGATGTCAGCCTTCTCCTTGGCGTGTTGGGATGTTCGAGCCATGGTGGTTGATGGGATGTCCGGTTGGTCTACTCTTCTTCTGTTGGGTAGCGAACTCGTTCTCTGTTGGATGGCAACTGAGCGTTGGCCGCTCCTGCACCTATCTATATTCTGATTGGTGGTGGCTACCACGTGTTCTCTCAGCGTCATCCCCCACGTGGTATTGTTTTGATGACGTGGGGTGGCGGGTATTCGTTCGCAGCAGCTGGGAGTTATGCTACCCTGTTTCATATTTTTTTCGGTGACGAGTTTACTGGTTTGGGGAGTTGTTTCCTTTTGCTCGCTTTTTCTCCCTCGTCTCTCTTCATGACAACTCGTCCCACTTTCTTCTATCTTTCTCTTGTTTATTCTTCGTTTCACTTCTATCCAACCGATTTCGGCTGGGTTTTCTGGTACTTCTTTCTCCAGGAGAGTAGTTGATGGTGGCAGTGGTGTGACCTCCCTGCTTCCTGCTCCAGTAGGTGGGGTATTGGGTATGTGGGGCTCCCCCCCCTGCTGTATAGCAGTGGTAGTCGTTCAATCTGGTTGGCTTTTGCCTCTCTCTTTGTGGTCGACCCAAGGGTGAGGCGGGCAGCCGGCTGGGTTGTAGGGGCGGCCAGTCTTCGTCACTGAGGGCTGGGGGCCTCGGTGGGCTGGGTGCCCTTTGGATGACCTCTGGTGGGGGCGTGTCTCCTTCCTCTATACTTATTCTTTCCTCTACTTTGATCTTGCTGTGCCCTAGCACTTCAGGCCTTCGGGTTGGACTGTGGCGCACCGCAGGTGGAGGCGGGGGTGACAACTCCCGAGTGTGGGGTGTCTCCTCTCCCAGAAGAGGGTTTCCAGGTTCCTGGAGATGTGGTGGGCTAGGGAACTCCCTGGCCAGCGGTGGCCTTTCTGGTGGGGGTGACGGTAATGGTAATGTTTCTGGTTTGGGCAGTGGTAGGGGTAATAACTCTAGGTTCTCAGCGGGGGCTGGACGTGCCTTGGGGGGTCGTCCTCTTCTGGCCCCTTTCATATTTGGTTGGAGGGCGGGCTCTCGGCATGGGGGTGCTCGGTCGACTGGTTCCTGGCATGTCCTATAGTGACGCAGCCGCATCCCATTCTGAATGGACCACTGCCCATTTCTCTCCACTTTATAGGTGTGGTTTGGGAAGGCTTCCAGCACCTGGTAGGGTCCGACGAAGCGTGGCTGCAGCTTCGGATTGCTTCCCTTCACCCTCCGTTTGTTCTCTAACACGACGAGTTCCCCCTTCTGAAATACGGCGGGCTCCTCATCGTCCTGACTCCTAATCTCTTGCTGCTGATGTCTTAGATATTCATGTGCCTTCTGGAGATTCTCCTGCACTTCTGCTGTGTGTTCCGAAACGTTGCGAGGGTCCAAGGAGGGGGGCGTGCCTGTTAGTTGGTCCGGAAGGCGTACCTCCCGTCCCATCACTAACATGTTGGGCGTTTCCCCGGTTGCTGAGTGGGGGGTGCTGCGACAGGCCCGCATGATTTGCGGCAGCAGACTGTCCCACTCGTCCTGGCCTTTTGTCAATATCAACGTCCGGAGTGCATCTCCCAGTGTCCGGTTTTGACGCTCCACCATCCCATTCCCTTGTGGGTGATAGGGGGTGGTCCTTGTCTTTTTGATGCCCCACAGGCTACACAGCTCTTCTAACAGCACGGACTCAAACTGAGCCCCTTGGTCGGAGTGTAGCTGTTCGGGCAGGCCCCAGTAAGCAAACACTCGTTCGTCCAGCGCGACGGCGACCGTCGGTGCTGTGGCATCAGGCAGAGCTATCGCATCCTGCCAACGGGTGAAGTGGTCGGTGAGGACCAACGCGCAGCGGTTCTTCCTTTTTGTCAAGGGCAGGGGGCCGACCAGGTCGACCGCCAGCTTTTGAAAAGGTCGTCCCGCGTACATCCTTTGTCGGTGAGGGTTCTCTGCCTTCTTCCCATTCTTGGCGACCTGGCATACCTCACAGTCCTTGATTAGTTTCCTGACCAGGGGGGATATGCCCGGCCAGTACCAATCCATCAGGATGCGCTGTCTTGTCCGATGAATCCCGGCATGGATCATCCTGTGTGTCTCCCAGACGATCTGTGTCCTCCTACTTGGTGGGCAGACTACACATTGCTTTGCTCTGGAAGGGTGGTGTAACGTGATGACGAGTACCCCGTCAGGGCGGATCTTCATCGCCTCCTTCCGATCATACAGTGTCCTTAGCTCGACACTCCCTTCGGCCAATTCTCTCTCTGTGACGCTTCCCGGTCGTCTCAGCTCGGCATAAATCCGGCCTACCGCATCCTGCCCGTCCCTTTGCTCCTGAGCTAAGGTTTGGGCGGATTGTACCGGGTTTGTCACAGTGAGGTTGACCCGCTCCTCCTTCTCTCTTTCCTCTGCAGACTCCCTCTTCATCATGTCTCCCGGCCGTCTCGGCTCGGCGCAAGTCCGGCCTACCGCATCCCGTCCCTTCGGCTGAGCCGAATCCTGGGGGGAATGTACCGGGTTCAATGTGTCGAGGTTGTCTCTCGCCTCTCTCTGAGGTCTCTGTCCAGCCTCTTGCTGCAGCTCTACATGGGAAGGTCCCCCATCTCTTTGCTCGATGGAGCCGCACTGCCTACAGTCCGCGCAGGGTCCCTGTCGGCTGAGCCCATCAGCATTACCATGGTGAGTTCCAGCTCTGTGCTCGAGCTTATATCGGAATTCAGCCAAGATTTCCAGCCACCGCGCTATCTGGTTCGATGGTTCCTTCCGTCTGCACAGCCAGCGGAGGGATGCGTGGTCCGTCCGGAGCTTGAATTCCCGCCCGTAGAGGTAGGGACGGAAATGTTTCACTGCCTTGACGACAGCGACCAGCTCCTTCCGTGTGACGCAATAGTTCCGCTCCGCTGGTGCCAGCGTCTTGCTGAAGTATGCAATGACGCGTTCCTTCCCTTCTTGTACTTGGGAGAGCACAGCACCGACTCCTACCGCACTGGCGTCCGTGTCCAGTATATACAGTAAGTTGGGGTCGGGGTATCCGAGTACTGGGGCTTGGATGAGCCTGGTTTTGAGCTGGTCGAAGGCTGTCTGCTCTGCTTGTCCCCACTTCCAGGGTGTCTCCTTGCCTGTCATTACGGTGAGTGGTTTAGCAATCGTGGCGTAGTCGGGGAGGTACTGGCGATAGTACCCGGCGGTTCCTAAGAACGCCTGTAGCCCCTTTACGTCCGTCGGTGCTTCCCATCTCCTGACGGCCTCTACCTTCCCTGGGTTGGTGGCCACTCCCTTTGCACTCACTACATGTCCGAGGTACTTGACCTCTTCTTGTAGTAGCTCGCATTTGGAGGGTTTTACCTTCAGGTTTGCCTGGTGGAGTCACCCTAGCACTTCTCCTAGCCTCTGTAAGTGCGTCTGGAAGTCGGGTGCAATGATGATCACATCATCCAGGTATAAGAGCAGTGTCTTCCAGTGAAGACTTTTGAGGACTTTTTCCATGAGCCGCTGGAAGGTGGCAGGAGCTGACGTCAGCCCGAAGGGTAACACCTTCCACTTCCACAACCCGCTTCTAGTGGTGAAGGCCGACTTGTCCCTGGCGTCCGGGTCTAGGGGTACCTGCCAGTATCCACTAGTGAGGTCCAGCGTAGTAAAATATTTACTACCGGCCAAGGCGTCCAGAGACTCGTCGATTCTGGGGATGGGGTAGGCGTCCTGCTTAGTTATGTCATTCAGCCTCCGGTAGTCCACACAGAACCTCCACGTGTCGTCCTTCTTCCTTACTAGCACCACAGGGGAGCTCCAGGCTCCGTTGGCCGGCTCGATTAGGTCCTTCTCCAAGAGATCCTTAATCTGGCGTTCCGCCTCTGCTTCCTTCAATGGCCCCAGGCGGTGTGGTGGGCACCGGATAGGTCGGGCTCCCTCTACTGTGGGGATCGAATGCTCCGCCAGTGTCGTTCGGCCCAGGTCTCCGCTATGGCTACTAAATACCGTCTGGTATTCGATCAGCAGCTCCTTCACTTGCTGCTCCTGCCATGGGTCCTGGCACCCTCTCTTTGCTTGCTGGAAGAGGTCGTGCAGATGGGGGGGGGTAACTCTCTTCCTCCCGTCTTGCTCTTCCGTTGTCCTTCTGGTTCTGTCAACTCTTGAACGCCACCCTCTTCCACTCCCGTAAAGGTACCAATTACCTCTCCTGCGGGTAGTCTTAGGGTGTCCTGCGTCGGGTTCAAACATCTAACCAGTACGTGTCCCTGAGCGTCAGGCCTGTTGACGCTGGTGGCGATGGGTATCCCACCCTGGATGCTTTCAATCACTCCCTGAGGGAACGTATCCCTGGAGCTCAAGTGGCATGGAATAGTCACTTCTGTCTGTGGTGGAAGCTGGGTGTCCTGGCGGACCTGCACCTTGGACACGAGATTTCTCCCGTGGCGGTCGGTACAGGTCAGCTCCTTTCCTTGTATCACCAGCACCGGGCGGTCGAATCCCATCTGGCATCCTTGGCTTGTCAGGAAGGGCATCCCTAGGATAACGTCCTCGTTGACTTGACTGACCACAAAGGTCTCTTCAAACTTGACGTGCCGTATCCTCCCCTTCAGTGAGAGCAAGCCGTAGAACGGAAGTCTGGTACCGTCGGCCATGATCCCATGGGAATCGTAGTGCTGCAGATTGCGCTGTACGTGGTTCGGTAACCGATCAAAGACCCGCTTGGACAACAGGTTAGTGTTGCAGCCCGTGTCTATGAGGTGCGTTACCGCCTCTCCTTCTACCCTTCCAGGTAGGTAGTAGCTCGAACGATATGGTCGCTCGATCTGATTGCTCTGGAGTGTCACAGGCTTTGGAATGAATCCTTCCTTCTTCAGTGGGGGCGTTTGTGTCTGCTTGTCCTTCCTCCTGGGCCTTGGTTCCTGCTGCTCTGGAGTCCCGTCGCCGTCCGTTTCTTCTGCCACTGAGCTGTCGAGGGCCGACAGGCTGGCAAAACGGTTGTGTAGGGCGATGGGGGGACTAGTCAGGAGGTCCAGGGGAGGAGTCGCTCGACGCACTGTTGCCGGTCCACTGGAGGGCGCCTGTGCCCTTTCCTTCTGATGTGCCGTTGCCCGTGTGCAGCCAGCGGGTCTCCCTACTGCTGCGGGCGGTAGTCGTTTCCCTGGCGGCTAGGCCAAGGGACGGTCCTACATGCCTTCCGGGTGTGGCCTGTCTGTTGGCATCCCCAACATCTCTTGGGTGGTTCCGACTTCTTCTCCATCTTTAGACTGGCAACCTCCTTGCTCAATCCCTCTATGGTCTTGAGTAGCTGTGCCAAGGGGTCCTGCACCTCTTGGTGTCGAGCCGTCTCTCTCGGTGGAGTCATCTCCTCTTCCAGGGGGTCGGTCTCCACTGTCCTGATGTGAGGTCCTCCCAATGGTTGGTGAGGCACCTGCAGGAACTCGTTCCCCGCCAAGATTGCTTCCTCCAGGTTCTGAGGTCGTACTGCCAACAAGTGACGTTGCAGGTACGTGTGTCCTAGAGTGCTGTGGAATGTCTGCATTACCAGCTCATCCCTATTCTGTCGCGGCAGGGTGCTGTGGGCTGCCGTAACGAGGTGCTCGACCGTGAGTGCATGGTCTCTGAGACTTTCTCTGGGGTTTCGTCGGTAGCTTAGCAGTTTTGCTTGGGCTTCCGAACGAGTCATGCCAAAGGTTGCTCGTAGCGTTCGTGCCACCTCTTCTGTAGTCTCACCTCGACCGCACTGCTCGGCCTTGCCTGTTAAGGCTTGGCGTAGGTGGATGACTGCTTCCTCGGCCGGCCAATGGTTTGCTCTGGTCACCTCCTGGAACCGTTGTAGAAAGTAGTCCACATCTCCTGTACCATCGTACTGTGGTACTCTAAACTTATCTCTGGCTGTGGCTACCGTCATACGGTCTAGGATGTCGGTGAGCGTCCCCATCATCTGCAGGCTGGAAGGATCCCTGTCAGTGCTTAGTGCTCGTCTCCTGGTTGCCATTCTTCCTCTGGGAGTTGCTTCTTGTGGGTGTCTGTCAATCCAACTGCTGCCACCAATGTGCAGGATTTCACTGTGGGGGTGTGAGTTGGTAGCTCGGCCTACCTGCACAACCTCCCGAACTGTAATGGCAACTGTGTCTAGTGTGCTAGTGATACAACCCTTCCACAGGTCGACTTAGTATACTGGAGAATGGTGGTCGACCATCTCAGTAACTAGTGAGCTGCCGGTTGCGTTAGCTGTTGTTTTGTGTGTGCAATGAGTTCGAACTTTGAAGGGCGAACTAGTTGAACTAGATTCGGCCAGCAGAGGTTCGGCTGTCTTTTTGTAGTGCTGTGCAGAGGTCGAACATTGAAGGCGAAGTTAGTCAAAGCTAAGTTCGGCCAGCAGAGGTTCAGACTGATCTGCCTGTATATTACTACTTGAGTAATGGTGCGCAGTGAAGTTATTTGTATGTACAAAGAAACTTCTGAGAGTGTGCAAGCTGACTCTGATTTATTTGACATAAACATCCGTATTTATGCATGCAATTACATAATAAAATGACTGACAAGTGCTTAGACAAAAGAGGCCACACCTGGCACAATTGATTGGCCAGCGTGTGCGAATAGAATATAAGAGGTTGTGCTAAATTGATTGCCTGACTGCATCCACATGGGTAACATATAAGTTTACATGCTTGAGTAAAATAATGATAAGTGTACATAGAGTAAACTGACTTAGAACGCAAACATAGAAATAAGAATGAAGTGTAAATAGAGTAGACAACTGGGTAGCTTCGGTAAGTGTACATAGAACTGTTCGAGCATAGAACTATTTAAATAGAAGCGTCACAAGATGGCGCCGGTCCTCTACAATAGATTTGCATTATTAAAAACATCCGGATGGTGTGAATTGAAAAGCCAATGATAAAAGACCAAGGCACAGAAAAGAAGCGAAGTGAAGCTCGTTGCTAATGACTGAACGTTGTTCATAATCATAACTATATTAAATTGCATTGTGATTATGATATAGCAAATATTTATATATATACTGTTGGAGATTATCTCCCCTTGTTTGTGAACAAAAGGTATAAATGTACAAAAAAGGGGAAGATAAAGCTGGAATTAAGGTCATGGTTACCTTTCATTGAATATTGTTATTCATATGTGTTATGTATTACATTTTATCACTTTCTATTGATGAACATAGGACTTTTTTAGTGAGCCGCACTAGTTTCCGTTTTTATATTATATGCATAAGTTTGGCTGAGCCAGTTGGCTCAGCGCAGTTGGAGCTATACTGATCAATAAAGAGAGTATTATCTTGAAGTAACTCTTCTTTACACTTGACTTTTCTCTGTTGACGAGTTAGTCTGGATCCTTGGACCTTCCCCCCCCCCTCCCGAATTCCTTCGGTCCTTCTCTATTCATAGAAAGGACCCTCTCCCTCTAAGACCGGATCTACTAGCTTATTGAAGCTGCTAAAGCTGACATAAGATAGCATAACCGGCAGTGACACCTCGTAGTCATCCAGTGTGACCGAAAGGGTGGAGGATTGTGGCTGAACTTAGTCACATGCTACCAAAATCCTCTACAACACAATGCTAACCTCTACATTAAAGC
Organism: Cryptosula pallasiana; assembly: GCA_945261195.1. Lineage (NCBI taxonomy): Eukaryota > Metazoa > Bryozoa > Gymnolaemata > Cheilostomatida > Cryptosulidae > Cryptosula > Cryptosula pallasiana. The sequence continues at coordinate 15,270,974 of OX183134.1, read as the reverse complement.
AGGTATTATTAAGATGGTGAGCGAGAGCCATAGCTGTCACGTAAAAAGAACTCACAGTAAAGTCAACTACCATACTTTGGACATCTGCGAACATTCGCAGGAATAACTATTACTAATTATTATTACTAACCTCCAAAAACACTTTAATGGCTAAAATGTCCATTGCACGAGTACTATTTCATTCAAATATAAAAACAACCTCAAAGAAAATTGTATCAAATTCTCACAAAAAAGGGAAGGGCAGTTCTCCAGACAGAATACAGATAGTTTATATCAACGATTTAAATATATATTTTGTTGCACAACTAACAAGTAAAATTTAATTTTTGACAGGTAACAAAGAGTTATGAGAGCAGTAGTTCGATTAGGAAAGTAATCAAAATTCATTAAAACCCAAAACAAAAACGGTAGGTTTTAGTTCATAGGCACGACGATAGAATAAACATAAAATACTTAATGTCATAGTCGTCATATTTTTGTCTACAACAGATGTTCACCAGACTGAGAAGTTTCCTGTTGCTGTTCCTCTCAAACACGTTTCCTCCTTTTTAATCTAAGTCCTGATTTTTGAATTTTTAAAATTTATCCAGCTTTCTTTTCCACACTTATTGAATGCAATTTTTCTTCTCTACATTTGATAGTTTTCTCTTTTCACATTGTGCACACACTCCGATCAGAATAATCTGTGCAAATTTGCTCAAAGTTTTTCATTTTTTATGAACTAAACAAAATGTTTCACTAGCAACATATGTTACATATGATTAGACTCAGCTGCTGGCATACTGTGGTGAATTTTGGTAGCGAACATACCCTGCGTACTTATACTAACCTACAGGCAACTTTGACTGAAGCTATTGGTCAGACTGACCTCCCAAAATGATGAGTCAGAGAGTCATCACCCCAGAAGGAGAAGGACATACTTTACCGGGCCTGCAGACATCATACCGGCCCTGCAATGACCTTTATTGACCCGGGAGTGACCTCTACCGGCCCTGCAATGACATAACGGGAAGGGAACAAGTAGCCAAAGAATCTAAAGTAGCCTGAGTCAATACACAAGGACATATCCACATACCTATCAACTTCTACATTTCATTTATCTTGGATCTAAGGCTGTCAGAGATTGAGGACTTATTTTATAGTATTATTCCTTGCCACCAGGTACTTTGTACATTTATTGTTTTGCCGGATATTACGCATTATTATCCTGACGGGATAAATCACCTCTTGTTAAGTGTTATTGGCTAGACTTAGCATGATGCAATGCACTTCCTGCCACCAGACTATAAAAGGCCGGATTTACTTATGTACATTGACACTTATCACATACTGCAGATGTTGTCAACTACTCTGGGAATTGCCTCCCTAGAGAATGATATGTTGACGAATAAATTTACTCTATTACATAAGACTATACTTAGATTGTCTGCGCCGAAGGCTCACTAGTAGTAAAGCTGTTAATGACTTTTCTGTTGTACCCTGCAGGTCTGACCGACCCTGTGTTACCTCTCAAAGAGATGTGCTGCTTTGCTGTTCCACGAGCTGCTCGCAGTGGACGACTGTTTGTTCGTGGACGGTAGTGGGAACCCTACTGGCACAATCCACAATAATAACTTCAGAAATAGCCATAAGGTCTGTCAAAACCTTCTCTCTTTCTACCAAGTGTCATGAGACAAGGAGATTGGACAGACAGTCAAATGGACTACATAAGACGTTGATAAAAAAGTAATTTTCTTAGCCTATTGCTCATTACATTTGCAGTTGACATGTAACAACGCAAAGTAAACTAAAATTCTTCCAACAGTTAAATTCTGTGATGTACTTCAAGGGTTTACCACTTATCCACTAAGCAGTTGTCACTGGACATACATATGCTGCCAGCCACAACAATACAGTCAACCTCTCAAGGCCTGACAAGAATAATAAGCCTCTCTACAGAGGTGACCCTGCGCTTGTTTGACTCTCTAAGCCGTCTCGGTACAAATAACTTTAAATATCATAAAATAATCAAGACTCGGCTAAGCCTTCATCTTTGGCTACAGGTAAAATTATTGTTTGTAGGTATTCGTCAATTTCAATGCTAGGTTAGTTTCATGAAAAGTGAACCATAAATGGAAATTTAAACTTCAAAACGCAAATTTAAAACTCCTGAGATAATTTTGGGGGATCTGGCTGTCGTTAGTCCGTTGTTGTTAAAACAAGAGGCAAAATTTATCAAAGTATTTAGCATCTTGCACTTTTTCATGGTAGAAGATTTTGATGAAGAGCTTGGTATTGATGGTATGTAAACCTAATCTCGAATGCTGATGATATGTAGTCTCAAGCGGATAAACCAAGCTATAGTGCTTTGAATTATGCAAAATTTACTGTAAATTTTAACCATCTAGAAGGCTAATTTGATGATTTTTTTCCAAAATTTAAGAATGTCAAAAACTAGATATAATGTTTTCTATTGCAATTATTTCCCAAATACTGTAAATTTTAACCATATATAAGACTAATTTGATGATTTTCCAAGATACATTGTAAAGGAAAAGACTATTATTGATTGTCATTACAAGTTGTACTGCTTTGTATTACTTAGTCTTTACTGACTCTAGCTATATTATATGGGAAGGTTTACCCCTGCTTATTATGTAATAAATGTATATAATTATATATTGATTCATTTTTATTCAATGTATTTATTCAATGTAGATATAAATATACCCACAAACATGTACATGAGCGTTCAAAATTTAGATGCCATATGAGTTCGAGTTATGTAAAAAAGATTATCTAAACTTAAATGACATGCAATCAAAATCTATATGCCATATAAGTTCAAATTAAGTAAAAAAATAATCAAAACTTAAATGCCACTCAAATGCCACTTAAATGCCACACAATATTAACTCGGCGACTCTAGTCAACGCCGTAACCCATTGCATCAACTCCGGAGTTCAACCCCACAAAAAAACACTTGGTAGGGAGATCTGCTCATATATTAGTACTGTTATTAATCTAACAGACTGGAAGAAAGATCGAATTGTGAACCAGAATGCAGCACAATTAACTAATCTTTACATGTTGAAGTTAAGCCGAACAAAACAAGGTTGGTGTACAGACAATGTTGAAAAGACAAGCTGCTATTGGAATCAGTACCATTGAACATCAGAAAATCCTAGACTGAGGGACCTAGCTCCCACTCTTTTTGCAATAAACTTCCACTAATTAACTGAGAATTCCGGTCCGTTTTGATTTCTATAACATCAACTGCATCAATTTTCTCTAGGAAGGCTTTGTCGCTGACTTTAACCTGAATGTAAAGGTCAGAGTCGTGAGATCGTGCAGAGATGTATGCAAGTAGCCAACTCCTGATTGTTCATCTACTAAGGAATATCACTTCATAGCTGCATTACATGTGAGCAACATGTATGATAGAATGTTGTTATTTCTGCCTGAGGCACCTACACACAAAATAAAGCGTACTAATTGGCCAGGAATCCAACTATCAGTGGAGCAATAGGAGTTCTTGGAGCAGTCACTATAACAGTAAGATCTCTTTTGCTACTCAGATACTCAGTGTACCGGGCAAGTCATCTCAATAGCAAATAAATAAAAAGTATAAGTGACACCGTTTTATGTGTCATGTGTTAGATGTCTGACCAGAGCTGCAGTATCAGGTTAGCTAAAAAAATACACCATTTCAGTTTGCGGCTGTGCCTGTAAATAATCACTGTATTGAGACAAAAAAGCTAGCATGGCTGTGAAACCCTCTTTATACAGCTGTCGGTAACCAGTAAATGTTTCTCATCAGGTGATTATATATCTATTTGGCACCTGTGGGAGAGTTAGAGTACAGCATAGACCCCTCCAGTGAAGGAGCAAATAGTTCTATGTACAACCACATCTAGCTGTGATGTCTATTACCAAGTCACTCAAAGCTGCCAGTAGGGACAACTCTTTCCCCACCATCACAGCTGCAGAGAAAACCACACCATCTCAGACTGGTAGAACCATTGCTACGGACACTGTCCTAAGAAATTACTTCTGTCCCTAGTTCCAAATATTTTGAATTTTGAAAATGGATGCGATGGATTTTTCTCTCTCATATTATATGTAGGTGTGGAACTTTTCAGTTGTGTCTCCATGTAAGTACATTATTTATGGTAATTTCCTTTCTAAACAACCAGGGCTGTTAAGCTTTCATTCTCCGAGTGGTAGGCAAAAGTAGTTTGCTGTTGCTGTCCAGCTACGTTTTTGATGTTGCCCTACATGTGCAGCTGTTACTCTCTATTTGTATGAGCTTTTTACCTCTATCTCACCTGCAGGGTTCAGACTTGATAAACTCTGCAGTGAGTCTAACAGCGCAAGCAGCTGTTTGGGGCAATCTGCCTTGAGCCCATTCCATCACATTCTCAGTCACCTTTGTTGACAGCCTTTTCGGATAAATGCAATGAGCATTTCCCAATAAAGAAAAACAATTTTATTATTCACATCAAAAAGTGTACACTCCAGGTGGGACCCAAACCAGGGATCCTGGGGTTAACACCCCCATGCTCTGTCAGCTGAGCTACTCAGGTGTGCTATACAACCCATGCTCTGTCAGCTGAGCTACTCAGGTGTGCTATACAACCCATGCTCTGTCAGCTGAGCTACTCAGGTGTGCTATACAACCCATGCTCTGTCAGCTGAGCTACTCAGGTGTGCTATACAACCCATGCTCTGTCAGCTGATCTACTCAGGTGTGCTATATAATGCATGCTCTATCAGCTGAGCTACTCAGGTGTGCTATACAATGCATTGAAGTTTTATGGAATTCAAGCACATAAAAATAAGGATCACTTTGAAATTAGGATTTGAGTTTTAAGAAATGGCTGAAAAATGGTAGCTGTTACAACACTACCCCATTTCAGTTAGCCCATAATACCGTTAGTGTTTCCTGTGAAGTCGTATCAAACTTTGAAGGTTAATATGCACAATATACTGCAAAAAAACACTCACTTCCTGTGTCACCAAACAATCTGGCCGGTCGTCTACCCGTAGAAATTTTAAAACCTTGAAACACTTAATATGGGTTTATCATTATTACTAAGCAACGTTTCAATTTGACTATGCCTTGTTTTCATGTGAATGTTGAACACTGTACTAAAAAGTATGCGCCCAAGGTGGGGCTCGAACCCACGACCCTGGGATTAAGAGTCCCATGCTCTACCGACTGAGCTACCCGGGCTTATGGGATCATTCAGAAATGATGCTGATGAGTTCATGATGTTTTATGATATACACGATGAAAAAAGTTGTGATTAACAGGCACTTTTGATGATAACCTGCAATGTTTTTCTTTATTATTTGATTGTTTATTTTGACCTGATGAAACTTGTAGTCATAGTAATGGATTCCTAGTAGTTCCTAATTGTGTAGGTGAGTAGGTAAGTAGTCTAGCTGATTGAGTAACCTAACATCGGAAATCATGATTGGTTGACTATTGTCCTGGTTTGAGACAATTCAAGCGGACCATGTGACAAAATTGATGTTGTTTAGAAAGGACAATTGATCAATATAGTTTTTGAAATTTGTTCTTGAAAATTACATGGTTTGCTTTTTTTGAAATTTATCTGGGTCTTTGTTTGCGAAACATTAAATATTCCTTTTAATTCGAAATACTACATGGAGAGCAATAGTTTTGTGCTCTGGTTTTGAAACAGATTGGCTACATCAGTTAATGAGGATGCGCCATTGTTATGAATTACTGCTGCCTGCCTCAGCGCTGTATGATCTATGTGAACGGTGCATCATCAGTATTACACACCTCGAACCTATATACTGCTCACGAATCGTTAGTTGTGCATTTCATAGGTTTAAAGTGATAATATAATAGGTAATTTTTATGAATACCATCAAGTTTACCAATCATGTGGTGTTTTGTGGTATGTAACAAATAATTTACAGTTGTTCAATTTTGTTTCATCTTCAAACTTTCAGGGAAACTAGTTCTTTTTCATCGTTAGATTAATTAATTTTTTAATGCCAGTTGAGGCGATTTGTAGTTGTTAATAATCGCAACTAGTAAATCAAAACTTTGCATGAAGGAAGACAATTTAATATCAAAAAGAGAGAAGTAAAGTTGGCTCCTAATAACAAGACACATTAACTAAGTCTTACCTGCTAAAGGACTCCCGGCAGTAAAACATTTGGTAATCCAGGTGTGAGATATAACTTCTATCAGAGCTCCTGTGAGAATATGTAGTAATATTGTTAGTGCAGGTAAAACTGGGATAGTTTGGGTCATGTCACAGCAATTGAGGGGCAAACTCACTGTATTGGGATGGCTGGCTATCCAACCTCAGCAAAAATGCCAACAGATCGCTTAATCAGACTATTGAGTTGTAGAATAGAAACTGTATGGTCCAATTGTATTAGCGTATCGTAACCTGTTAAAAAACAGTTTACAGTAAAAGTATTGCTGATGTGCGAGAGATAGGTAGAAAGAGCACATCAAAACAAAGTGAAATGAAATCAAAATATAGAATTGTTGTTAACCAATTAAACTCACAAATTGATGCTGGGACAGGACTACCATCCAAATATAAATTATGAGTCCGTAATGTATAATAATGTGCCTGCAAAAAATTATGTTCAATACAGGAGCCACTGTTAGTAAAAAAGCACTACGTGTATGCATTTAGAGAAGCAATACCATGATACAGCAATTCGTGGCTATGACAAATGTAATGTGAAAAATACTCATAACAAAAAACAATTCAACTCACATGTATGTCGCACTGAGGTAGTGTGGAGTAGAATGCACTTGCTGAAGTTAACATTTCCAGATACAATGTTAAACTGGCATAAAAAGAAATGCTGTATGTAGCAGTATACTGTGCTACTCTATAATCTATTGTTTGTTACAAAAAGCTAGATTATTAGTTTGAACGCTATTGGAAAGGAAAGCTAAGGAAAGCTGCAACCACGATTGGTGCATACCAATACATCGGAGGGGTGGGAGTTTGACAAATGATATCAAAATTTCATTTGTCAAAAAAAGTGGAATAAGATAATAAGAGTATAAAGATAACATTTGATTATTAGTTAGTATTAACAGTCCTATGAGCAACTACCATTTCCCAATTCAAAAGAACAGTTGATCCACCAACCATCCCCACCAGCCAGTCGGGGATCAGACCAGGCCACCAGTCCACCACCCAGACCACCAGCCGGGAGCAGGACACGCTCCCAGCGCGGCAGGTCCCTACATACTTACCGGAGTCAATAGGGCCAACCTATGAACGCTGCGAATGATTATCTTATCTTTACACCCACGATATTCCACCAGCTTATTACCTACCTTGAAGTTCTTGTACGCTAGTGCTACCTTCCTGACTCTGCCATCTTTACTAGGGTAAATCTCATGTACACGAGCGACCTTATATTGATTTTTGAGTTCATTTGAATCAAGAACTACTACTATATCACCAACCTTTAGGTTTTGTTGTGGTTTATGCCACTTCTGTTGATGCATGAGTGTTGGCGCATAGAGCTCCGTCCACTTTTTCCAGAAGTCCTCTGAGATGGCGGCCACCAGAGAGAGGCGACTCTTGCGGGAGTTGTCGGTATTCCACAATCCCGGATTCTTAGCGAATGGACTTCCAATGAGTTGGCAGTTAGGCGTCAGGATACTGATTTCGGAGTCTGTATCAGGGGCCAAGCCGAGGGGACGTTCATTGAGTGTGTTGGCAGCTTCTGTGCATACGGTCTGGAATTCACTGGTGCAGAGCCTCTTGTTTCCAACTGAAAATGCAAAGCAGCGCTTGACAGCTTTGACCAGGGATTCTGCTGCTCCTTGGTACCATGGAGCATCTCCTAGACCAAATATCCACTGAAGTCCTTGTTCAGTACTGGTTTTCAACAGAGCAGTCTTGTCCATAGCTTTCCATGCCTCTTGCAGCTCTCTTTCTGCCCCTACCAACTGTGTTCCTGGGTCAGAGAATATCTTTGCAGGCCAGCTTCTGATGTTAGCAAAGCGAATTAATGCTAGGAGAAATGAACCTGTATCGTAGCCATATACTGCCTCAATATGCACTGCTCTAGAACAGATGTCTGTGAACAGTACTCCATAGGCTTTTCCTGATGACCTTTTGTTTACCCCTCCTCTGACAATGTAGGGCCCAAAAAGGTCTATCATTACCGAGTTGAAAGGTGGCCCAGGAGTGAGTCGCTCCACAGGAAGCTGTCCCATCTGTTGATGGATGACTTGAGGGGCTCTCAGTCTACACAGCTGGCAGGATGAGATCACCTTTCAAGTTACTTTGGTGCCTTGCGTTATCTAGTGTTGAGCTCTGAATCTCGCTAAGGTAGCATCTCGTCCCTGGTGTAGTGAATCAGTGTGTGCTTGACGAAGGGCTAAGGCAGTATATGGGTGCAATGACGGGACGATCCATTGCGTGTGACTCTTGATTCCAGTCATGGGATTATGTCTTATGAGCCGACTTCCCACAATCCATACACCATCTTCTGTCTTCACTGGGTGGAGTCGAGAATACTTACCTTTCTTTTCTTTCTGCAGTTCTTCTTCTATAGAGCATTGAACATCTCGGATGATAATGAGTTGAGCAATACAGAGGTCCTTAGCAGATACTGGAGCAAAAAGGGCGTGGAAGTGTTTTGATTTTACAGCCATTCGAACTCTAGCTACAGTCCAAATCAGTCTTTTAAGGGAGCTGAAGTTTTCATACTGAATGAGGTAATCTGGTGTGGTGACATTGGCAGTGTAGACCGCCTTCTTCTCACCTGGTGAGAGTTCCTCAGAGTCTTTGTCAGGCCTTATACTCCACTCCTCTTCTGGTTGGTATAGAAAGCCAGGCCCTTGCCACCACTCACTCGTCCGACCAATTTTCTCTATGGATTTTCCTCTAGTTAGCCAGTCTGCAGTGTTGTTCTCGCCTTTCACCCAATACCAGCTGCTCATATCTCCATCTGTTGCTGCTTGAAGCTCACTGATCCTCACTCCTTCGTAAACTTTAAACCTGGTGGACTTCTTGTTCATCATCTTTAGTACTGTATCAGAGTCCACAAGCTGATATATTCTGCTGAAACAATATCGCATTTCCTTCTCTATGACTTTACGACCACGCTTTGATAGGACAGCAGCATTAAGTTCCATCTGGGGTATAGTGAGCTGCCTCAGAGGGGCTATGCGACACTTAGCCATGATGAGTGAACACGAAAATTCTCCAGATTCAAGCTTCCAACTTGCGTAGGCACTAAATCCATAGGCTACAGAACTCTCATCTGAAAAGATTATCAACTGTGGAAGGCCGACAGTATTGCGAGGTCGAAGGCACCGTGGATACTCTAGTTTAGATAATTTGAACATCTCTCTGAAGAAACTGATCCATTGACCCCTCATTAGCTGTGGCAACTGATCATCCCACCCTAGTTAAAGTGTCCACGTTTCTCTAAGCAAATGTTTGGCTCTCTTTGTAAAAGGACATAAAACACCAGTAGTAATATATGAGCAGATCTCCCTACCAAGTGTTTTTTTGTGGATTTGATCTTGGAGTTGAGACAATGGGTTACGGCGTTGGATGAATTCGCCGAGTTTATATTGTATTTTACTTGAGGGGTATTTGAGTGGCATTTGAATGGCATTTAAGTGGCATTTGAGTTTTGATTATTTTTTTACTTAATTTGAACTTATAAATTTTTAATGTATGGCATTCAAGTTTTGATAATCTTGTACATAATTATATACATAACTTTAACTCATAGAGCATCTAGATTTTGAATGTATGGCATTTAAGTTTTGATATTTTTTTGTAATTCGACTCATTATATCTACATTGAATAAATACAGTAATTAAAAATGAAACAATATGTGAATATATACATTTATTGTGCAATAAGTAGGGAAAATTTCATATAATATAGCTAGAGTCAGTAAATATTAAATAATGCCAAACACTACAACTTGTAATGACAATCAATGCATAAGCTTTTACTAAAAACTATCTTGAAAACCTTCAAAACATGATCCCAAATGGAAAAAAAATGGATAAAGTTAGATATTCATCTATTTGTTTACATCTACAAAAAAGAGGTATTTGGTGAAATATTTTTTCGATTTATTCAATTTTCATTAATTTTTTACAAAAACAAATCATCCTCTAAATGATTAAATTTCATCTAATCGTACAAATTTACAAAAAAAACAGGGTATTTGGTAAAATATTCTTTCATTTCATTAAATTTTCATTATTTTTTTGCAAAAAAGAAATCACCCTTTAAATGGTTAAATTTTATCTGTTTGTATATCTTTACAAAAAAACAGGGTATTTGGTAAAATATTTCCTTTATTCTATTCAATTTTCATTAATTTTTTCAATAATTGCTTAAATATACATTATTCACTATTTTCTTATTCTAATTGTACAAATTTACAAAAAAAACAAGGTATTTGGTAAAATATTCTTTCATTTCATTAAATCTTCATTATTTTTTTTGCAAAAAAGAAATCATCCTTTAAATGGTTAAATTTTATCTGTTTGTATATCTTTACAAAAAAAACAGACTATTTGGTAAAACATTTCCTTTATTCTATTCAATTTTCATTAATTCTTTCAATAATTGCTTAAATATAAATTATTCATTATTTTCTTATTATTAGGTGAGCAACCTATCATACAAAATTAGTTTCTTGAGTGAGGGTTTTATCCTGCATTTTTCTTTTGAATTTTTTTCAAAAATTTACCATTTTTTTCAAAAACAATCATTTATATATACAATTTCCATTATTTTTTTAAACAGAACAATCCCTATCTCTGAGAGGTTGGAGATATTGGGGTAGAAAACTTAGACATGATGATGAGAAGGCTATGGATTTTTCCCGTTTAAGAACAAACCATTTTCGATAGCAATTTCAATTAGGAAAACTAAAACAATGTAATTTGTTTTTCAAAACGCAATCATCAGAAAGCTTTTGTCATGATGAGGAGGAGGCTATGGATTTACCCATTCAAGAACAAACCATTTTCGATGGCGACTTCAATTCTAAAAACGAATTAGAACTGAAGTATGTGGTATTACGTAATAATTTTTTTTAAACAAGAACAAACCATTTTTGATAGCAACTTTAATTCTGAAAACTAAATCAATGTAACTTTTTTATTCTTTGTCTCCCATGAAATTGTTCAAAACGAATTAGAACTGAAGTATGTGGTATTACATGATAATTTTTTAAAAAAAAAACACATCAAAATCGACAAATTACTCCTATAGATAGTTCAAGTTTACAATATTTGAGAATTAATCACAATAGAAACATTAAGCCTACTTGATAAAAAAGAATTTGACTGTTAAATTTAACTAATTGATTCAATGTTATTATTTGGATCTTTTGAAAATAAACATTTCAATGAAAACATCATATTTAGTCTTTGACACACTTGAAACCATTTTCCAGTAAATTTCACCAACAATATTTCAGAAATTTTTACTAGATATTTACAAGAAAAATGAGGTATTTTGGTAAAATATTCTTTTATTACATTCCTTTTTAATTTTTTATGTTTTAAAACAGGGTTTTATTACAAAATTTTTGTTTTTTCAACTTTTTAAAAAAATAATCTTTATAATATATAGTTTTCGCCATTTTTTTAAAAAAAATAAATATATATAGAGATTTTCACTTTATATTCTTTTATTCCATTCAATTTTCAATAATTTTTTGAGTGAGGATTTTATCCTACACCTTCCTTTTAAATTTTTTTTATTTTTTTAAAAAATAATCATTGAAATATATAGTTTTCGATATTATTTTAAAAACAATGTATATATATATAGAGTTTTTCACTTTATATTTACAAACCTTTGGTATTTGGGAAAATATTTTTTTATTTCATTCAATTTTCAATAATTTTTTGAGTGAGAATTTTATCCTACACAATCCTTTTAAATTTTTTATGTTTCAAAACAGAGCTTTATTACATTTTTTTGAACTTTTTAAAAAATAATCATTGAAATATATAGTTTTCGATATTTTTTGATTTTTTTTTGTACTTTTTAACTTTTTTAAAAACTGTCAAAAAATCACCAAAATTACCTCTCTAGATGAATAAAATTTACAAGTAAATAATTGTAATAGAAAATACCATATCTAGTTTTTACATTCATAAAACTGTTTTATAGTAAATTTTCTGTAATACAAACTACTATAGCTTACGATATCAATGGTTACAAAGCGCTTTTCTTGAACAATATCTTTCTCGATATTCTTCTGGTATATTATTAGACCCAGGGAGGAACTCTTGCATTCCGTATTCTCTGTGATCCAATAATTGACTAAAATACAAAAGTTATTCATTATATAAATAAATTTTACCGAATTTAAATTTTACTCTTAGCTACATTAGATAGTTTACATTATATATAACAGGAAAATAACTCACTGAGTTACATCATTCAGCTCAATATTTCTTAGGGAAAGTTCTTTACTCTGTTTTCTTTTTACGATAAAATGGACTAAAATAAAAAATGATGTATTAGTATCCCAGCGGGCAAAAACACATTGAAACAATGTTGAAACTACGTTGAACGCGACAGAGAAACTACGTAGAAAATACGGCCAAAAGTGAAACGAGAATCAACGTTGAAAATTGGCATGGATAAATACGTTGATTTGAGGGAGAAACGACGTCGAATCAACATTGAATCAGCCAAGATTTTGTGTTGATGTATGGTTGAAGAAATATGTTATTTCAACTAAGATTCAAGGTTGAATCAACATTGAAAATGCCAAGATTTTGCGTTGATATATAGTTGAAGAAATACATTTTTTCAAGGGAGATTTAAGGTTGAATCAGCATTGAAAAAGCTAAGATTTGGCGTTGATATATGGCTGAAGAATTATGTTGATTCAAAGGAGATTCAATGTTGAATCAGTGTTGGAAAACCAGACAATTACTAACGATTTTTGGTTGAACTACAGACGTTGGTTCGATTGAGAAACAACATTGAATCAACCTCACAAATATAGAGAATCATTGGTGATACTTGGTCGAACAATCTACGTAGATCATTAGTAGAAACAACATCGAATCATTGCCCGAACTTTCGAGAAATCATGCTGATACACAGTTTGACAGACTACATTGATTTGATTGAAAAACAGAATTTAGTCAACGCCAAAAATTTAAGGCGATATTAGTGAGATACGATTGAGAAAAATTGGTTGATTATAGGTAGAAACAATGCTGAATAAATTCTTAAAATTTAGAGAAATCATGGTGATACATGGTTGAGCAGAATATATCACATTTGTTGAAAAACAACATTTAATCAACCTCAGTAATATATAGCAATGCAAAAAAGGTCGAATCAATGTTCAAAAGTCAAAAAAATCACAACGATAAGTGTTTCAAGAACAGACATTGATTTGATGAACAAGCACCATTGAATCCACCCGTGAGAACAGAAAATTACTTGATATAACCGGTTAGAGAAAGTATGTTGAGTATTGATTGCTGACACCCTGACAACTCTAACATCATGAGCAGACAATTCACAAAGAATTAAGAATTTTAGCTGATACTTTATTTATCTTTAAATGGAAACATATGTTCATAAGCTTATTATTTGAAATTATCGAAAGTATATACAAGTAAGGAGAAGTACAAACAAAATAAAGTTTAAAATAAGTAAATTGATTGTCAGTGCTCAAGACTGAAGTTATACCAGTTTCATGCTTGAAGCTTCGCAGCAACTAGTTGCTTCAGTTGGCAGCTTTTTTCTGAACCTTTAGAACAGAAAACAGAAAATGTGAGACAGCAATAATTGTGATAATTCAGTATTTAAAGACAACAGAGACCTGTTAGAGCTTCTAATGTGACTGGGCATGTAAATACTCTCCATAGTCAGTGAAAGTCAACAATGGTTTTTGTAGTCAGAATCTTTCACTAAAATTGCTGTCTATAGAATAATCAGTATTTACAAAACCAGCAATACTTCAATATAATTATTGATTATTACAGTTTTTTATAATTTTGGGGAGATAACTTTTACCAGTTCTCTGCTACTAATAGCCATAATTGATGGTTCCCAAACATTACTGTGTTTATGGGCAAGGAAAGCAATAAACTACAAACTACCAAAAATATAAGCTGAGTATCCATAATACACGAATGATGTCATCAGATGTTTAACAAATTTTTAAGCTATACAAATATAACTGGACAGAATTCTCACCTTTCTGAGTCTTCCAGGAGCATCCTTCAAATGCTTTTGAAGCTTGTCAATTACATCTGCCTCTGTCGCATCAAATCGCTGCATGAGCGAATCTGAAAACATTATGGCACCTGATCACCAAAATGGAAAAGTAAAGTTGTGAAACGGTTTAGGGCCGACATGATGTATTGGTACATCTGTCTATAACCAAAGCAGCCAAGATATCTTCCAACTGTTAGTTTGATAAGATACCAGGTATGGCTAAGGAAAAACTTACAAGATTAATTGGAAAACAAGAGCCAAGTTAAACTGATGCATGAGAATTCGGAAAAAAACACTGTTTGAGTTTTATAGCATGGTTGTTGCAGATGATAGGTTTAGATTTCAGAAATATCGAGAAAATTCCACTCATTGTCGGCAAAAAAGAAACAACATCAAAATCAGATCAATGACAAGCTGACAATTTAGCTGTATCAAACTGACCTCTAACCAAAGGGAATAGAGTTGTCGACTTAAAGGAGCACTTCCCGTCTTTTCCTCGACCACACATATTAAATCTAGCCATGACATCATTCCCCATCAGTCGGTTTAGTAAATGCGAAACTCCTTGACGCAGGTTAGCTCCACCTACACGTACAAATCTCACCAGCTACAAGATTAAAAGATGAATCAATGAAACAGAAACAAACACTTCATACAATTAAATGCAGTAAAAGTATTGGATCGTTATCACAAACATCTCTCATGCCAGAAACTATTGAGGAACTATTCGAGTCTCAAATAACATGGTCAGAAAATGTTTTTAGACTTTGTGACATCTCTAAGGTGTTATCTTGGCAATCCAACAAAATTGGTGAGCAGTTTTTACTCAAGGAAGATGTTATAAAGTAAAATTGTTATCTTTAATTTGGGGAATGGTGAAATAATATTATGTAGGCTACCAGATACAACAATTGTCCGGTAACAACACAAAAAGTGATTGAGAAGGACTCTACCCATCACAGTGGTGCACAGGCAAAAGAGCGAGTTGGCTTTCATCCTGCAAAGGCAAACACACCATTTTTTTCAACACATTCGCCCTCTTAACAACAGTCAAAGACATCTCAGCAACCAACGATTTACGAACTTTACAAATGCCTAACAATAGAGAATCGCAAGGAATCACAAACAAGCTGTCAATGCACCTCTTAGGCACACATTTGACGGTCAGATCATCTGCAAACTGTTCTATAACAAAACATATGTCACCATTGTCCATCTTTATAGCGCCATTTCGTGTATTGCATACCAACTTCATCTTTTGATTCTTAGTCCCAACAAGAACATTACACTCAGACAGACGTTTTGCTACTTGCATCACAGGGTTGTTGGCATTTCGCACCAATTTTTTCATTTTGCCTAGAAAGTTCTCATAAGGAAATGCAGATATTGTGTTCAGACTAGCGGCAAAAGTCTCACAATCATCAGCTAAATGAATAAGCGAATGCACATTGTAACTACAGAATGTGGTGCCATAAAGATTTCTAGACTCTTTCACAAATGAGATGAGAAGATTGCGCGCATAACAAAGATATAATGACCTGAAATCATCATTATCATCAAGCAATATAGACATGGCAACTGACAAACACATGAAGTGGTGGTAATACACTGCTGGCAACACACCATCGAGCACCAACATCCCGGTATATAACAGAAACTGGCGCCATTCTGTTGCCTTCCATCTGTCTGACTCATTCAAAGACCTTGGCTGTCTAGCAAATTCAGAGGGCATTTTACCATGCAACTTCACCAAACCATCTGATACTGAACGTTGTTCGGCCGGTGACAACCTGAACCGTGACGTTTTATCTGATTTCCAAAACTTTACAAGACGTCGCATTACACCCAAACATACCAAATGCATGTAGTCCAGTGGAAATCCTGTTACACATCCAATCAAAGTGACAAATGGACTAGTTCCGACTTGATGTGCATGTTCGTAGTCTTGATTTACAAAACCCCTGTCAGTCCTTGGCTCTGAACTACATCCCTCAAAGCACACTCTAAGTTCAAAATACACACCCTTTACAGTACATCTCTCACAACCATAGTATGCATTGTGACCTACCACTTGTTTTAAGAATGATCTCGCTGGGGCATCACATATCACAGCTTTCAATTTCGTTGTGTAGGTAACATTTTTATGACTAAAACCTGATTCAAGCTGCTGGTATTCTTTAACAAAGTCACTCATAAAGCCACTGACATCCGAAGGCTTATGAACACCAAAGTATAAAGCAACCACAAAAGGTGTTGATCTGTTGACGGAGATAAGTACAGGCCAAAAATCACCACCAGAAGAACGAAACAGCGGCAGACCATCAACATTAAGATGAATATTCAACAGAGGATTGCTTGGCAGCAAAAGACCGTTTTCAACTAATAGTTTTTTAATACCAAAATAGCAATAATCTCCACCATATTTTTGTGCTACAGTAACACACTGATCAGTGCTAAGCAATGATCTGACATCCTTAGGGACCTGAGGAAAGATAGCATTGAGGATACGGAGTATCCCATTTGCCTGGTCACGAGTTGGGCGGCAGTGAGAAGCCCACTTTGCTACTTGTTCACGAACTGCAAGCTGTTGCTCAGCAGTGAACATTTCACCCATTCCATTGAAAACTTTTTCAAATGATTCCTTAAATTCTTCACTCTCACTAGTTTCAAGTTCTGATGATAAAAAACCACGCTCAAAACTACTGTTAACTGTGACATCTTCTGAAGCAGTTGGTAGATTGGTAATAGGCTCAGCATCATTTTCACTATTTTCACTAGAACTATCAAATAATTCATTTACGGAGGCATCAACAGAGGATGACGCAAAAAACTTGTTAGTGGCAGACTTTTAGCTCCGCCAAACTTTTAAACATTTGGAATCTGAAGACATTGTTACTCACCATAAGGTAGTATGGTAAATCAGGTACAAAGGTGTTCAGTTCGTCTAAATCGTGAGTTCTTAATGGCACCTACAAGTAAAACAATGCATAATGTCATTCAATGTCAAACAATTAAAAAAAAATGAAAAAATAAGATTGAAACCCGGACGCCAGAAACGCACATGCATACCATATTTCAAAGGCATGCCAATTGTACTATTAGTACAGCAAACTGCTGAATCCATCATTTATACATCAAAATGCCTGTATAATTTAAACATTTTTCAATAGTTGAGCTGAGCTATTGTGTTAATCAGTTGTTCAACTTTCCCAATAAAGCAAACAATGTACCTGCAACACCAATGCAAGCGCTGGAAAGATAATCATGAGATAGTGATGAGGCTTGGAGACCCATTGTCAGAACAAAGACCAGCTTACTAGCCTGATAGTTTGACTGAAGACTCATGTTATGTAATCATAGTCAGCCCTTACATAATGGCTATCAATTAGAATAAACTCCAGCTAAATAAGCATTGTAGCTATCTCTTAATTCTCTCACATGAAACGCACGTATGAAAAGAACACTGGAGACCATGAGTTGTTATTAGAGGTTCTCTCCGGGATTAGAAACTTTCACAATGATGCAATTATTTAGAGCCAACAAACTAACGCCCATGTCGTTCTGAAACTACTATGTCACAAATAATGATATTGGCAGAAAAGGTTACTGAGATAACAAAAAACTTGAACAGTATGTTTGATTTTACAACAGTCACTAAAGGTCATTAATTATCAGCTGTACCTTTGCTGTCTTCTAAATCAAATCAGCACCGAATTTGAAATAAAACATCATCTTTAAGAATCTATGAAAGCATAGCATAGGTATGAAACACATTTTGTTGTAGATGAGCTTGCAATGCATTGCCATGAGGCTGTGTAAGTCAAAAGTGCAATTAAATTACTGTAGGACCATTTAAAATAAGCAAATTCAATCAAAATGTACATTATTAAAGCTTCTGGCACAGTATGATTTACACAAAATCTATCTAACGACAAACATCGTATAATGGCAGGTAATAATTTGCGATTTTACCTCCAGCTCCCTGTTCTAACAAAGTTTACTATCTCACTTTTTATCAAATTTATTTACACTCAACATTCAAAGCAATGAATAGCCATGAAAGCAATGTCCATGAACCAACCAGCATTTAATATCTGCGATTTTGCATAATTGAAATTAAATCACCACAAACAAACATGACTTACATTAGAATATATCTTTGGGTAAAAATCAATGGAAAAACTTGACTTGTATGTCTGAAATGGCACAATAAGAGAGACTACTGTTGACACTGATTAAATGAACATAAACAAATTAGTAATAATATACATGCGCTTTGCATTTTTGGCACACAACAAAGTTTTGGTCAGCCATTATTGTGACATAGCGAGCTCAGATGAATCAACTTCATTTTATAACTCAAAAATAAATATTGAAACAAAAATTTATTTAATATGAGAGAATTAATTATCACCACTGCTGTAAAAACTGTCATCATAAAGCATTTTTCATCTCATACCCCTGACCCAAATTAGGTTTGCAATTATTTTTAGCCAACAACTGATGTGGTCAGATGCTTCCCCAGCTTGGTTTGAACATACTCTTCAAACGGGATCTGCACTTTTAGTGTAGTGAGTGCCAGTCAACCTAATGGTTAACAGTTCATCTCATGTCTAGCTAAATTTAGTTACAATAGTATTAACATACACAAAACCAGTTTTGAAACTGAGGAAATCGTTTAATCAGCTGGTTTAGCCATCACAATTGTTCTGTCAAATCAGAAAATTAAAGTCACGGTGGTAACAAATACACAAGCGCAAAAAAATGATGCAATTATATTCTAAGAACAGTAATTATATTTAACAGAATATTATTTATTATCGTAATACAAACAATAATATTAGTAGTATAGGGCTTCTAGTTTATGTCACTTCTTCCGGCTCTTATTATTACTTAGTCATCACAAGTTAGTTGCCTCTGCTAACACAGCAGCAATAATATGTCTACTCACTTTGAATAATCTTTATTATGGTTCGACTTGGTAAAACTTGGTGGTAGCTGGTACAAGAGGTTCTTGACAGCGGAAAGTTTGAATACTGGAAGGTCCAAGTGCGTGACAATGTAAGATGTGTGTCTTGGCTGATCAAGTGGTGTATTGAGCTAAAAATAAACAATTATAATACAGCTAGCAGTTCAAATGAACATGTGGGCGGGGCTTGGAAGTCAGTAGGATAATTGGCCAATTACATCGGCTACTGACAGTGCACAATGTTTAGTTGACTTGTTATTGAGACAGGTGCAAGTGGTGATATAGATAGCAATTGCTCAACGTAGAAACAAAGGCTATTGTACCACCAAACTCTGAAACCTCACAATCCCTGGTTAATTATACATGCATCAAAATAAGGATGGTCTGAATGTGATCAATAGACATAGAAAAAACGTCTCCTTCTCTACACAAGGCCAATGTCAGCAAAAGGGTGCTTGCTTGACTCGCAAGCGAAGAACAACCTGCAGGATCAATTAATATACATACATAGAAGGCTAGGAATTAATTAATAATAATATATATCTATTGTATCGTTTTATGTGTACATTAGCATTGTGGCCTTAAACACACTAATAATCTCTGTGGTTTCACTATAGTTTCAACATCATAAAATCAACCAATTTGATCAGCTAAAAAGACAAAGTTGGATCAACGTTGAAACAGAGTTGAGAAAAAGTGCTGGTTTGACTGGCAATCAAAGAACGACCTGCAGGTACATTTAACGTACATACATAAATGAGAACTATCTGTCCAATAATATATAACTACTTTATCCACTTACAGGTACTTAAAGTCATACCATTGAACACAATATTCATCGTTGTTGTTTCTCCATAGTTTCAACATCATAAAATCAACCAGTTTGATCAGCTAAAGATACAAAGTTGAATCAACGTTGAAACAGAGTTGAGAAAAAGTGCTGGTTTGACTGGCAATCAAAGAACGACTTGCAGGTTAATTTAACGTACATACATAAATGAGAAGTATCTGTTTAATAATATATATCTATTTTATCCACTTACAGGTACTTAAAGTCATACTCTTGAACACAATATTCATCATTGTTGTTTCTCCATAGTTTCAACATCATAGAATCAACCAAACTTGATTCGTTGAAAATCCAAAGTTGAATTGATGTAGAACCAAGAGTGGGAAATAGAGCTTGTTTGACTCGCAAGCAAAAAAACAACCTGCACGGATGACAATTGGTGCAGGTTGTTATATCCACTTTAGCATCGTGCACTTGAACACAGTGTTTATTTCTGCCGTTTCTTCATAGTTTCAACATCATAGAATCAACCAATTTGATTGGTTGAAAGTCCAAAGTTGAATCAACGTAGGAAAAAGGATGGGAAATGTTGCTGGTCTGACTGGCAAGCAAAAAAACGACATGCAACTTCATTTAATATACCTACATAGAAGACAGTTATTTTTTGTCAATATTTATTGATAATTTGCACTTAGTGGCACTTTATCACCGTTGCTTGAACACACTAATGATAGCAGTTGTTTCTCCATAGTTTCAACATCATACAACCGACAAAGTTGATTGGCTGAATAACCAAAGTCAAATCAACGATGAAGCTAGGTTGAAACAAGAGGTTGATGGATCAACTAAATTTCAACATCGACTTTGAAATGTGTTCCACAAACACATATTTAAACTACGTTGTCCCTCCATAGTTTCAACATAGCATAATCAGCAACTTGTAGTGATCTAAATGCAAACGTTGAACCAACGTTGGAACAAGGTTGAAAAGTGATGGTGAATGTTCAATCAATATTCGATACAGCTTCAACGATGAAACAAGGTGGAAATGTGACGTTGAATAATCAACCAAAATTCAACTCTAAACTAACGTTGAATTAAGGGAGACGTCGGTCGATTGCCCGCTGGGATAGTATGATTAAAATTAATGTAAAATAAATATAAACTTTCGTTATTTTTTCAACTTCTATGTAAAAGAAATACACTGATTGCACACGAAAAAGTCCTTTTTTTTCATTTGGATTCGGAATGTATAAATATAAATATATATATATATAATTTTAAAAATGTTTTACAACAAACACTCATGAATAAGGCATTTATGTGATAAAACGTGTTATTTACGTGAAAAATTAAGCATTTTTGTAAAATAATTATAACCTTTTGTGATTTTTTTTCAACTTCTAGCTAAAAAAATACACTGATTACACAAAAAACCCTTTTTTTTAATCCAAAATATATATAATTTAAAAATGTTTTTACAAAAAAATGTATATGAATTGATCATTTGTGTGAAAAACTAAACATTTTTGTAAAATAATTATAACCTTTTGTTATTTTTTAAACTTTTATGTAAAAAAATACACTGATTGCACAAAAAAGTCCTTTTTTAATCCGAAATAGATATAATTTAAAAATGTTTTACAAGAAATGTTTATGAATTGATCATTTATGTGAAAAACTAAACATTTTTGTAAAATAATTATAACCTTTTGTTATTTTTTAAACTTTTATGTAAAAAAAATACACTGATTACACAAAAAAGTCCTTTTTTTAATCCGAAATAGATATAATTTAAACATGTTTTACAACAAATGTTTATGAATTGATCATTTATGTGAAAAACTAAACATTTTTGTAAAATAATTATAACCTTTTGTTATTTTTTTAAACTTTTATGTAAAAAAAATACACTGATTGCACAAAAAAATCCTTTTTTTAATCCGAAATAGATATAATTTAAAAATGTTTTACAAAAAATGTTTATAAATTGATCATTTATGTGAAAAACTAAGCATTTTTGCAAAATAATTATAACCTTTTGTTATTTTTTAAACTTTTATGTAAAAAAATACACTGATTACACAAAAAAGTCCTTTTTTTAATCCGAAATATTTATAATTTAAAAATGTTTTACAAAAAAAGGTTATGAGTTGATCATTTATGTGAAAAATTGAACATTTTTGTAAAATAATTATCACCTTTTTGTTATTTTTCCAACTTTTATGTAAAAAAATACACTGATGACACAACAAAATCCTTTTTTAATTCGAAATATATATATATATATATATATATAACTTAAAAATGTTTTACAAAAATGTTCACAAATTTATCATTTTAAGGGGTTTTTCATTGTAAGAATACACAAAATTTTCACAAATCAACTTTTCAAAATTATGGTAAAAATTAATAAAACTTACCTATAGTGATATGAATCCCTTGAGTTATAGATTAGCTTCTCGAGAGTTTGTTCTCCACAGTCTTCTTTTTCAGCATCATCGAAGTGGTTGAGAAAATCCTCAGATTTTGGATTATCAGCCAGTTCCGAGGCTTGGACGAAGGCTTGATGAGCTGCGAGTACACTGATGTTGTAGAAAATTGAATTGTCTGCGTTTCGACTCAGACCCTTGAACAAAATCACTCCAAATCTCTCCGATGTCACAGCAGAAGCTATTTGATGAGGAATGCGCATATCTCCGATCAGTAATTCTTCATCTACAACACTTCTGTATTGAACTAGAAGAGTCTCTTCATTTCCATTCCATCGCCTGTCAGACTTTGTTATAACTTCAGGGTTTTGGAAACATATGACACTATCTGTTGGGAAATCCTGAAGATTAGCTACCTCGAAATAAGCATTGATTTGTCGCATACTTTTTTCTGGTAATACATCAAACACATTCTTACACCTCAAAGTAGTTCCTGTTTCTGTAGCAGCACGAAAAATTGCTTTTCCAGTCTTTTCAACACCCATGTAGATCAAAACCAGTGGTCTTATTTGCGAAGCTTCATTGACAAGTAATCCCGCTGCTAATGGAATAGTGCTCTTCACTCTAACTACCTTTCCATCCTTTTTATAGTTGTATATGATGGTGCAGTTCGTTTCATCATGGAGCTCAACGGTTAACACCTGCATAACTGTAGGTATTGGTAAATCTTCAACTTTGACTATGTTTTCAATGTTTCTTCTGGAAGCTGGAGATAGAGTACTTAACAGAGAGGCGCTTTTGATGATGAGAGTTGCCAGAGTATTCAGACTGGCGCTTTGAAAGGGGATCATAGTGCGTTGAAGAAGTACATTGTCATCAATCACCTTATCTTGTGAAGGTTTTGGTTCTTTATTCTTCAGTTGTTTTGTATTGACTTGTGTCGACATTCTAAAAGATAAAGTAAAATTCCATGTTATGATTTCTTTTTCAAACCAATTTGAAGATATATATACATATATATATAAGTAAAAGTATGAGTATGACTGGGGCACAGGGTGTGCACAGGGGCTTAGACTAAATAGAAACAATCAAATAAATAAATAATAAATAATTAATTATTAATATTAGTTGCCCGAGAGATGGAAAAACCAGTCAAGACTGAAGTAAGTAAAACAGTGCTCAACAAGAAAAAATCGAGGAGCTAGATACTAAAAGGTAAGATAGTAAAAGATGTTAAAACTACTGGCTGACTACAAGTTGTTTCATGTGCTAGAAAAAAAGATGGAAAAAGAAAATAGTTCTAGACACAATCATCAGGTCGGCTCTCAGCTGTTAAAAAATGGTGGAACAGGAAACAGTTAGTTCAGACCGAAAATATTAAGTGCACAAGGATCGTATAGTTAGTAAGTTGTTAAGGGTGCACGGGCGTCAAAGGTGGCTAAGGGCATAGAGCTACGCCTGGCTGAGAGTAAATTTATTAGAGTGTCGGCAGGTGGTGACAACTTCACTCCTGCTGTTGAGGGAAGACAACTCTGGTTGAAAGATAATATAGAATTTTTCAGCCGTACAAAGGTGGCATTTCTTATCAGTGTTAGAATACGCTCTGGCATGGGCTAAAATTCTCCATTTGATGTTAAATTGGGTGCATGATTCTTTAAGTAACCAGATATGCTTGCTCAGCTCAGTGGTGTTTCTTTTGCTGGCAGTATTAAAAGATGTTTTGTGGTTTCTATATCTAGTTTTAAATTCTCCTTCGGTTAGGCCAACATATGTTTCGACTTTGTTATTAGCTGTGACTGTAGCCTGGTAAATGACACTTTTAATCTGGCAGTTGCCTTCGAGGGGACACTCAGCTTTATTTCTACAGTTGCATTTATTAGTGGTGGTATTGTTGGTGTTGTTAGAGATCTTATTGTTGTGCCCTTGTATGATTGTTTTGATATTGGGCATGCAGCTATAACTGAGTTTGATGGTGTTTTTGTTAAAAAAAATATGACCCAAAGGATGGTTGCTGGGGAAACACTCTTCAACTGCTTTAAGAAACTCATGCCCGATGTTGGTGGACACATTGAGGTCGAAAGGAGGGTTGTACCAGGTGATGTTTCTGCGCCTTTTTCGTTTAGTATGTAAGGTGGTTTGGGCGGGTTTATAAGAAAGGTTGTAGTTGTACCCGCTTTTATGCAAGGCGTTTTGGTATAGAACTTTGGCATTGTCGAAGATCTCTTTGTCAGATGATAGTTCGGAAAGTCTTTTATTTATGCTTATAGGTATGTTGCGAATGATGGAGGGTGGGTGGTTTGATAGTTTGTGGACGTATTGGGGGATGTTATTAGGTTTATTATATGGGCGATGTTTGCCGGTGTTTAGGTCTAGGGTGACATCTAGAAATTCCACTACTTTTTTATTGGCTTCGATGGTGACCTTGAGGTTGTATTTGTTAAAGATCTTGCAGATGTTTTTTTTAATGATTTCTATCTTGCGTGGTGTTTCATTAAATATAGCTAAGCCATCATCTCTGTAAAGGCCGATGGAATTGCCATACAGTTTAGCTAGTTGGGATAGAATCATGCAACCGACTAATTCACAGGTCTCAGCTCCATCGAAGCTGCCCATGGTGATGTCAAAGTGACTGTTGGAAGATTTTTTGGTCCATGGTTGTTTGTTGTTAAACAGTAGGGACTTTTTGGAGTGTTTAATGATGTCGATTTCGTCCTGGGAGATGGAGGTGTATTTAGAGGCAAAAATTAAGGCCTTATCCAGGGTATCTTCAGTGATGGATGGGTAGAACTCTACTACATCAAAGCAGATGAAAAAAGAGTCACTTTTGTGTGTGATTTTATTGAACCATTGAAGTACAGACCTAGTATTTCTCCACAAATTGGTGTTATTTTTATCAACCACTGCTTTTATTATTTTGGAAAGGATGGCTTTGCTGATATGCCCAATTTCTGATTTAGCAGGGTTTATTAGGCGGCATGATGGGTTGTTGAGAAAATTGGGTTTATGATCTTTTAGTGTTATATACGCCGCTTTTTGTGCCATTATTTCAGCCCTGCCATCTAAGCATAATTTGGAAGCGATGTTTTTGGCTTCGGAGTTGATGTTATCTAAGACATTGACATCTGACTTTTTATATGTTTTTTCGATGTTTTTACGAAGGAGCTCATCATAGCTGGTTTTATCCAATTTGTAAAAATTGGTGGTCTTATCGGCCGCTATAATTAGTTTATATTCCCTTTTCAAGGTCTTGATATCATCATGCAACTTATGTTGTAAGTGGTTGTATGACTTTTTAAATTTTATGTTGGAAATAATGCCTATGAGTTTGGATTCAAAGTTTTTTAATTCACTGATAGTAGGTGGGGCTAGTCTAGATTTGAACCCATAGCTCTCAGACACAGAAGATGTGGCATGCGGGTTGAGATGAAAAAAAGCACGCCATCTCATTCTCTTGATAAAGCATTCAGTCTGATAAATGAGCCTTTTGCAAAAAGCGGGGTGGGCTGCTGTTGCGATGTTTTTGGTAGAGTAGTTAAAATTTACTACGTCCATACTATACTACAGAGAAACAGTGCTCAACAAGGATACACCAGTGAAGGATATAAACTAGGAGCTAAAATAAGTAAAAGTATGAGTATGACTGGGGCACAGGGTGTGCACAGGGGCTTAGACTAAATAGAAACAATCAAATAAATAAATAATAAATAATTAATTATTAATATTAGTTGCCCGAGAGATGGAAAAACCAGTCAAGACTGAAGTAAGTAAAACAGTGCTCAACAAGAAAAAATCGAGGAGCTAGATACTAAAAGGTAAGATAGTAAAAGATGTTGAAACTACTGGCTGACTACAAGTTGTTTCATGTGCTAGAAAAAAAGATGGAAAAAGAAAATAGTTCTAGACACAATCATCAGGTCGGCTCTCAGCTGTTAAAAAATGGTGGAACAGGAAACAGTTAGTTCAGACCGAAAATATTAAGTGCACAAGGATCGTATAGTTAGTAAGTTGTTAAGGGTGCACGGGCGTCAAAGGTGGCTAAGGGCATAGAGCTACGCCTGGCTGAGAGTAAATTTATTAGAGTGTCGGCAGGTGGTGACAACTTCACTCCTGCTGTTGAGGGAAGACAACTCTGGTTGAAAGATAATATAGAATTTTTCAGCCGTACAAAGGTGGCATTTCTTATCAGTGTTAGAATACGCTCTGGCATGGGCTAAAATTCTCCATTTGATGTTAAATTGGGTGCATGATTCTTTAAGTAACCAGATATGCTTGCTCAGCTCAGTGGTGTTTCTTTTGCTGGCAGTATTAAAAGATGTTTTGTGGTTTCTATATCTAGTTTTAAATTCTCCTTCGGTTAGGCCAACATATGTTTCGACTTTGTTATTAGCTGTGACTGTAGCCTGGTAAATGACACTTTTAATCTGGCAGTTGCCTTCGAGGGGACACTCAGCTTTATTTCTACAGTTGCATTTATTAGTGGTGGTATTGTTGGTGTTGTTAGAGATCTTATTGTTGTGCCCTTGTATGATTGTTTTGATATTGGGCATGCAGCTATAACTGAGTTTGATGGTGTTTTTGTTAAAAATATGACCCAAAGGATGGTTGCTGGGGAACAAAGCGGCGTATATAACACTAAAAGATCATAAACCCAATTTTCTCAACAACCCATCACGCCGCCTAATAAACCCTGCTAAATCAGAAATTGGGCATATCAGCAAAGCCATCCTTTCCAAAATAATAAAAGCAGTGGTTGATAAAAATAACACCAATTTGTGGAGAAATACTAGGTCTGTACTTCAATGGTTCAATAAAATCACACACAAAAGTGACTCTTTTTTCATCTGCTTTGATGTAGTAGAGTTCTACCCATCCATCACTGAAGATACCCTGGATAAGGCCTTAATTTTTGCCTCTAAATACACCTCCATCTCCCAGGACGAAATCGACATCATTAAACACTCCAAAAAGTCCCTACTGTTTAACAACAAACAACCATGGACCAAAAAATCTTCCAACAGTCACTTTGACATCACCATGGGCAGCTTCGATGGAGCTGAGACCTGTGAATTAGTCGGTTGCATGATTCTATCCCAACTAGCTAAACTGTATGGCAATTCCATCGGCCTTTACAGAGATGATGGCTTAGCTATATTTAATGAAACACCACGCAAGATAGAAATCATTAAAAAAAACATCTGCAAGATCTTTAACAAATACAACCTCAAGGTCACCATCGAAGCCAATAAAAAAGTAGTGGAATTTCTAGATGTCACCCTAGACCTAAACACCGGCAAACATCGCCCATATAATAAACCTAATAACATCCCCCAATACGTCCACAAACTATCAAACCACCCACCCTCCATCATTCGCAACATACCTATAAGCATAAATAAAAGACTTTCCGAACTATCATCTGACAAAGAGATCTTCGACAATGCCAAAGTTCTATACCAAAACGCCTTGCATAAAAGCGGGTACAACTACAACCTTTCTTATAAACCCGCCCAAACCACCTTACATACTAAACGAAAAAGGCGCAGAAACATCACCTGGTACAACCCTCCTTTCGACCTCAATGTGTCCACCAACATCGGGCATGAGTTTCTTAAAGCAGTTGAAGAGTGTTTCCCCAGCAACCATCCTTTGGGTCATATTTTTTTTAACAAAAACACCATCAAACTCAGTTATAGCTGCATGCCCAATATCAAAACAATCATACAAGGGCACAACAATAAGATCTCTAACAACACCAACAATACCACCACTAATAAATGCAACTGTAGAAATAAAGCTGAGTGTCCCCTCGAAGGCAACTGCCAGATTAAAAGTGTCATTTACCAGGCTACAGTCACAGCTAATAACAAAGTCGAAACATATGTTGGCCTAACCGAAGGAGAATTTAAAACTAGATATAGAAACCACAAAACATCTTTTAATACTGCCAGCAAAAGAAACACCACTGAGCTGAGCAAGCATATCTGGTTACTTAAAGAATCATGCACCCAATTTAACATCAAATGGAGAATTTTAGCCCATGCCAGAGCGTATTCTAACACTGATAAGAAATGCCACCTTTGTACGGCTGAAAAATTCTATATTATCTTTCAACCAGAGTTGTCTTCCCTCAACAGCAGGAGTGAAGTTGTCACCACCTGCCGACACTCTAATAAATTTACTCTCAGCCAGGCGTAGCTCTATGCCCTTAGCCACCTTTGACGCCCGTGCACCCTTAACAACTTACTAACTATACGATCCTTGTGCACTTAATATTTTCGGTCTGAACTAACTGTTTCCTGTTCCACCATTTTTTAACAGCTGAGAGCCGACCTGATGATTGTGTCTAGAACTATTTTCTTTTTCCATCTTTTTTTCTAGCACATGAAACAACTTGTAGTCAGCCAGTAGTTTTAACATCTTTTACTATCTTACCTTTTAGTATCTAGCTCCTCGATTTTTTCTTGTTGAGCACTGTTTTACTTACTTCAGTCTTGACTGGTTTTTCCATCTCTCGGGCAACTAATATTAATAATTAATTATTTATTATTTATTTATTTGATTGTTTCTATTTAGTCTAAGCCCCTGTGCACACCCTGTGCCCCAGTCATACTCATACTTTTACTTATTTTAGCTCCTAGTTTATATCCTTCACTGGTGTATCCTTGTTGAGCACTGTTTCTCTGTAGTATAGTATGGACGTAGTAAATTTTAACTACTCTACCAAAAACATCGCAACAGCAGCCCACCCCGCTTTTTGCAAAAGGCTCATTTATCAGACTGAATGCTTTATCAAGAGAATGAGATGGCGTGCTTTTTTTCATCTCAACCCGCATGCCACATCTTCTGTGTCTGAGAGCTATGGGTTCAAATCTAGACTAGCCCCACCTACTATCAGTGAATTAAAAAACTTTGAATCCAAACTCATAGGCATTATTTCCAACATAAAATTTAAAAAGTCATACAACCACTTACAACATAAGTTGCATGATGATATCAAGACCTTGAAAAGGGAATATAAACTAATTATAGCGGCCGATAAGACCACCAATTTTTACAAATTGGATAAAACCAGCTATGATGAGCTCCTTCGTAAAAACATCGAAAAAACATATAAAAAGTCAGATGTCAATGTCTTAGATAACATCAACTCCGAAGCCAAAAACATCGCTTCCAAATTATGCTTAGATGGCAGGGCTGAAATAATGGCACAAAAAGCGGCGTATATAACACTAAAAGATCATAAACCCAATTTTCTCAACAACCCATCATGCCGCCTAATAAACCCTGCTAAATCAGAAATTGGGCATATCAGCAAAGCCATCCTTTCCAAAATAATAAAAGCAGTGGTTGATAAAAATAACACCAATTTGTGGAGAAATACTAGGTCTGTACTTCAATGGTTCAATAAAATCACACACAAAAGTGACTCTTTTTTCATCTGCTTTGATGTAGTAGAGTTCTACCCATCCATCACTGAAGATACCCTGGATAAGGCCTTAATTTTTGCCTCTAAATACACCTCCATCTCCCAGGACGAAATCGACATCATTAAACACTCCAAAAAGTCCCTACTGTTTAACAACAAACAACCATGGACCAAAAAATCTTCCAACAGTCACTTTGACATCACCATGGGCAGCTTCGATGGAGCTGAGACCTGTGAATTAGTCGGTTGCATGATTCTATCCCAACTAGCTAAACTGTATGGCAATTCCATCGGCCTTTACAGAGATGATGGCTTAGCTATATTTAATGAAACACCACGCAAGATAGAAATCATTAAAAAAAACATCTGCAAGATCTTTAACAAATACAACCTCAAGGTCACCATCGAAGCCAATAAAAAAGTAGTGGAATTTCTAGATGTCACCCTAGACCTAAACACCGGCAAACATCGCCCATATAATAAACCTAATAACATCCCCCAATACGTCCACAAACTATCAAACCACCCACCCTCCATCATTCGCAACATACCTATAAGCATAAATAAAAGACTTTCCGAACTATCATCTGACAAAGAGATCTTCGACAATGCCAAAGTTCTATACCAAAACGCCTTGCATAAAAGCGGGTACAACTACAACCTTTCTTATAAACCCGCCCAAACCACCTTACATACTAAACGAAAAAGGCGCAGAAACATCACCTGGTACAACCCTCCTTTCGACCTCAATGTGTCCACCAACATCGGGCATGAGTTTCTTAAAGCAGTTGAAGAGTGTTTCCCCAGCAACCATCCTTTGGGTCATATTTTTTTTAACAAAAACACCATCAAACTCAGTTATAGCTGCATGCCCAATATCAAAACAATCATACAAGGGCACAACAATAAGATCTCTAACAACACCAACAATACCACCACTAATAAATGCAACTGTAGAAATAAAGCTGAGTGTCCCCTCGAAGGCAACTGCCAGATTAAAAGTGTCATTTACCAGGCTACAGTCACAGCTAATAACAAAGTCGAAACATATGTTGGCCTAACCGAAGGAGAATTTAAAACTAGATATAGAAACCACAAAACATCTTTTAATACTGCCAGCAAAAGAAACACCACTGAGCTGAGCAAGCATATCTGGTTACTTAAAGAATCATGCACCCAATTTAACATCAAATGGAGAATTTTAGCCCATGCCAGAGCGTATTCTAACACTGATAAGAAATGCCACCTTTGTACGGCTGAAAAATTCTATATTATCTTTCAACCAGAGTTGTCTTCCCTCAACAGCAGGAGTGAAGTTGTCACCACCTGCCGACACTCTAATAAATTTACTCTCAGCCAGGCGTAGCTCTATGCCCTTAGCCACCTTTGACGCCCGTGCACCCTTAACAACTTACTAACTATACGATCCTTGTGCACTTAATATTTTCGGTCTGAACTAACTGTTTCCTGTTCCACCATTTTTTAACAGCTGAGAGCCGACCTGATGATTGTGTCTAGAACTATTTTCTTTTTCCATCTTTTTTTCTAGCACATGAAACAACTTGTAGTCAGCCAGTAGTTTTAACATCTTTTACTATCTTACCTTTTAGTACATATATATATATATATTTACTCAATATCATACCGCTGTTAGTATCTAAATCGATAAAAATTAAATTTATACTCAATCAAGTTGACTTACCTCCAAACAGAAAAGTCCTTCTAGCAGTTGTAGTAGATGACGTTGTAGTAGATCTTGCTCCTTCAGTTGCTAATGTCGAAGTGACTGCTTTCTGTGTAAAAACAGTGCTTCTTATATAGCTGAAATCATGCCATTTATCATAAGGTTAAATTAATGAAACATTGTTTCTACGGAAGAACACCAATGCTTTCGCGGGAATAAATAATTTATTTTCACGCGAATACAAACCAATGCTTTCGCGGGAATAAACATTTTTTTTTCACGCAAATGGAAACTGTTGCTTTCGCGGGAATGAATACTTTATTTTCACGCGAATACAAACCAATGCTTTCGCGGGAATAAACATTTTATTTTCACGCGAATGGAAACTGTTGCTTTCGCGGGAATGAATACTTTATTTTCACGCGAATACAAACCAATGCTTTCGCGGGAATAAACATTTAATTTTCACGCGAATGGAAACTGTTGCTTTCGCGGGAATGAATACTTTATTTTCACGCGAATACAAACCAATGCTTTCGCGGGAATAAACATTTAATTTTCACGCGAATGGAAACTGTTGTTTTCGCGGGAATGAATACTTTATTTTCACGCGAATACAAACCAATGCTTTCGCGGGAATAAACATTTTATTTTCACGCGAATGGAAACTGTTGCTTTCGCGGGAATGAATACTTTATTTTCACGCGAATACAATCCAATGCTTTCGCGGGAATAAACATTTAATTTTCACGCGAATGGAAACTGTTGTTTTCGCGGGAATGAATACTTTATTTTCACGCGAATACAAACCAATGCTTTCGCGGGAATAAACATTTAATTTTCACGCGAATGGAAACTGTTGCTTTCGCGGGAATAAACATTTTTTTTTCAGGCGAATAAAAACCAATGCTTTCGCGGGAATAAATAATTTATTTTCACGCGAATGGAACCCATTGCTTTCGCGGGAATAAACAATTTATTTTCACGCGAATACAAACCAATGCTTTCGCGGGAATGAAAGATTTATTTTCACACATTCACCTATATAAGAGACAACGGTTTCAGACAGAAAGCATCCAGTTCAACAACAGTGAGCAAAGGAGCAACATCTATCTACTACATCTTCCATTGCAACTACTAAGAGTTCTCTCTTCATAAAGGTAAAACTTAAATTCAAATATTTCCGCTAGCTAACACAACTATCTGAAGGCTTTATGACATATCTATCTTTAAATTGGTTATAAAGAATTGAACCAATTTTTTCTGTTTTTCAGAATGAATACTCAAGTCGTAGAAAGTCAACCATTGTATCTAAAGTCGGAATCTCAGCCTGATGAAAAGGTAAGAATTAATAAAAAATACTATTTAACACCTGTTGAACACCTTTAATTATTTTAGTTATCTAATTATCGCTTGTATTTTAGAACAATGCAACAACAAATCCAATCTACTTAAAGGACTTCCTTCCAGAAATGTATCATAACTATGTGATAAATAATGATGTTGTTGAAGAAAAAGCTGTAGAACGTTTGACATTTCAAGTTATAATATTCTGTATAACTCAACACATGATGAGTATGGGGATGTGTTGTAAGAAACGTGATATATCTACAGAACGTTTTGATGACATTATAAAAAACGGTTTCGAAATCGTTTTGTCAATGGTGGAAGTCGTTAATATTAATAATTTTTTAAAAGAAATTGAAAGAAGTGCTTGGAATCAAATAGTTTTCAAAAAATTATACAACATGACATGGAACAAAAAAACTTTTTATAAATTCAGAAAGCATATTTATAATTATGTCCAAATAGATAAAGCTCTATCCTCTTCTGTAGGTATTTTAGAACTAATGTTAGAAGCGTTTCATACATATTTATGAAAAATTTTTAGTTGTTTTTTATTATTTTACAATATTTTGTTCAAACTATTATATTTTATTTCTTACCAATTTAGATGTTAAAAGCGGTATGATATTAAGTAAATACATATATATATATATTTGAATGCATCCTTTGTTGTCTGTCTCCACATCCCAATAGTTTAATAAGCACATTCTCAATCTACCATAACTCTATGATCTTAACTGCTTTTGGCATAAATACATATATATATAAGACACTCTAAGTAATAAATACACTCTTAGCCACTCATGCAAATATTACCCTTTTATTTTTAGAATGTTATGGATGCTCTTTCTGAAGAGCTCCTTAGCACAGATCCATATCCAACAGAAAATAAAATGAAAAACGGCAAAACAACTCCTAAGAGAAGGAAAACTGCTCCAAAAAAGCGAATAGTAAGGAAACGAAAACAAACAGTGAGAAAACAAACTACTTCCGTTGATAAGCAAACAATGGAGAGTGCAGCTATAACTCATTTAACAGTTGAATGTCTCAACGAAAGGAGAGCTAGGGAATTAGAAAAGTCTAAAGGTTCTCAAGTGATTGGCTCACCAAAAGTTCCGATTTGCAAAACATTTGAAGATCTTCCTATCCCAAGCATTATGCGAGTGACTGGTGTGATACATCCATCAAGTAAGGAGAAGTGTAGATATTCTCAAGTACACTACCATGATCCTTCAGATATAAATGAACTCGAACCCAAAATACTCCTCTGTCCAGTTGAAATAGCTAAAAACTTCAACTGTGATAATTACCCCCCTCCGTTTAACGTTGTATATTTGGGTAGAAAGGGAAAACCAAAAAATAAAAACGTTCTTTGGTATGATGTCAGACGTGTTAGCAGACATCCTCTAAGCAAAAAGAAAGCTGAAGAGGAATCACTATATTTTAGTACATTGACTAAATGTCAGCTCAAACACTTCTTGAACATCAACACCCTCAATAGTTTTCAACCCGGTGCTATTTTTCCTTACCAAGATGTTGTTGATAGATTCGTTCCTCATCGATTTAAAGGAGGTCAGTCGAATGTAATTTGTATCCGTTATAGCATTGAACAATGTGGAGAAACGCTGTTGAAGATGCTCGCCATACCAGACAAATATGCTTCAGAAGCTAACAAATATACTCCAGGTGTGATGATCTACAGAGGAAAAACAACCCACGGAAAATTTAAGACAGAATACGATCTTTCATTTTGCTCTCCATACCGTCTCGGTCAAATGTATTGGAAACAATATTGTGATCAAGCAAAGCACAACAAAACAATATTAGAAATTGATGATGATGATGAACTTGAAGATTTTCTATGTGGAGACTTTGATGATTTTGAGACAGGATATGTTGCTGAAAAAAAATGATGAGTGTTTTAGCGATGGATAGTCTCTAATTCAAAAAACAAGTTGGACAATGTGACTTGGTGAGCTATTTCCCTTTTCTATATAATGTAAACTATCCAATGTAACTAAAGCTATAATTCAATTTCATGTAATTATTTTAAATTTTTTCCCTACTTATTACACAATAAATGTATATATTCACATATTGTTTCATTTTTAATCACTGTATTTATTCAATGTAGATATATCTCCTCTCTCCTCTCTCCTCTTTTTATCTCTCCTCTCTCTCAACATACTCTCTCCTCTACCAAATACTCCTCTCTCCTCTCTTGCAGTTATTTCCCAAATACTGTAGATTTTAACCATCTAGAGGTCTAATTTGGTAATTTTCCAACATATTTTATAGCATTTAATATACTTATTATGTAATAAATGTATATTATTCAATGTAAATGTAAATATATCCATAAATATGTACATAATTATCCATATATACATAAATGTATAAAAAACTAAAAAAAATCTCTCCTCTCTCTCCTCTCTCTTCTCTCCTCTCTCATCTCTCCTCTCCCCTCTCTCCAGAAGATTTTCCCTACTTATTATGTAATCAGGTATATAATCATATAATTTTCATTTTTGATCAATATATTTGTTCAATGTAGATATATCTCCTCTCTCTATGTAGATATAAATATAGCCATAAATATGTACATAACTAACCATATATACATGAATGTATAGAAAACTAAAAAATCTCTCTCCTCTCTCTCCTCTCTCATCTCCCATCTCTCCTCTCTCCTCTCTCCTCTCCCCTCTCTCTCAAGATACCATATGAGTTCGAGTTATGTAAAAAAGTTATCAAAACTTGAATGCCATACATTCAAAATCTATATGCCATATAAGTTCAAATTAAGTAAAAAACTAATCAAAACTCAAATGCCACTTAAATGCCACTCAAATGCCACTCAAGTACCCCTCAAGTAAAATACAATATAAACTCGGCGAATTCATCCAACGTCGTAACCCATTGCCTAAACTCCAAGGTCTAATCCACAAAAAAACACTTGGTAGGGAGATCTGCTCATATATTACTACTAACACCCAGGGGGTCATAAACTTTCATGACTTGTTCCATGACGATTCTGCGGGTGAGAATATCAGGCATTTCTTTTGTCATCTCAACTTCTGTCAGATCAGGTTTCGTATAAACTCCTTTCTTCTTTGGCGAGAAATTGAGATTAGTCCTGAATGTGATTAGATCTGTTGAAGAGTTCCAGTGAACACCTAGTACCTGAGTTGGCGTTGCCTCCCTGGCTTTAGGTTGTTTATCCAGCTCTTCTCTCTTACAAAGATCTCCGCTAAAAAGCCAGCATTTGACTTTGAATCCTGCCTCTTGTAACACAGTATTAGTCTCCTTTGCAGTTGCCATTGCAGATGCATGAGATGGGAACGAGTCCACAATGTCGTCTACATATGATGATGTTTTGAGGAGTTCAGCAACACGAGGAAAGTCCTTCTGAAAAATATCGGCGGTCTTGTAAATAGCTTCACTGCTTATAGCTGCCGCGGGTCGATCTCCCATATTTACTCGTAGGATTATGAAGACATCCGGTTCTCGCTTTTCCAGGTCTCGCCACAGAAAGCAATGAGTATGTTGCTCAATATCGTTGATGCATATCGAGTTATACATCTTTTTGATGTCGGCAACAAAAGCAACTTTCTCCTCTCTCCAACGAAGTAGTATCCCTAGTAGGTTATTGAGGTAGGATTCGGGACCTTTGGCCAAGCAGGCATTGAGCGATGTCCCCCTATAGGTTTGGCTGGACTTGAAGACAATTCGTACAGGCGTTGAGGTTGACTTGGGGTTCTGAACAGCTAGGTGACTTATGTAGTACTTTGGTCCAGTCCAAGCTCTCATCTCTTCTCTGGTCAACTTCCGAGCTACACCCCGATCCACCATGTCTTGGATTTGTGCACTGTATATCTTGCTCCATTCTGGATCTCTTTTGAGTGTGTTCTCTGTGTTTGGCTAAAGTAGCTAGCGCAGCGCTATAGTTGTCAGGCAATGTAAACGGGTTGACAATCCAGGGGTATGATGTAGTCCATCTCTTGTTGTCTGGATCGTACTTTAGATTACTTCTGATCAACTGCAGTTCCTGCTCTTCCTTAAATGAATAGCTATGCCCTCTAACAGGGCATTTCCCACACTGACAAGCACCACAACTGGGTTGTACTTCTACTCCTAGTTCCTCTCCTTCTATAAACGCACCCAGCGATGCTTTCTCTGCCTTGGTGAGATAGGAGTGCACCGATAGTGAGAATTCTTTGTGCTGAGGATGAAATGATGCCATAGCTTTGGAGTCTTGTGTTGCTAGAATGTTAATGAACAATGATGATGGAATGTTGTTGCGGTTGCCCAATGCCGGATGAGAACCCTGGACACACAATCCAAATGGGCCGGAGCATACTTGGAGATGTCTCCCAGCAGAAGCTATCACTTCACGGGGGTGAAACCCAAGCAAATCATTGCCAATGAGCATGTCAATGGGGCCAGAGTCTTTGACAAGCAGCTCACCTTCGATGCTAGGGAATAGGTTCTGTAGAATGACACGGTTCAGAGGTCTATTGATTGAGCCAGTAAGCCTCTGTATACTTAGAGCATGTATAGTAATCACACTGTTGTCCTGAGCTAACAGTTTTACCTCGTATAAGCAAGATTCTTCTTCTACGGTTGAGTCTCCCAAGGTGCTGAGTTCAAGATTCACTCTCCTGATACATCTGGCTCCCCATGCCTTGGCCGCCCGTTGAGATATGAGAGTTGAGTTCGATCCTCCATCAAAGAATAGCAGCGCTCTGTGAGTGGTCCCCACAACCGGAACTTGCTGGATTGCGAACAGAGTTGAGTCACTAGAAGGCCTATTTGTGCCATAGAGAGACGATACTTTCTCCTTTGTTCTGTTATCAACAGGTTTGTATTCGATTTTGGATTCAGGATTTGAAGCTTTGTTCGGTTCATCTTTACTTTTCCTACACAACAATTCATGGTGATTGGTTTTCTTACACTTAGCACAGCCTTGCTTAAACCTAGGGCATGATCTGGGCTCATGTTTAGTCAAACACCTAACGCAAATAGCATGGGTTTTCCACAAGTCATATTTCTTTTGAGCAGATAAAGCGAGAAAACCTCAGCATTCGATTAGCTCATGTCGGTTACTATTATGTATGACACAAGCGCTTATGGTACTTTCAGGATGAGCATGAGCTTTTTGGCTATCATCTTTATCAGATTCTACATGAAAGGATGTTACCTGTTGTTTAGGGTTACCTCCTCTCTGTTGATCGGACTTGATGCTTTCTGTTCGTCTTAGTGCACATCGTCGCTCACTCTCTAGAAATCTCATAAATTTCTTGACTGGTTGAACTTTGTCTTCTTGTGAAAGCACATCGTAGCAGTGATCCCAATCTCTCCTGATAGTGGGTGGTAACAGGTCTGCAAGGTTGTCTACATGTGGGAGGGTGACTGATGAGATATGTCCTAGTTCACCCAGTTGGCTGTAGGAGCTCTCCACTGTGTTGACAAGCTTGACAAGTGCCTTTGTGTCACCCTCACGGACTTGTTTGAGAGAATTGAGATGTGAGAATACTGATTTGATGCCCAGACTGACGTCTCCGTAGACTTCCTTGAGTCGCTGAACCATGCGTTCATGTGCATTTGGTTGAGTGGCAAAGATTGGACTGACCAATTCTAGGGGTTCACCTACAAGGAACTTTCTGAGCTCTGAGGCTTTGTCAACATCATCAATGAACATACACGAGTATCTATACCACACAGACAAAAACTCTGGCCATTTGTGGCGATCACCATTATATGGTAATGGCTTTGATCGTGTACATGAGATTTGATTGGAGTTACTTGCACTTGTCACATTTGAGTGACGTGATGCGTCATAACCATCATAAGCATTGACCACAGAATACTTGCTAGGTTGCACAAGATCATTAACACCCTGAGTGTTAGAATGTAAATCATGTACAGCTAGCGCTGATTGACGTGTCAATAGATTTGTAGGTCTAACATTACTACCACTTACCTCACGCATTGCATTGGGCGCAGCTGGAGTAGACCGATTAATAGGAGCATGTTGGGTTTGCGCAGAATGGCTATTAGAATCACTAAGGGATATATTGTCATCTGTGGCAGAGAACCGCCGCGCTACACCCGAACCCTGACCCGCCCTAGCGCCCAGAGTGAGAGACCCCTGTCCCGGACCTCCTCCCGCCCGACTGGAGCCAATGGCCGGTGGATCAGAATTAAGCACAGAATTTTGTGGTAGCTGACCCCCTACACTAGTTGCAGGCAAACCAACATCACATGATTCTAATTCTAGTATAACATCATACAGACTAAGTAGTAATGAATCAAGACCTACTGTACCAGCTAAGTTATTAGAAAGCTCTACACAAAAATCTCTGTGACCGTTAATAGCGGTCTGGTTGATACACCCAATAACTAAAGTCTTAGCTTTCTTGATAGCTTGACAGATAGCCATCTTAGAGTTAGACAATGAAAGCTGCCACTGAGAATAACATTGAGTTGCACAATCATAAGAGGTTTTGACATCATTTTGATATGCAGAAAGATCCAGACCATTGACTGTGGCATAACCAGAGTATGCCTCATCAGATTGTACATGCTCTGAATAATCAAAATGGACTGTCAGAAAGTTACTGTATGTCGTTTTGAGTTGAGCACGCAAGCTCTCACAATCATCAAGGTCTTGCTGTTCGATACTACTGATGAGCAGATTAGCGAGCGAGGTTACCTTCGACTTGAGTGTGGTTCGCTGACCTTTGAGCTGTTTGATAGATTCATCCATGTTAGCTGCTGTGATCATCCAATTTGTTACTGTATTGGGATGGCTGGCTATCCAACCTCAGCAAAAATGCCAACAGATCGCTTAATCAGACTATTGAGTTGTAGAATAGAAACTGTATGGTCCAATTGTATTAGCGTATCGTAACCTGTTAAAAAACAGTTTACAGTAAAAGTATTGCTGATGTGCGAGAGATAGGTAGAAAGAGCACATCAAAACAAAGTGAAATGAAATCAAAATATAGAATTGTTGTTAACCAATTAAACTCACAAATTGATGCTGGGACAGGACTACCATTCAAATATAAATTATGAGTCCGTAATGTATAATAATGTGCCTGCAAAAAATTATGTTCAATGCAGGAGCCACTGTTAGTAAAAAAGCACTACGTGTATGCATTTAGAGAAGCAATACCATGATACAGCAATTTGTGGCTATGACAAATGTAATGTGAAAAATACTCATAACAAAAAACAATTCAACTCACATGTATGTCGCACTGAGGTAGTGTAGAGTAGAATGCACTTGCTGAAGTTAACATTTCCAGATACAATGTTAAACTGGCATAAAAAGAAATGCTGTATGTAGCAGTATACTGTGCTACTCTATAATCTATTGTTTGTTACAAAAAGCTAGATTATTAGTTTGAACGCTATTGGAAAGGAAAGCTAAGGAAAGCTGCAACCACGATTGGTGCATACCAATACACTCACCTGCAAAGATATAAGAGACACTGAAGCTCAAAGTTATACCAATATGTTAGAGAGAGGAGAACCTGAAATTGAAAAAAAGGTGAAACTGAGTTGATTTTTGTAGCATTTTAGCTGTCAGACTTAGACTTGTATCAACACTACCCCCAATTATCACCAGATAAAAAACATCCACAACCCGTTGTAAAGAGTAGCACTCTTTTCAGGCTTCTTTTCACAGCTCTGGTGTGTCTATTCAATTTGATGAACCAATGGAAAAATAAATGATTATAGTTGTTATTTTTAGATAGTTGCAAAAGAAACCAAACGTACCGTTCTAAATATTACTTAAACTTGGATCAACGAGCATACTCCAAGTTTGCCTCAACCCGACAACTTTGGGATTAAGAGTTGCCCGCTCTACCAATCGAGCCACTCAAGCTGAATGTAAATGGTAAGGAATGATAATGAGAATGTAAATGTGAATAATAAATGGGAATATAATAGCAATAGATGTTATTGTATGTTTGCTTGTTACATATAACATTATTGTAGAGTGCCAACTGAGTATTTTCTTAAACATGATGTAAGTTTGACTAATAGTAGACACACAGAGGCAGAGACTGCTACATTGGACTTCATACTTAACTGATTTTATTGGCACAGGTAGCTAATAATTGTTTTGGTATGGACTCTTCTAGTGGCAGGGTGTACTTTCAAAAGCTATTTACATATGATCTGGACAACTGACACTCATACTACTTTGCAGGGGACTGCAAGGAATGGTGGATCTGTAGTTTCTAGCTTATTCAAAGTTACATAACTCAAACTTAGTGAATTAGTGCATTAGTTGCTCAGATCTTAAGGTGAGCTAGACTAGAATGCTTTAGATTCGGATTCATTTCCCTTGTCAATTTTGTGCCTGGGGCTTTATCGAAATATTTCGCTTCTTTTAGGCAAATTAAAGCCAGTTTAAAATATTTTATTCATTTGTATATTATCACATGGCTTGTTTATAAACACAGGGCAACTGTTTACTTTCATGTGGTGTGTTTTGTGGAACGGCACTTGGGTTTGTATTTTTGCGGGTATATGTGATTGAAATTTACGACGTGATCAGCAGCTCCAGTTACTCTTCATTCCCACGCATAAATCTTTCGCCTTTTACTAAAGATTTCCGTGGAGAGGAACATTATAAAGAGTCTAAAGACTTACTTTTGACACCCTCCATCTAAGGGTAATAACACAATAACAATGTATTGATCTACGGTGGAAGTGGTGAGTGGCTCAATGGTTAGATGGTAGTTGCTAGGATGGTTGTTGCTGCAGTTGAATGCAATCAGAGACTAGTACAGGCATTGGTTTCAGTCATCGCTCTTACTGGAGGAGTGGCTTTCATTCCATCTCTGTCAATTATTTTTAAGCTTGGTTGAAAATTTTTTCCTAAAAATGCACCTGAGTGTGAACCCTGTAATGTGAGTGCTTGAGTTTGCTGATCAAATGCTTCCTCCTACCAGAAGAGAGAACGTGCTATTTTCCAAATTTGATTAATTACTATAGCAAGAACTTCACTCCCCAAGTGACTATACTGTAGTTCTTCTGTATTGTTATTCTACAGGTCCTTAATTGTTAGCTCTACTGACCAAGTAAGAACTTTACTCCAGAAGTGATTGAATTCTGGCTCTCCTTATCAGGTCAGATTTGACCCCTGAGATGGTTACAATGAAGAAAAGCCTTGAAATTTATAGTATGATTACCTATTAGCAAGTGGCAGTCTCAATGATTGCCTAAGCATACAATATTATTGTCCCTCAACAGGCTATTATTTTCCCTCTTCAATCATCAACAAAGAGAGCGCATTAGGACGATGGAGTCTTACATAGATTTTTCATAACCATCATTGAATCATATCACCGAAGCAGGTACCTAAGTTGTATCATGAATACACAACTGTTTGTGTATTGGCTTTTAAAATACCAAGCTGAATAAATCATGTTGATTGTTGTTTAGTAATCCATTGAGTTTTTTTTCTTGTTACATTGAAA
The DNA here is from genome assembly GCA_945261195.1 of Cryptosula pallasiana. Taxonomy (NCBI): domain Eukaryota; kingdom Metazoa; phylum Bryozoa; class Gymnolaemata; order Cheilostomatida; family Cryptosulidae; genus Cryptosula; species Cryptosula pallasiana. The sequence goes on along the minus strand of OX183134.1, from coordinate 15,228,582 downwards.
GCTTAGGAACATAACTGACTGCAAATAAAACTAATTATTATTATATCCCTACATTTCATAACTGTCAGCAACTAAAGATGTGTTTCTTGAAACAAAAGTTGAATATACAGGACGTCAAGAGCTCACAGGTGATTAACAAACAGCCGTGATGGTGCCGGCTATTAAGCTTTAACTCCCCAAACTTTGTTGCATTCGGTTTAGTTTTCATTTAGGCATATATGCTCTTTGTGAAATGATGCCTAATGACATCACTCTTGTTTTAGGAGCTAAAGATCAGAATCGGACTTCATCTCCCAGTTTCAACTTGGATTGAACTGAGTGAACCCCAGTTGATCTTTGTCATAATGGACTTTGCTTTACTGTTCGTCATTCAATCAAGCCAGTTATTATTTTCACTGATATTTCCTTCTACATTCGTAGATATATTTACATTGTTATGTCTGTATTTACTTTTCAATGGTCGTTTGCCGATCTCAGCTTCCTTGCTCAATACAAGTTACCATCACATTTTGAAATAAGCCTTGTCATGTTCTTCAAGCTAGATCCATACAAAAGAGTCAACTCCAATTTAACTCGCTTCCAATAGTCAATCGTTCTCTGAGGAGAAACAGTACAGACTTAGCACTCAATGAAGATAAATATTGATCCTAACTTTAATCAATAACTCGACTAGCCACGCTCTAATTGATAATCATCATACGATTAAAAGTCCACATATACAGTGATTAGGAATGCTCTTGTTTTTAATCCGTGCTAGACTAACTTGATCCAAACTTCAATCCCAACGAGATTGAGTGTGTTTGTACAACAAAAAAATGCATGTGTCTCGTCTTTGCTATGAACCTTTTTGTGTGAGTGTATAATAGAATTGTTTGTTGCCCTGCAATCACGGTGACTATATGAATATGGTTTATCTTCAGTGTGAGCTCGCATATGAGATAGTAAATTTAATCTATATGCAGTTTTGTGATCGCAATCAGTGCAGGCATATGCTTTCTCTTCAGTGTGAGCTCTCTTATGCCGGTGTAGAGCAGCCCTATAGTCACTTTAAGTACACAAAAATGATTTTCTGCAGTAAAAGTTCTTTAGTTGACTATAGCTATTGGATGATAGCTACATTGCTTACACCTCTGAGAAGACTTTTAATGCACAAAAACCTCACGCTAATCAATACACATAAAGTTACACATCTCAAACTGAACAAAACTTTGAGTATCAGATACTGATGAAGCGGAAATCATTTTTGTAGCTAAAACCAAAAGTATGAGTATTTATGAATCTTTAGGGATAGACTAAGTGACCGGCGCCACTGAATAGTTCACAAACGTAGGAATAATAAATATAAAAATCAAACCAAAAAAACTTTCAGCGGTAAGGAGCTTTGCAAACTGAGGATTGAAAGTTTTTGCCATGCTTTTCAGTTTGAATCAATAAAAATTAATACAAATCATATGTGGGAACAATATACCATAAACAAAATGAATAACAAAGTATAAAACAATTGTGTTCTCTTGTAAATTGCTACTTTTACAAAATAATACACTTGCATATATTTTTGCAAACTTGTAAAGTCTCTCATCACTACGATCCTTTCACCTTCATCTCTTTGCCTCCATATACCCTCCCAGGTTTGAAACCCTTTGCAGCCTTCCTTTAAGTTTATAAAATGCCTTAATGAAGCTGTTTCTACTTTCAAGTCAACGCCATCATAGACTAACGCCTCAGTACAAACAGAGAAAATGATTAACAAAAATTTTCACCTGTTCACTATAGATAATGGTGTTGGCAATGAAATCCTTCTCTAACTCAGCCTAGTAAAACCCAAACCCTTTTCCACACATACAATTTCGTTTATGCCGTCCACATAGTCTGTGAGAATTAAACAAGAAAATATGATGTAAAAAGAAAAGTTATCTCTCCTCTTCCTCCTGCATAGAAGAACTTTCGACGCAAGGTATTATCTTTGGGTTTAAGTGCATAGCTTAGCATTTACATTTTTAAATGTAAACTTAGCCCTTGGCTCATGAGACTCCCACAACCCACATTTATCCTGACTTCTGTCAAAACATAATAGTAACCTACAAGGTATCTCTTGTGCCACTTTTAGTTCAAAGGTACCCATGGCAGCAAAACAAATATTGCCATTTGTCTTAGGATAAACTGGTAGAAAAACTGACAATGGGGAAACCATTTTGGGGAAGTCTGCTGTTCGGGCTGCGGAAATGAGGTGGCTAACAAATGATAAGCTAAATCACAGCTACAAATTGAATTATCTTGGGTTTGAGCAATAGCACAGTCTTCCCTTACAATGAGATTGTAAAAAAGAGTCATCTCTAATAGATTCAAAGGAGAAGAATCGAAAGCTCATTGTATCAAATAAATTCTGGGGAGAAATTAAAAGAGAGAGATGAAATCTTTACTTTTTCAAAACATACACGCTGCAGTTGCAAAACGCTGTTCTGTGAGTGATGATTTACAAAGAGCAATTGATGGAAGTTACCTCTTAGTTGTTCTTTGTATGTCTTGCCCTTACCATGAAATTTATCAGCAATACCTTACATGCCAGTTTGTTTGAATCATGGTCCTACACAATTCACTTTAGTAATTGCTACTCATGTTGATAGAGGGTAGGTTGTTTGGAGTGCCTGTATGAATTCAAGTGTGTTATGGTGTTCTTGAGTTTATTCCATGGTTTACTTGTATCCTTATTTAGGTTGAATGTCGCATGTAGGAAGCTAAATAATCTTTTGTTTGCTTCAAAGGTGAGTTTCAGTTTGGTGTTTTTGAAGATTTTGTATATTGTCTTTTTCACCTGTTTAATGTTTCTATGAATGTCGGCGCATATAGCAAGTTCATTGCCATGATGAAGTCCTTTGTTTGATATCAATAAATTTGTCTGTAGTGGTAATATGTATGTTCCCACTAGCTCACAAGTCCCTGCCCCATCAAAAATTCCACCCGTCACATCAAACATGTCGTCTTTACCTTTCTTTTGAAAATGTATCATGATGTTAGACAAAAACGCTTTCTTTGTGTGTAGCATGATGTGTTCGTTCTTGTCGAATATGTTTGTAAACCTTTTTGAAATTTCTGCGCTTTCAGAAAATCCAAAGGATCTACTCAAAGACTCCTTAAACCAAAATAGTTATCAGAAGCACATTAAAAATTAGCCACTCAACAATGCCCAACGTCACAAGAATGTTGAGAGACACAACTAGACACTCACCAGCACCATCCAGTTAACCAAACAAAGCCACAGCAACAGAGCATGCAATTGCAGAAATAAACAAACTAATGCCCATTTACCAATATAACTGCCTTGAAAGGTACCTAATTCACCGAGCAATAAAGTCAGTGCACCAGAAACATATACTGGACTCAGCAAAACACAGTTTAAAGCTTTTTTATAGAAATCACATGGCAAGCCAGAGTTATCCTCTCTCAACAAAAAATTGAAACTATGTCAACCTGCCTTGCCAAGTTCTAAAAAAATATTCGTTTTCATAGATGTTTGGAGGGGATTCAGACTCAGGACCTGCGACAGTTTATAGTAGCTCCAGTCAATAGTTACCAGGGCATCGGTTTAACTACAATACCAAGTTGATTATAGCCTGAGCACTTCAACCAGGAGTCAGCATAGTTATGTCATACAATAATGTCTGCATAAAACTTTTATAGTGCTATCGGTTTGTTTTCTAACTAGACAAGGCTTCAAATGCATTATTACAATATATGATTATGAGAATTTAGTAGCAACTTTGCATTTATTTTGTTGTTGTATTCAATGTCATTATCTTGGATCTACGCTGTGGGAAACTCACACTTGCTTAAGTAAAATTCATCATCAGAAATACTTTACAACTAAATTATTTGGTGGAATGGCTTACATCAATAAGTATTTCAACAATGTGCTTCACATAACTAAAATAGACGCTGTCAATTTTCTATCTTTCAATCCCAATTTTATAAATCCGGCTGACTAATAACTAGAGCCATGTTTGGACTGTCGATATTCATGAATCGTATGGAAGCTGTTAGACTTAGAACTATAAGCAAGGTAGCAGCACAAAATGTGGCTATTATTGCTGTAATGGATGCAGCTGACAAGAACAAAGTGCTAATGTTCATTCGAAGCAAATATTCATCAGAAGGAATTTCTGCACAAGCAATTGACATCTACAACAATGAACTCTTCAACACTGACATGAGATCTAACACACCTTCTACAGTATATAGCAGTGATGGATCGTCTATTGGTTGTGTTAGCTTGAAGGCAATTGGAAGTAATCATCACATTTTTGGGTTAACTGAGTCTAAGAGCAGAGATGAGCTGATAGTTAACATGGAGCAAACTGCTAATCAACAGGTTGCAACGCTGCGAAATTCAGCCAGTTTGGTTATGGGTTAAATGAGCAACAGCATTTGTTCAACTTGCGTAGATATGAGAATGCAAATTTCTCTTACAGACTCACAGAAGTTCCTTATCATAGCATTGGCAGTTAAACTTAGTATAACTGTTTACCGAATACATGTTTTGCCAGCTCCCACGGTTTGCTTATCAAAGGAAGCCGAGACAGAAGAAGAGTTTCTGGCAACAATGCAAGATGGACCACACTTTCGCTTTCCTCTACCATTACCAGGATACAGATTACAAAATCAACAGCCGCAGGAAGGGATGATAATACGTTCAGCAGGGTACTCAAATAGCGGAATTATTTATTGTGATATTTTGGACATGATAAGTGAACAGACTACTTTCACTGCTGAATGCGATATGAAAGCTCACAAAACATTTACATTCTCCGAAGGAATTTCTTGTGCAATTTCTCATGTTTGTCTTCAAGGTATTGCTAGCATCAAAACTGCCAATCGACAACTTAGGTTGAAGACTTTTGGTTTAATGAATTCAGGAGATGATGAAATATTTATCGTGCTTGATGGAAATGGAAAATTCATCGGAAAACATAAATTCGGAAAGTTTTATGGTGGTGATGGGAAGAGTGTCAAAATCGTAGTCAACAAAATTGACGGGAATGTGCTGGAAGTTTACAACTATACGTATGACAGGCTAGCAGCAGTGAAACCTCATAACTCCACCACAGTCGTGGAAATTTATGAAAGTCTAAAAGTGACGGAAGGAAATTCTTTTCTTCTTTCTTTGGCATTGTATGCTCATTTCTCATTGTATGGGTTTCATAGACTTCCAATGCCTCTCATATCATTCCAATATCCCAGTAACAACTATACGGCAAAAGTATTTTTGTTTTAAACTTTGATGTTTAAAGGTTTGCTGGAGCAATAAAATATGTAATAATGCTTTTGAGCTCTCACTATACAATGACATTTGAAAAGAAAGTGTTGGCTAGAAATATGTTTGCTTTTCATGGCAATCAACAAAAAAAATATTTAAAACGAATTTAAACTGAATTGTAAAAGTTAAAACTTACTTTATTAAAAAAATGAAAAAAAAATATGGTTTTACATATCAAAGCTGTTGTAAGCGTGTGGAATGTGTTCCTTCTAGATTGACAATGTTGAAACTGGAACTTTTGCTAACCAATTTTAAATACAGAACAGAAAAGGCTAATGACTGATCAATTGAAAAGTTGGAAAACTATAAGTGAACATTGTGCAAAATTTACTATAAAAACTAAAAATATAGTTTAAAAAACAATTTTTAATACTAGCTGACCAGCAACACATGGTCAATCTTTTATCCTTTTTTCCTGCCCCTGGATACCTGCTAACTCTTAATTCTACCTGCTCCTGTGTATGTGCTAACCATTCCAACTACCTGCCTTTGGGTGCCTATTACCCCTTCCATTTACGTGCCCCTGGGTACCTGCGCTCCTTTTCTGTCAACTGTCTATTGGTACTGATTACCCCTTCCATCTACCTATCCCTTGGCACTTACCGCGCTTTCCATCTACCTGTCACTGGGTACCTACTAAGCTCTCTCAATCTGTTCGCTCTTAGGTACCTAATACTCGTTCCGTTTACCTTCACCTGTGCACTTACTACCCCTTTCTTCTACCTGCCCTTGGGTACCTACTACACCTTCCCTCTTCATGGCCCTAGGAACCTACCATCCCCGCCCTTTAGCTGCCCCTGAGTACCTATGTCCCATTCCCTCGACTTGTTTCTACCTGTTCTTTGGTACTTACTACTCTTTCCATCTACAATCAATATGTTGGTTTTCCGTGTTTGCAGTGGATGCAGAAAACTATGCTGAGTATTTGGATATAGACGAATACAAAGATGATTGCGAACAATATAGTTATATTGGTGATGTGCAACGTACTCCGAGGAAATTTCACCTGATTGATTTGGTACTTCAAAACTCGAGCAAACATTAAATAAACAAGTCTTCATCAGTATAATTTTAAAAATTTTATAATTCTCAAAGGCAAGGTCCACTTCCCGAGCAACCAAAAATGACAGTCAAAGGAGAAAAAGAAGGTCGGGGGAATTTTGGTGAAGAGATCATTTATTGTGAAGATGCCAAAGAAGTAGACATTACAGAACTTAATGGAACCGACATCACAGAACTCAATGGAACCAACATCACAGAACTTAATGGAACTGACATCACAGAGCTTAATGGAACCAACATCACAGAACTTAATGGAACCGACATCACAGAACTTAATGGAACCGAGATCACAGAACTTAATGGAACCAACATCACAGAACTTAATGGAACCGACATCATAGAACTTAATCGAACCGAAATCACAGAACTTAATGGAACCGACATCACAGAACTTAATGGAACCGACATCATAGAGACAGACACTCCTTCTCATAATCCTGATTAACCCAAAAAATAGATGACGCTTAGTTTTTCTGTAGGCAACTGCATATCAAACATGCAAAATATAATGTATTGAGGCATCCCAGCAATAGAACACTGTTCAATGAATGCAAATGCTGAAAATCCAACATCTTGATTGATTGATGTAGTTATATGTTGCCGCAAAAATGTATCTTTCACGTTGTAATATTGCACAAGCTGTAAGATAAATAACTCAGTACAGCAAATAGAAATATGCCATTACACATCCGCAGCAATGATGCAATACCATGCGTATAATGCAATGCTTGACAATGCAGAATAATGAGAAAATATTACCTGCGGGCGAGACAATGCACTGCAATGCCAAGCAAGAAATGATATGGAAAAACTGAGTACACAAAAGAGCGATTTTTTGATCAACAATTGTTCATGATCGAGTTGCGCCTTCCCCAGTTTATAGATGTGTACACACTAGAAATATTTTCAGCAGGAAAACCGTGTGCTCTGTGGTTAAAGGGATTGATAAAGTTTGGTTTTCAGTGCTAACTTTGCATTGTCAATGACATCGTAGAGAACTTCAGGGGTTCTTCTAGCTATAGAAGCTATATCAAGAGAGAAATGAGGGTACTGTACCGAGGTAGCTTATCTATTATGGATGGGAGGAACAATAACTTGGGTTTGCAATGATTAGAAACCTTTTTAAGTAACTTGGCTTGGACTCGACCTTCACTTGAGCCAGACTCAAGCTCAGCTCAACCTGCACTTGACCTAGACTCCAATTTACTAACCACGAACAGTTCTATTAATCAACTACCAGAAGTAAACAAGGTAACCCGCCAAACCAAATGGTGAATGGTAACAATCACATGTAAAAGATATTCCCGAACTATAAAATCACAATGTGTAGAACACATAAGTTACACAGCTAACAGCCTACTGAGTATCAGCAAGCCCTGCCCTCCTGTTTATGGAGTCACGGTACGACTGATACTGCTCTAGTATGACTCTAGTCTCTTGGTAAGCAGGTGTATCTGAATACTTTTTGTATTCTTATCCTATGGCTTTGGCTTTTACAGGTTTTGCTTTAGATTTTCTCAGTACTAATGTCCTCAGCATTTTAAGTTCCAGCATCTTCTCTTAGCATGCTTCTTGGGAGTTTTGCTCTCATAAGGAAACAACTCAGGTGAGAACTTCTATCATTGTTTAGCAGGGGGAAAGGGATTTGGTGGTGTAAGTCTTAAATGTTCAGAGGGTTCTCATTTTTTGCAGAGGTAACTGAGGGAAAAGTTGCTATAAGGGTCTCTTCCAGATTTGGACCTTTAGGATGTACACACACATTCACAGTTCTGCTGCCAAACACACATGACCACCACAGCTTCCATCCGTTGTAGGTTTTGTCTCTTCTTAGCACACAGTGCAGGGCACAACATGGTGGTCCAACTGAGAAATGGCGAAAGTCTGTAGAAACTGTCTGGTTGGTGGTTCAGCTTATTAGTGGATGGGTAGTTGGAATGTAAGAATCCACCACAATACTGCCTTTAAAGGCATGCTATCTTAATACAATACTTCCTTCAAAGGCATACTATCTTGCTAAGTGCAGAGGCTTTGTTGCATCAACTCTCTCCCACACAACCTTTCATCGAAACTTTCCCGTTGCTAAACTTTTAGTTGCAATTGAGCAATCTTAAGCATTTTCAGGTTGTCAACTTTTTATAGGCTCGATGTTTGGTTGGTGAGGTTATTTATTTGGACAAAGATGATATAGAAAAGTTTTATAACCATTTTCTCTGATTAACGGCGTATGAAATTTTCTTTATTGCATAGGTTTTCTGTTGTGCTCTCAATTACTTATTTAAATCCTTTCATCTGCCTGACTTTCCTTCCAAGGGAATGCATTAAAAGCCTTTGTATCTCTTAAACAGTAAATTGGCAAACATTTGCTTTTCCAATACCAGTAATGAAGATAATGAATGCTGTTTCTTTGTAACTTCCTGAGAGGACAACTCTTGAAAGTTTGAAAAAACCAAATCAAAGGAAAAAAACTTTAAGTTAAACAACAACAACATGAAAACACCAATTTACTTACTGCAGTTGATGGTTAAATGAAAACAAGACTTGAAAACTCTCAGTTACCAAGTGACAATCCGATACAACAATTCTTTGGAGCAAATTATCTGTACACAGCTGATGGGTTACTGCACTGGTTTGTACATCAAAGCCTGGCTGAATATCACAAAGTGATACCTAATCATATCAGCTATAGAGCGCTTATGCAATGCAGAGCAATGGGCAGTGATAAGAGAGAGAAATCACTGATAAAAGTCAGTAGGTGCGAGATCGTAGGTAGAGGCATTAGTTGCTATCACTACTACTGATCACTAGTTGTTTGAAAGTTTAGTTACTGGTAAGTGAGTAATAGGTGTTCATACTGCTGTGGTATCTTTCATCTTGTCTTTCCTCACACAGTTTATACATACAATATTGTAAGAACGCCAATTCTCACTGCATCTGATACCTGAGGCTATGAGATCTGATATTTACAGCAATTATTGATGATATCTACTACTCAGTACTTTCGCTTTGAGCGAGAAATTTGCTCTATAATTCAATAAACCCAATTTAACAATGTATTAGTTGACCTTCGCTAAAAGTTTTACAAAGCGATTTTGCGCGAACAAAATTTCCTGTCATATTTAAATTCTGCAGATGGTTTTACCCATCAATTCAATTTTTGTGCAAAAATGATGTTTAAAATCCGGAAAAAAATTTAAGTTCCTTCCTTATGTTTATCGCCAATTTGAAATAACACAACACAGGTGAAAAAATTGGATTGATGAGGTACTAGGGATGCTAGCCACAGAACGGTTTATGGCACTCCATTGTTACGTGTATGAAATAACCTTACTTTCAGTGGCGATTTAATCCTATAACACACTTTGACACGATTGTTGCTGATCCAAAAATCGAAATGAGATTCTAACTTTGCCCTCCCACATTTCATTTAAGGATTTTTGAAACTTGTTCATCATTTTGGGAGAAAATATCATTGAGCTTTTGCAATTAAGATTCAATTCAAGAACCATGCCTACGTAGTGTGAACACTGCTTTCAAGCCTGATTTCTGGTCTCCAACGATCTCGATCATAACACAACGTATAAACTCACATCTCTGTATTTAGTATCATTTGAAAAAAATCTTCACCCTTATCTATTTGCGTGCAGGAAAATAATTCTGATTATTATAAAAATTATTTAATAATACCAAATAGTTATCATAATAGCAATCCTCATTGTCAGTATTAATATGTGAAATAATTATAATGATTATTATGAAATAACAATTATTATATCTGACAGAGACAGCAGCTTCAGGTTCAAATCTAAATGTTTGCAACTCATTCTGATCAAAGCTGTCACTGATGATGTTGTGACTGAAAAGTCTGACGACGAACGCGGCGGCGGCGGTGGCGGTAGATGCGGCGGCGGCGTTGGCGTTGGCGGTGGCAGTGGCGGTGGCGGTGGCGGTGGTGGTGGTGATGATAGCATATTATCATTAATAAACTAGAACTCAATGAATGAATATCTTATCATGCAGACTTAATGGCTGATGAAAAATTCCATTTGTTGTTGACGTATATTACAAACAATGGGATATGGAAGAAGCGCTCTGGGAAACAAGCCTTGTATCCTAGCATGCAGCCAGTAAACCATGAGTTCACATGCTTTTAATGAAGTGTTTTGGTTAAGCAAATAACCACCAAGCTTAGAAATTTGGTACACGCCACAAATCAATGCTTTAGTTTTATATTGTTTGCCTAAACAGATATATTATTTCTCCACAATTCTACTTACTTCTGATGGATAGATCTTAACCAAATTTTCATTTCTGGAGTAGAACAGACACAAAATTGAAGAATGACTAGAACTTCTGTTTTTGAAGAACCAGATTGAATATTTTGCATCAATGCAAAAGCATATTGTAATGGATTCCGGTCTGTTACCACGGACATCCACTAATCTCGAGTATTCTACCTCTCTCTAGAGGGGACACTGTACTAACCGACAGTGACAACTGTATAGGGCAACCGAATTACCCGGTAAGGCAAGAGCCCATGGCTCAGACAAACAGTACCGAGTAGTGTCTGTAATAATGGCTTTATTCTCTAAGCTGTCCTGAGGGTAATTATTCCTCTAGGGTTTAGCAATATAAAAGTATATGCCATGGCAACATTGTAATGAATGCACAGATTAACAGTGGGAGCCCTCCTTTTATAGGAGAGCTAACAAACACAAAACATATAACAGTCAATGCACAGGAAGTAAATGAACCAATTATATTAACTATATAAATAATCAACCAATCAACAATGCAATGTAAATAACAAAGGGAGGTGCCAAGTGGCTAAGGGCGGAGTCCTTTCTCCTAATTGTCCAATGAATGCTCCTACAGGGTTCCCAGGCTGTACATAGAATTAGGTCCATGAAGTTGGTAATTTAGGGGTAAGCACTTCCTGTTTACGACCTTGACTAAGTTCTTAGACATCTTTGCAGATCCTCCTCTAAGGTGGCCATCTTGTGCCGGCCCAGTACAGCTGTACCGGGTCGGTAGAGGTCACTACCGACCCTGCAGGGGTCAATACCGGCCCTGCTTACTATGCTACCGGCACAGTAGGACTTCCTACCCAACAGCTATTAACCAAATGCTATGGGCAAAAGTCTAGCGCATTGCTTCGCAAGGTTTCTAGTGTAAACTACCTGTTTACTACTAGTGTGCACTGAAATCTACCACAATATTCATGTATTTATGTTGAGAAAATTGTTATAGAAAGGAAAAGCATTACGAAAATGTACGTTACTGAAACCCATACTGCATGTGAGAAAGAAAAAATGAATTTTCCCAATCAAAATACTGAAAAATTAGGAAATTTTGGCTGAGTTTAACATGAGGAACTCCGCTAAGTTTTAAGTGTTCACAAACTTAGGTGCAGCTTTTGTCAATGCGAAGTTGTTGTTTTTATTGTAAATTAAAAGATTTGTCACCATAAAATGGTTGCTTTCTGTTCATGCCACATAAATCCGAAAAAGCAACTCTTAATTTCTTATTGTGTGTTTTTATCTTGCTATCAGGTTCACAAAATGTTTTTTGCAAAGTTGTAACCTGAGGAAATCTAACTTTTTTCTCTGACACAGAAAAAGTTCTCCCATTTGTCACAGGTGTCACTTAGCGTTATCTTAGCGTAGAGGGCCTTTGTCTCGTCCAATCTCTTAGCGTAGAGGGCATTTGTCTCGTCCAATCTCTTAGAGTAGAGCGCCTTTGTCTCGTCCAATCTCTTAGAGTAGAGCGCCTTTGTCTCGTCCAATCTCTTAGAGTAGAGCGCCTTTGTCTCGTCCAATCTCTTAGAGTAGAGGGCCTTTGTCTCGTCCAATCTCTTAGAGTAGAGCGCCTTTGTCTCGTCCAATCTCTTAGAGTAGAGTGCCTTTGTCTTGTCCAATCTCTTAGCGTAGAGCGCCTTTGTCTCGTCCAATCTCTTAGAGTAGAGCTCCTTTGTCTCGTCCAATCTCTTAGAGTAGAGCGCCTTTGGGTCGTCCATTCTCTTAGAGTAGAGTGCCTTTGTCTCGTCCAATATCTTAGCATAGAGCGCCTTTGTCTCGTCCAATCTCTTAGAGTAGAGGGCCTTTGTCTCGTCCAATCTCTTAGAGTAGAGGGCATTTGTCTCGTTCAATTTAATTATCATTGAATTAACGAGAAGTGCAAATGGAGTCTGCTGTGACTGCTCTACTTTCATAGCCATTAGATCTTGTAGATTTTTAACTACTATTGACCATAATTAATGGTCGGTAAGTTGAAAGCAGGTGTTAGGTTCGTCTGCTTGCAAATTATTTACCTGTATGTAACACAATTTTCATAAATATTCTGAAGTATTCTAGTAGCTTTTAAGTCTTTAGGTAATCAGCTAATACCTGATGTTGGTTTGCAGCGAAAAGTGGTCATAAAATTTATGTCGCAATAATCATTTCCTGAATCAATCATGGCTTTGACGGTGATTCTGACTAAGTTATGGAGCTGAGTAAATTGTCTCTCTGACTAAAAATCAAAGCAATAGCAAAAAGAGTTATGTTTATCAGCATTAACACCTAATTATTTTATTACTCAGTCAATTATTTATTTTTCATACACACATACAAGTGACTATTCGTCTTCTTTTCATTCTTGTCAAGGTGTGTCTTCATATATATTATTTTCATTTTTGTAGTTTGTTGTAAGAATCACTGAATAACTATGTCCCTGCTGGAAATAATGCTGAGAGTGCTACTGTTGGCATCAACTCAAGGGTACTGCTGCTTTGACTAGTTTCTGTTCATTGATGATTTATTGATTTTATTAAGTATATTTTTCTCTTGGCTAGTTTTAATGTTGTGTGAAACAAATGCTGAATCAAATCATTCAACTACATAAGTGATTGTTTATTATCAGAAACATTTTCCAACTTTTCCTTTTTGAGAAAAAACTTGTCGAAAAAAATATTTTTGCGACGGTGAAAAAATTAATCGAACCATTTTCTCGAACCTTGTGGATGCCTCTGAAAGCTACATGACTTTTTGCAATTTGGATTTTTATTTTGACAAAATTAATTGTTTTTCAAGCTTACCAACTGATTAGAGATACTGAAAACTTTTCAGCACACTCGTATTGATTCACTGTTTCAGGCAACTTTTGGAGTCGTTCAGTTCTCAAACCAGCGACGATCATTTGGTTGAACTATTTGCAGACATGCACTCTCCACACAGGCGCTTCAGCATTTGAGCTATACAAGAGGACAAGTTAATCTTTGGGAACCTATTAGTAGCTATAGGTAGTGCTGTGTACACATGCAATAAACATACTGTACGTAAAGTAATAGGTAGCATGGCTACATCTGGCTACTCAAACAGACCAGCTTACCAAAGTCTGTTCAATTTAACAGCCGGGTTAGCTCAACCATGGTCAAATGGAACTCTCTTTGTGTCTGGCAGAAACAACCGCTGTATTCGAACTGTAAATCGTTTTACTGGGCAAGTAACCAATTATGAAGGTTTTTGTAAGTCCAACTCTACCATGATGTCGTTGAGCCAGTATGGCTCTCAGCTGGGGGCAGGTGATTGTAAGTTGAGTGCCCCAACCACCATTGAACACCACTCTGGAGTTCTGTTTGTTCTAGACTCACTGAAGTGGAAGTTAAAAATTGTGGCCATCGATATGTCCACTAGACACAGTTCTGTACTTCTCTCTTTCTCGATCAAAATTAACAACTTTCTGTTTGATCCGCTGAGGCATCTGTTCGAAGTCGCTCAGAGAGGGCAACTCTGGGAAGCTCATGTAAATGACTCAACCCATCATCTATCATATTTGCTACCAAAACTCAGCCAATCAAACCCGTATGGACTAGCATCTATTTATGGGATGCTAATAGTAAGCGATACGCTCACACAACAGGTCTATGTGTACGATGAAGAGAAACGTTCCCTGCTGGGATCTCTTTGCAACTTGACTGCCCATTGTGTTGTTAATGACGCCATGAGCCTCTCTGTTGTTAATGGTTACTTATAGATCGGCAGCTCCGCTGTGTTTGTCAATCACAACTCAAGCTCACAAATCAACAGAGTGCCCTTCCCCTATTTATTAGGTAACAAACTCTTTCATTGTTTCAAAGTTGAGGAGCTTTAAATTTTCTTACACGAAAATCAATGAGGTTTTACAGATTCATAAATTGATAAAATTCCAAACTGAATTTTTAAAGTCCAAAAAGATGACAACACTTCCGTGTTTTAAACGCGGCAAAGATAAAATAGTGGCTGGTAGCAGCTGGAGTATATCAGGCAAGCTCATCATGATTGGCTCGGTGTGCTGTGACTTTCAGTGGCTGGTGTCAGGCCAAGATTGGTACTTCAATACTTTAGATAAAAGTTATAAAGATTTCATTGTTAAACTGAATGGGGTTTACCGACAGCTAATCAGTAACTTTTTGTGATGTGGTATAGCTCATTAGGACAGAAAACTCTAGCAGTCCTAAGGGTCCTCCAAAATTCTTAAAGTAACACTCTAGTTTTAACTACTTGTGAATTTGGTTACGACTGTAAGTAAACATTTGAAACCAGAAATGGTATTTTTTTTTCGTCTGCAGGATTGATAGACATTTACGAGTTATGCTTACTTAATTGCGAACAAAAAATTTCGTTCAGGCTTTGCTCACAGAGTTCAATTGGCTAAAACGTGCTTAAACAATCTATTTTTTGTTGTTCTAAAAGAAACCGGTTCCGGTCATACCAAAAATTAAGTGTTGTAGATTTACGGTTTGATCGCTCTCTAGTGATGTTGCGTCTACCTGCACTGACTCTTTGGTGAACTTTAAGTAGTTTATTTTGTTTGCTAGTACCTAATGGAAACTTCCCAGATATTGCATTATGATGATTACAGTTGAAAAGTTTCGTTCACAATCAACCGTTCAGCTGACAACATTGACTATTTTCAGTTACAATAAACTTTAATTATTATGATAGTAAACTAAATGCAAAATAATACTGGCGGCATCATGTTTGACTTAACAAATACTTGATGTGAAGAGAGAACAACTCCTTGGCTTGTGGTTACTTTACTAGTTTAACATTAACTGCCACCTAATTCTCACTCCTGACGAATGGCCAAGAATGCCAATAGCATTTATTTAGCCTAAAATCTAATTTAATTTTGGTTTTAAAATCCATTTTAATAGCAGTCAATGTTTTTGCTGACATTCAGCAGTTGAAACACTGAAATCCCGATTTTCAACAAAATTAAATCATCATCAACCATTCAATTTTTGTGCAAGAAAATTCAAACAACAGTTATTTTTGCTAGTAACATAACTAACTCTGATGTGAACTTTCAGGGCTAAAACAATCACCACCAAATGCCAAATCAGTAGAAATATCAACGAAAACAACGACTACTCAAACAAACAAACTGTCAACTATTAAAAGATGGCCGTCTTTTGCATTTCAGCCTCACTTCACCAGTAAGCTATATGGTTGATTACATAGTTCTTCCATCAAGTATCTTTTAGTCAAAATTATTTCCAATATTTCGGTTATTTCGGACTATTTCAGAGTTATTTCAGAGGAAATCTACCGCAAGAACTACCTATTCACGCAAGAGTAAGTAACTAATGTGCCCTTTGTGATAACCTACTTCATTATTTCGGTACTACAATGGTAACACGAGTACTGGAGAAGTATTATACTACCCAACATGCACTGTTGGTCAACAACCAGCCTATAAAACTTTTTAAGTTTTATTTATTTTTAGATCACTTCCAATTTCCAACTTTTAAAGGACCGAAAATGAATAATATCTGTGAGTTAATTGAGTAACGGTTAGGTTGGATAAATGATGGGATTGTTTTTAAGGGTTTAGTCATTGCAAAAGTTTTCCACAAGTCAATCCTTATTTCTTCAATTTGATAAACAAAAGATAAGGTGATGAAAACTTTATGTTAATACACGCCGAAATAATATTTTTGATATGTGGTATTTTGTCTTTGTATATTTAGAAGTTACGTACACTGTAAAATAAACTGACCACTTTGATAGGCATTGTTTTAGTCACCAACTGTTTAAAATTTTCCTCTGTGGTTCCCAAAAGCACACTTGCTGTCCAAGCTGTTGAAATCAGGTAAAAGAAAAAAATTGCTTATGCAACAGCATAATTGGAGCAAAAGCTTCTTTCTGAAAGTTTGCATTTGTTTTAATTTTGCTCTGAAAACAATTTAAGATTATTAACTAGCAAAAACCTATCTGTTGTCTAATTGTCACTTGCAACACTTGCTAATTTTGGGTTTTACTTATATACTTCTTTTTTCCAAATGTTTGCTCACTGTGGAAATTTTTAAATATCTACAATTTAACATGTTCCATTGTCAAAATCAATTTCTTCACATCTATTTCTAATCATGAGTAATTGATTCATTTTATTTTGGCAGCTCTTTCAAGAGTACCATAACAGCTCTGTCAAGAGTACCATGGTAGCTCTGACAAGGGTACCATGGCAGCTCTGTTGAGAGTACCATAGCAGTTCTGTTGAGAGCACCATGGCTCAAAAAACTTGTCTGTCTTAAAGTACAAACCCTCAAATTATTTAGACCAAATAAAGAAGTTTACTTTGAGCAACGGAGCTGTTGTTGGTATTATCATTGCTGTCACAGGAGCTATTGGAATTATAGTTGCCAGAATTGGCTGTTGCTACATAAATCGTGGGGGGACACTGTGGAGGAGACAGGTTAGTAATAATTATAGCAAGTCTGCTGATAGCTGTTTTACTATTTTTGATTATGACACCAAAAAATGCCTGATGTCTTCATTAGAAATGCTAGCTGTTGGGCTGATTTGCAGCGGAGCCTTGGGTTTGTTCCCTTGCATTTTTAGTTTGGTAAAAACTTTTCTTATGAGTCCAACCTCACATAGAACTGCCTGGCTGAAAAAATGTCTAATAAAATCTGTGGGCATGCATATTGTAGTGGGTTGTGCTAATAGGGCTCCCACTACCCTCCATCAATGGACAACTGACCACAGCACTCAGCTTGTCGCAACGCCAAACAACACCTCTCTCCAAGAGGAAATGCAGGATCAGTCAGGTCTGCAGGGTGCAACGGAGAAGTTGCTATCAACTCCCAGCCCACTTTTCTAAAGAACAATAAGAATTTGCGTAACAATCACATTTAATGTCCACACATCCATACTCTAGGGAGGCAATTGCCTAGATAAATTAATAGCAGTAGCAGCAGTAATTAACTAGCGTAGAACATACAGAAAACCGGCCTTTTATAGGCTGGTTGGCAGGAAGTTGATTGCATCACGATGTTATAACCAATAAGCATCACAGGAAGTAAAATGAGACAATCAACCCAATATACATACAACAACACATACAATAACGAGCAATATTAAATACATATGGTGCCCAGTGGCAAGAATAACAACTACAAGTAAGGTTCTTAGTTTTTGGCCGCTTCAGGTCAAGAATCGTAAAATATGAAGCTATGAATTGCTTTTTCAAACAAATAACATTTTTTTATTTATTTGTTGCAACAATTACTAGTTTGTTTTTTTACACTTTTTTTTAATTTCTCGTGCAAAAAACTGTTTGAGTTGTTTTTAATTCATATGTATAAATTAGGACCTTTCTAAAATCTTATCCCAACTTGGACCAGCAGGCAACAAACAGAGCAGGTCGCAGATCAAGTAGATCAAGAGGCAGAAGGTCATCTCGGGGTCATACCTCTGTCAGGTACACGAGACAACAAGACGAGCCAGCTGTTATCAGTGGATCAATGTCAGCACCCCCTACTTACTCATCTGCAATGGATCAGCAATGTGCAAGCAATGGTTAGAGTTAGTCTTGAGTATATATGGTTCTACCTACAAAATCTAACGCAACAAAGTGCTGGGAACACGACTGAGAAAAGTATTTTGTTTTCCTGTTTAAGCTTGTACCACTTCAGACTGGCCGGTTTTTTACCTTATAACTCACTAAAAGTTACAATGAATGATAGAAGTTATATTCGGAAACAAGTTTTAGCAAAATACATCAATTTTTTATCACCAAATGCATGAAATGTTATTGAGGAATGCTGTACACTTGACTAGTTCTTATGAATTGTTGTGTTTTAAACAAAATAAACCTGTTATGACGAAAAGATTTTTGCTGGATTTGTGATTTATGTAAATTGAATAAACATTCTTTACACTTAGAAGTATTTATGAAAAATGAGGACCTAAAAATAGAGGCTTTGGGTGCTGAAATTGGATACATTTGTTTGTATGATTTTTGCTCTAATTAAATTACGCATTGTTTTTATACTTGCTCACAAAAAGAGTAAACGGAATTACGACCCAAAGTAATGAGTCCATTTTTGTTAGTCTTTTTGACGCCTGGAACAATGAAATAATAGGTATCCATTGATGTTTTATCTTTTGCATTTACAGATTTGCCCCCATCATACGCTGAAGCTGTCACTTTTGACGCAACAATACAGCGCATTTGAGGAACAGGAAACATCTGTGGCTATTAAGTTTCTCTCATGGAAAACAACTTCAAGGATTGCAATAAAAATTATCTGTTCAATCACTTCATCGTATCACAAGCAATATTTTTATTTCTATGCGTAGTATTTTAACATAAGTATTTATCTAATACATATACATAATATATATACAGAATATTTATACATAACATATACATATATATATCTACAGTTGTGAGCCTACCTGATGATTGTGCCTAGAAATTTTTTCTTTTTCCATCTTGTTCTAGCTCATGAAACAATTTGTAGTCAGCCAATAGTTTTACCTTCTTTTACTATTTCATCTCTTAGTGTCTATAATATATATACATAATAAATATGCAAAAGAGCAAGAAACAGACTGAAGATTTGTATGACTGGAGAATTTGTGCCTATTTCTACCACACAGATACAAAAACCGCTTTACAAAATGGCTACTGGACTGTTTTTTTTATAAATCCAAGTTTAGTTTTGCCATCTATTTTCAGGCTGAAAGTACCTATAGATTCAACATACTTTACTCATAGTGTAACAGTTTTTTATGTCATGAGGGAATGGTAGTTGGAATTTCTTGATAAACCTGAAACTGATGCTTTTATAAGCTTCACCTTGGTATTTCTGAAGTAATATGATGCCTTGCTTGCTATTCAAGTGATTATTTTGGTACAACGCTGACTTTATTTCAAGACTCACTGTCTGTATTTCTAATGTGCAAAATGTCTTTGATATGCTGTTCATTAGCAATGATCGCACTTGCCTAAGAGCTACAATGCTATCGATCTGGCACTCAAACCAAGCCTCATCATGCTAAATGCCAGGCATGGCAGTATGGTCTGAAATATAATCCCTGATTGTATTGGGAGCCTCACTATAACTAAAGCTAAACCTATCAATACAGTTTTAAGCTTTTGCTCAATTTCTGGCAATGGATTGTCCACAAACCAGGTCATATGAACAGATTGGTCAGAGAGAGAATTTAGAGTGGCAGTGAATTCTTCCATTTGCGTGTTTACACCTATATTATTGTCATTCACGATAGAGTTCAGGCCAAATCTCAGGTTGTCAGTAATAACATAAGCTGTTCACAGTTGATGCAGATGAAAATCCAAACAGACTCTAATTCTCACCTAAAAAATTGTGATTTGACTTCATCAGTTTATTTTAGGTTCCTGGCAACTTTCGTTCTCTTTTGCTTTGGTTTAACTAATTCTTTCAACCTGTTGTTTGGTGATTGATGTCAGTGCTGTAAGCCTGCATATGCCACGAGAAAACGCCTCTCTTTTTATGGCATCCTTGAGTAAGTGTGTCTGAGGTAAATTTAGTCAAAAGGCTTTTGAGCATGTATGTTTACAGTCAGTCTCCTAAGACTTCCTTAACAACTCATAGTGCTGCATAGTTGACCCCAGACTATAATTCCCTTGGTTAGTTTCAACTGCTATTTCAACTGGCCAGTATACATATGTGAGTCTATGGCCATTGATGTGAGTGTGACTATTTAGCAGAGTTTGTTTGTAGTTTGTACTAATTCATTTTTGTGAACCGTAGCGTATAGATGGGTTATGACAATCTACATAGCTATTTTTAATCGCTGAGCGATTCGTTAGCCAGCTTGCCTTGAAAAATGTTTGGTTCATCTATAAAATGGTTTGTGGTCGCACAAGGTCACTCTTTTCCTAGAAATTTCACTGATGAAGTTCCAAAGCGCAGCATCCAAACAGCCCTAATAATTAGTGAATGATTATTGATGAAAATTTTATTTTGATAACTGTTATTATTGAATGAGGAGGTGTTTTTGTGGGCATTTTATTTATTAGAACCTTTTGTTTTGGTTTTCTTAGCTGTCCAAGCTCCACTAGTTCAAGATCCCTCCACTCTTCTTCTACACCACCTCCACACCACCTCCACACCACCTTTACACCACCTCCACATCACCTCCACACCACCTCTACACCACCTCCACACCACCTCCACACCACCTTTACACCACCTCCACATCACCTCCACACCACCTCCACACCACCTCTACACCACCTCCACACCACCTCTACTCCACCTCTACACCACCTCCACACCATCTTTCCTTCCACATACTTCCTCATCCCCCACCTTCATTCTCAGCTGCCAAATCTTGTTCATAATCCTCTCTTTTTCCCCAACATCTATTAAAGCCGCTACGGCATGTGACTTGTCAATAGAGTATTAGATGTGATGTGTTGGAGTTGTCTTCTTTCAAATATTAATCGTACTTTTTACATATTCCCAATCCTTTAAAAATAAAACCGAACAAAATTCACTCTGCTGGAATACAACCACAATTACTTCAACTCTTGTACCGAAGTGTATAGATGAAAAAAGCTATTTGAAATTACAAGTTGCCTCATCATGTTCCTCTTTTTGATCAATTGGCAGCAGAAAATTAAAATTATCTCAAAGCAGAACTTGGGTGCGTTAATAAAAAAAAAGCAAACACTTCATGTAGATGCTCTACAAGATAAAATTCCAGGCTCACAAACAACCGTTTGTGTAGCCATTGATTAGTAACAGTAGAACAGGAAACGAAATAAACAATTGTACTCATCTGTTGACTAGACATTTCTGTCTATCAGCCAAATCAAAAAGGTAAATATAGGTCAGGAAAATGTAGCAACTGCATCAGCATAGACAACACATCCGCAATAAAAACGGTTTGAAAAAACTTCAAGCAGGTGAAGCAGATATCATGGTTCCACATAACTACTATTTTTTCCGTAAAAATAAACAACTTTAATGTGTCAGTATTGCCAACTGCTAACTTTTGTTACAAAATGATATCTGTGCGAGCTCTTCAGCATGTCTATACATTGAGAGAAAGTTGCCCCTTGGTTTTCTGGAGTCACAAAGAGACAAGGCTGGAACGCATGAAAGTGCCATCCTCCTAACGATGAATTCACTCATCAGCTTATGGCAACTGAGAGAACTGGTTCCCTTTATTTATATACTTGTGTGAGCCTGTCCTTCCAGAAAATAAATGCTTGAACTGCTACACTGAGATAAGTTAAAACTGATATAAAGAGATCACATTAGATTAATCTAATGTTTTGTATGAGTTTGAACTTGCTATTTTGTCTTAAACCAGAGATATTTGCAGGCTAAATGTTTCAATAACAATAATGTAATCAGGCGCAACGAAATTTTTATTATTAAATTGCTGAGTGGTTATTTATGTTTCATATACTGCGAAGTATTCCGCTACCTTCACGGACATAACTACAGTGTATTGCTAGCCAGAAATATGCCCAGTTCTTAGCAATAACTATAACAGCTAGCTGTTGTCAACCGAGTTCTCTTCAAAGTCTTCAACTCCTGCTCTCCAGCTCACAGCTTCCAGCTGCTACAAAGTCTACCGCTGAGATTGCACTTAGTATCTTCCTCCAATGTCTCCAACAACACACTACTCCAAGGGTTAGTCAACAGGCACAACAGATGAGTAGCAGTTTCAGTGGTAATACAGTTTATCATCTCTTAGATACAATACAGGTACGAATCCAATCATGAGCCTTAGAGTTGCTCTGCCAGACCGTAGAAGTTGGTCTGGTTTTTATAACATTTCCCCCCAGGATGTATCAATGCTAAATAAGGTAGTTGTCAACTGATCAGTACAATAACATACTTAAAACCAATCAATCAAATAATATTCATTTACTAACATAAACCCATGAATAGTTAATCATTAGTCTTGCAGCTAGTTCTCTAGGCTCCACCTCTTCTCTAGTTGTTGTACCATCACTGCATCATCCTCTCATCGTAGCCTGTGCCTCTTACCTTTGCTCATCCTTGTTTGGTTATTATGTGTCTCCTACTTAATTAGCCATGCCAGCAAGTGCCTCCATCCCTACGCATTAGTTAGGAGATGATGTAATGTGGCTAAGGGGTAGCTCAGGCTATATTGAGGTAACTTAAGGCAGCTTGATGTTTAGGGAACTGAAAGGGGTTTCTTTTGGTGCGTGCTGGATGAAAACTGGTTGAGTATTGCTCATTCCACATCCTGGTTTTGTTGTTAATCTAATCGTCCAGTTTCTATCCATATGAAACGGGTAGGGAGGGGAAAAGCGGTTTTTCAGGGCCCTGAGTTTTTGGCTACTCTGGGTAGATTGACACTGTTCAGGCAGGAGGAGTTTGCTACTGTTGTTGAGGGAATGAGACACTTGAGGATCAGAGAAAATGAGTCTATATGCATGGGGTGTGGAGAGAGGTTGCTGGTCCAAGGGGTGGCGGTGTTGGTACTATAATAGAGTGCACTAAAGTGATCCACAATACGACATTGGGAGACATAAGCTTCTGTGCAATTGTTTTATTGGAGAGAATTGATCTATGGTCGGATTTGAATTTGCCATTCCTTTCAAAACCGAGGATGTTTATTGATTTGCTACTTCTAACAATTTCTGAGAAATAAGTACAGTTAAACCTGCCAATGAGCGATGGTTGAAGTCTCAATCATACAACTCCTCTTTGGTTTATTACTCACATTACTACCTTCCAGTATCCTTAAACTTCAGCATTCTCCCATAATACTTTTTGTCAAGTTAATTGTCTCAGTAGTGAATGTTGGATGAACGAAGACACATGGGTCAGCACACAGCTAACACCTCTAATATTCTGTATTGAGCTGAAGAAGACAGTTAGGGAAGGAGAGATAGAGAGGATAGAGTGGAGCATCGGTGGAACAGAGCAGGGGTAAAGTAAGATAGAGGGTGAGGAGTGGTGCAGGGTGGGAAAATGGTGAGGCAGAAAGAGTAGGGGAGCGGGAAAACAATAGAGCAGGCTGACATATAATGATATTTGAGTACAACAGAAAATACTGCTGTTAGTGCACAAGAGAAAACTGTTTCAAGCTCTCCTGTGAATAATAACTCTAAACAGCAAAAATGACCAAAGGCAACTTTCATTGACTGACCTTTAAAGGATTACATTAATCAGGTAGTGCACATATGGCTCCAGTCTAATAGATACTTTAAAACAAACTTACTCATAAGATGTTAGTTCTCAAGAAGGTGTAGCCTCTACCAACAACCAAAAGACTAGCAGTTACATATCCATTGCTAGGGTGGCGAAGTGAGTTTTTATATTCTCGTCGCATGTATTATTTACATACTTTGTTATAATTGGTGATTGCATTGTGTTATGCGTGTACACTCGGTGAGGTAACGTTGTAAAAGTCATGTCATTTGTACAACCTGGCAGGAGCGGTTCAGACAGACCTGTCAACTCTCCCGTATTTCACGGGGCCCACCCGGAATACAGATTCACCTCCCACACTGCTCCAGTGCTCCCTACATCCACCCAGATTTTATGAGTGACAGGCAAAAAACAATTTTATTCCTTCATAATTATGATCTGGTCATAATAAAAATAGGTAATATTATGATAAACTCACGGTGGCTATAGTAAATAGTTCACTAATGTATTCAGTGCAGTACTAGCAACACTGAACAATTTGTTTTCTGTGATTTGCCTGCAGTGTGCTGTATTTCGAGATATTTAGCAATCAAACTTGATGTATAAAGTTAGTTACACAATAGTCTCATGTCAGACAGCATGCCTTGGTTAGAGCTCATAAGGAACTAGCTTCACTACAACAATGCAGTACGTATCGAGTCAACGATTGAAACAGTTCAATACTGACCTATGACACATTAATCACATTTCCTGCCAACCCAAACTATATTTCTATGTGCCAACCAAATATCTATTGTCAACCGCTATGGCTATCTGCACTTAGCTGTTGTACATCATAATACAGATAATAAATATCAAATACATCATATACAGTTTATTTAATCATAAATTATTATTGAATAAATTTATTATTAGAAATAAATTATTATTATTAATAATAAATAAATTATTAGAATTAGAAATGGTTATTAATATTATCATTTATAATAATTATTATTGTCGTTTATTTTTTTACTGGTATTGCTGTAATATATATATTTACATTATGAATTATAGTTTAATAATTATAATAATGATTTAAATAATAGTTTATGGTTATTGTTGTTTGTTTATAAATAGTTATAATAATTCATTTTATATAAAAACTTGTGTTAATTAAACATGAATGCCAGTGGTAGCATTTTTTTATCTTCGTTCAGTTCACAAGTATTAATTAATAATAATATTGGTTTGTTTTCTTAGTATAACTGACTGTGAGAACAGTAGTTACAAAACATTTTGATTTTTATTGAGTTTGGTTATTATCATTATAAAATAATAAACAATAATGTTATTCGATTTGAATTGTGATTTGATAATGATTTCAGATCATGGGAGTAAAACTTTGATGACTTGATTTGCACCTGATTACCATTTTACTTGATTTGATTTTGGTCTTAAATTTAGCTGAGCTATTTGATTTGATTTGGATGCTTTTTTGATGACTTGGTTGGTGATTTGATGAAATGGTGATTTGCCCCAACTCTTATCATACCATAAAAATCGAGCTTTGCTTATGAGTTTTAGGATTTCCATTCTTCAATAACACAACTGTATATATATATATAAATCATAAAGATTTTGTTTTCTCGGATACCTTGTCTCCATGTTTTGGTACAAATCATATAAAGACAAAGAGGGAAGTAAACCCGAAATTAGTGGAGCGTGATATAACATTTAGATTTTTCATTTTTGAAGAAAGAAGGGTGCACTCCAAGTGTTTGTTTCCTATTTTTTTCACAATCGTTTAGCACTAAAAATAATATTACTAGGGGTATTTTCTTTCCGCGCAAGTGTTGTTTGCATACTTTTGGCTACCTAAAGCATCACTAAATGGATTTTGACTTCTCTCTTGACCTTGTATTTTTCAGTAGAGCTGGCTCAACACAGCTTCTTTAAAAATAATTTCTAAAATGCTTTTCCGCGCGGGTAACACCTGAGTTCCATAAAATACTCCAGAGAACTTTTCTGAACAGGTTGACAGGTCTGGGTTTAAATCTGTTGTGAGTTACTTATATTTTTGTGAAAAGTATGAATCATTAAGACTTAAATTTAAGTATTAGCAGTTGAAAATTTCAGCAATTGCCAAAACATTAGACAGGAATTAAAAATTCAAACAGCGGTATGAGGTAAACTTCAAGATATGCTAGCTAAAGGTAGAACTCTTGAACAGCTGAGCTTGGGAATCCAAAAAAGAGGTTTAACTTACTCAATGATTTCTCTGTTTAAAGCTTACCGGGATCTCAAGTTAGGGTAAGTTGCTGCTTAGCTTGACTCGCTACTACAGTCTCACAAGCATCATTGCACTGTAATTATGTGAAGGTGCGGCACAATAGGTAATAAATGCATTTGTAATAGTATATAGCATACATACGGTCATATAAAGGTGGATTTGTACATAATTTGGATCTACAACAGTTAAAAGGTTACGCAGTTGCTAAGAATCAGAGCCATTTTGTGAGACGTTCGAATCTGGACCTGAGACTGAGTGCTTTGCCTTTGAGCCACACTGACTTTGTGGTTGTGGCAGCTTATAGTAGCAGATGTATGCATGAGATGATGAAATGTGAATGTAACTAGACAGTTCGTATTTTTCCATGCAACGACCAATTTCTCGATAATTGTGGCACCAAAGAAAGTTTGTCATGTTCACTCTATTGTCACCAAATTTTAACTCTAAGGCTTGTCACTAAGAGTAAGCGAGTTCCTTGGCGGCAAGAGAAGCACCAAGATTTTTTTGCTCATAGTAACGCTGGTATTGCCAGACTCGATACAACTAGACATGCGTAATCAACTAGGAAATTGCTAATCATCCATTAGTAGTAATCACATTGCAGCAAGCTGTGCAATAACAACACCAAATATGTTCACTCATGTTCTGTTAAACAATTGTTTATAGTGCAATACAACTGAATTGAAATGAATGATAATAGATTGTTATAGTTTAATTAAAATAAAAATTGATATCATTTCATCCTAATTAGGATAATGACTCATCAGTATTATAATTTATCACTATTATTATTGATCAGAACAATTTCCTTATAATTAATTTAATGAAAATAACCAATGTGCTACAAAAATCCCTCATCATCACACAGTTTCCCTGCCAGCAGCCAACTTGCTCATAATGTTTTATTAACTCTCAGACATGGCTTAAAAAATTGAGAAACTAAACTAATAATTATAAGAATAGTAGCATAAATTTGACAACACCTAGCAATGCTAGTCTGGATTGCAAAAACAGCACCTCGACCACATCGGTTTCTGTGGCATCCTATTGTCTAAAGTAATAAATGCCAATGAAACGTTCAGTAATGGAAATACATCGCCTTTTTGCTATCGATTAGCATTAAAAAACCACAAAAATTGGCGTTATTTTAGTTCAACACAGAAAAGTATTCACTAAATGGATAATTGACAAGGGAGTGGTGATGAGATATAGTGAGACTACTTTATCTAAACCTAAAGAATCTCAAATTATTTACTGCAGCCCAAGTTTTTTTTGTTGAACTTCTAATCATATTGCAAATTTTCAACTGCTACATTTACATTTTTTGTGTATAGATGACATTACTCGACACATCCATCAGAGCTCAATTGAATCCTACAGTATACACATCTGCACATTGTAAACCTTTGGTGGCAGAGTGGGCAATGAAATAATTTATTTTTGTCAAATATATTACATGGGTTGGGCAGATTGTCACACCTCTGCTAGAAAACCTTTCTATAGTGACATTTGACCAGAAGCCCAACTCTGGTCGTAAGTTTAATAAAATTGTTGCAACTCCTGTCCATAGTTAGTTAACATCCCCAACTCTAATCAGAAGTGAATTGAGCCTATCAAAGTACACCATGTGCTTCACAGTCAAATTTATGAACAATTTTTTTCCAACTACATGGCAATCCATACTGACCTAGCAGAATTCTCTACCAACCTTGCAGTGTTCTTGGCTGATCTAAAACAAGATGGCTGCCATATCCAGAGCTTCCAGGACACGATAAGTCTTTACAGAAACACAAATCTGGAAAACTACTGTCTGAAGATATCATCTACAGTAGATCTCATGCTAACAAGAGATTGAAATGCAGACTAGATACTGAACCCTGGTCATTAGGCGCTGCATCTATTTAATATTGTGTGCCCTTGCATTCATTGCTATGTTTGTAGCAAAATACTAATATTACTTCCTGAACACACTATTGGTTGAGTTGCTTATATGTCATTAGGTTCCTGTCAGCCAGCTTATATAATGCTTGCTTTTTGTGATTTAATTGTTCTTATTTACCTGTGCTTTGGTTGTACAGATCTCTTGGTAATTGCCTTCTTAGAGAGTAATGTTAGTAGATTTAATACAACACAGCGTTATTCTACGTAAACATGAGTTGTGAGGCCAACCTGTTGTGAAGTTGTGAGCAAATTGTTCATAATACCATATAGGTAGAATAACCTTGTAGGACCTCTTGGAGAGAGCCGCTAATAGGATCTGCCATGAGCCTATCAAGCCCATTGTCTTACCGGCAAAGTCTGCTGCAATATCATTAACATGAACAAATCTACACTCAATAACATTTGTGAAATAATTATACATGGATAAACTAATTCAGACGTAACTGATGCGGACCGATTACAATTTCATCCACAATGTCACTGTCACCCACCACTATCATACAATGCTGCTGCTTCAGCAACCAAGTTGAGCAACAGTATAATAAACTCTTGCAATCAACCTAAAACTCAACTTACTAATTTGAGAGCCTAAACTGAAGGGGTTAGGTTAGCTGGCAGCCTTTACTGAACTTTAATCTTCTGTTGATCAAATAGATTTTATAGTGAACTCAAGTTCCTTAGCGAAAAAATCCACCACTCAAGTTATTCTACTGCATGTAGCTCAGACTCACCACCAATTATTCCTGCATCAGAGAAAAGTAATAAGTGACCAATATTTTTACCAGATAGCAAAGTTACTTCAATTTATTTCAAATGGAAATAAAGGACACAATTGTTATTAATATGTACAAGCAGGTACTGTAAAGATACTGCATTATATTACTGCAGTAATTTTGAATTACAAGAAACCTTCACTCACTGACTTTTTCAACTTTTTTTTGCTTCATAAACAAGCAGAGAAGTTACTTTGCTAGGAACAGGCTGAAAATAAATTTAACAAAAAATACAACCAGCAGTGAATATGGAGCTTTCATTAATGTTTAGAAAAAGGGTCTTTGTAAATACTGAACCGTTATGTTTCGTGTCATGCAATGAAATATGTAACCCAAAGCGTACTCAACTCGCGTGTAAAGAATTATTGTTTAGGTCATTACATATTCTATAGCAAGTTTTAGTCTGTGCAAATGTTTCCATATAATCGGTAGTAAACTGACAACAGACTGGGCTTAGCTTTACATTCAGCTTTCTCTGGTTCAGTTTTAAAACCTTGTTGGCAGTTATATATCTTCATTTGTGTGTGGTTTGATTCTTGGATGTGAGGTAAAAGCTACCAAAGAATTCTTCCATTGGAGATGATTAGATAACACAAGTGGTGATAAAAATCAGTTCATCTACTATTGGTTGAAAAGAGTCTTGGGCAAGAGGCTTATCTCTGAGAGCAGTGAGTCAACTGAATCAAAGGAATACCGCAGTGGGCAGTCTTGATACATTAATAAATATTATAGTAAAGAAAACTTGATGCACAACAAACTGGTTCACTAGCAACTGTTACTACAAGAGCTGAATTTTAATTGATGAGAAAACACCTTCTGTGCAGTGCAGAGTGAGTGCGATGTATAGTTGTAGACTTCAGCACATGCGCTCCTGAGAAGGAAGAAATAAGCCATCATACATAACTGTACAATAATGTATAGCATTTCATCACTCCTCTAGCTGTTTGATTAAACTGTATTGGGGTGGTGAATAGATGGAATGGCAATGTTGCGCAAAAAAATAACATTTTGGCACAACTTGGTTTTACGTTCAATAGCGTTTGTTTTGCACTTTTTGCCATGAATCCTCCAAATTTCGGGTTTGTTTAATCAAATAAGAGTGACCTGACTAATATCAAAGGCAGTTGATAAGAAACCTGAATACACAATCAATATTTATGTTTGTCACTTGATATCCAAGTCACCTCAACCTACAACCGATGTAAACTACCCAACAACACTTGAGCTCACCCATAGTATGTTGACTGAATTTTTGAGATAATCTGGCAGTGTCGGGTTACTTTGTTTTCTTTCGACATGTTATTGGTTTTGTAAAGAAACTTTAACACGTTATTTACTGCAAAACAATGTTTTGTAGGGCTACACGATATTGTTTAGGCACTACAGTTCGGTAGTTTGTATAATCGAATGTCATGTATCGATTTTACCGGCCATCTTGTATCAGACAATTTGTCTCTTCAGTTAATGCTAGTTTATTCAGTAGCTTATGCAATATACCGAGGTAAACAACTCGAAATAAATATTTACATACTGATTTAACCGAGATAGGGCAACTCCAAAACATGTGGTTTCCCTATCAATGTGGCCAAGAAAACAACCATGGAAGTTACCTTCATGCTTGTTTGTAACAGAATTGTTGGCTTTTGTTTTTGACCTATAATAAACTACACACCACAACTACTTTGTGGTTCCCTCATCTCCTGCATCCATGAGTATTGTAAAATGTATTGCAATTAAAGTAAAGAAGGCATAATGACGCAAGAAGCATGATAATAAAGTAAACACTATCAAGCAGGCAGATATGAATGTACTGTATGTACAAAAATAAAACTTGAAAGGTCATCTAGCTGTTTGAATTTAGTAGAAAATACTCGAACAGAGCATAAAAATATAAGTATGGTGCTACGATAGAAAAACAGACAAACATGACACACAAAAACAATATATAATAATATAATAATATAATAAATGCTACAGTTATAATATTTACATATATACATACAAGAAGTAAAAAAAAAACATGTACATGTATATACATATATTCGCATATTCAAAGAGAGGGCACAAACATGATTGGGTGACACAGCAAACATTAGCAGCATGACGCAACAAACTACTACTCAGGCTTCAAATTAAATGCTAAAGTTAACAAAATGTTGACCATGTCGGGCCGCAAAACAGTTCGTTCTTTAGACACTTTATATTATTGCCAGCCAGACTAAAGAGCCTCTCTGATGACACAAATGTTGTACAATACTTTTTTAGCCTGCTACAACTAGAGTGGAAGCTGATAAGCATGGCCTTCCCACCACAGGAGCACATCCTCACCCGCTTCAAAATCATGTTGTAGATAAAACTGTAACTAAAAGCATATAGGAAGGGTGAATAACTTATTGCACATAAAAAATAAAACTGAGTAATTTGTGTAGATGTTTGTTATTACGGCTTGCCTCTTTACTAGCATGATCATGCAGAGACAGCGACTTACTGCGAGTTTTGCGTTTTTTTGTTTGTTAATAATACCAAAAATAGTTGCGCTGGCAGCTTGAGGTTGCTCTTGAGTATCTAAATAATATAAAATAATCGTATGATGCATTGGGATATCATTAACAGAAGATTACCATCAATGAATATATCTAAGCAGGACAATAGTTTACCTGCTGCCGTTTCCTGCCCTTCAGCTGATGCCCGAATATGCTCAGCAACTTCACTCTGGAGCAGATGCTCTTTGACCAAGTCAAAAGTGAGCTCAAGTGGCTGGAGGTGGCCCTCTACCTCACATCGTGGATCCAATGCGCAGCAGATTGCCAAATGCATTGCAAGGTCTGGATTGTCTTGAAACCTAATAAAAATGTTCAGACGAATGACTCAATACTTTGGCTGAAGCCACTTGGTCACTGATTGAAGCGTCCGCAAGCACCAATTTGCTTAGGGGAGAAAAATCACAATGTAAAATGAAACCACTAGTGACTAAAAATATAGCCTGCCATTTCAGTCTAACCAAATCCGTCAAATGAAGTAAATAAATTTATGTATCTTCTCAGCATATAGCTTGATATGCCATGGGAAGATCCTTAGCCAGGTCATATTCAACAGCCACTTGCAACTCTTCATCCCCAGAATTTGACATCGGCTCTTGGCATAACTCTACTATGTGAAATATAGAGGTAACACTGATGATATGGTGACTGCCTTTTCCCCCGAGAGACCATCAGTTAATAAGCTGAAGGGTTTCAAAACTGCTACCATAGTGTTCATCTCATCAGAATCATGAAAATTGGGAAGGAGGTCCAGATGTTTACGGTCTACATCAAATTAACCGAAAGTAAAATCAACAGAGTAAAATAATAAGGGAAAAAATGACTATAGTAATCATGTGAAAACATGAAACAAACGTGAGTCTGGAATAGCGAACAAAATTCAACCAAATATATCAATGTATACCAATTGTGTATGAGCTAGTGGTGTGTTTTTTTCAACGATAAGATATACCATAACTATAAGGAAAGTATGTCAACATCCAACAATATAATTAAACAAAAGTTGATGAATGTTTTTACTCCATCTTGCCATCTAAAAACAATTGTCTTATTACTTAAAACTGATCCACAATTTGCTCCATCATCAAGTATTTACAGTTCCAGCGTGTAGGGACATCTTGAATGAGCATTTGCTGTTGTACGTTTTGGTCTTTTTGGTGCCTATAAAGCTTAGCACGATATTGGAAACCGTAGCCAAAAGCGGAAACTATCTTCCTTCCATGCCGCAGGACCCGGGTAACTGACCCATTGGAGCTCAATGAGTTGTTTATTGCATTGTGCAATATGTGGGCGAAGCATCCCACACGGAGAAATTTCAGCTTGTGGCAGGCGCTTATCATATTTTGGGCATTATCTGTTGTCATGGCTGACATTTCACCGACATTTAGTCCATATTCACAGAGGCCTTCTCAAACAAATGAAGCAAGGTTTTCTGCTGCTTGAGTGTCAGGAGTGTAAATGGTTTGCAAGCATCTTGTTTAGTTGCCAATTACCTACTACTACTACTCACTCAACTTATTATTACTAAAGTATTATCAGCTATCTCTATTAGTACCACAATACATGAACAAGACAAATGTAAAAAAAAATAAACTATAAACGAGTACTGCATTGTAAGATCTGTGAATGTGACGGCGTGGTGCGATCATCACCATCATCACTGTCAATCTTAATTACAACGTCATTGCTGTCATATTTTTTGATGAAGAAGTAAAACACAT
Organism: Cryptosula pallasiana; assembly: GCA_945261195.1. NCBI lineage: Eukaryota > Metazoa > Bryozoa > Gymnolaemata > Cheilostomatida > Cryptosulidae > Cryptosula > Cryptosula pallasiana. Next base: position 15,195,531 of record OX183134.1, on the reverse strand, counting down.
AAAAAACAAGCAGAAGGGTCTGCAAAGAAGAAAATTAAAATTTTCGGTAGTTCTCACGACCCAACAAGCAAATAACATCCAGGGGACATTTCACAACATTGTCTTTATGAAACATTGGCACAAAATGTTTTCCGAATATTGTTGCAACGTTTTGAGATAACGTTTCAGGAAAATGTTTTGCGAAAATGTTTTTCAGACGTTTAGAAAATGTTATTCAAAATGTTTGCCCGGACATTACAACAACATTGTGACAAAATGTTTATGTAACATTCGGAAAAATGTTAAGAGAATGGTACTAAGCTAATGTTCTTTTGAAACGTTTAAAAAATGTCCAGACAACATTTGTGCAAATGTTAGTTTGTAACGTTACAGGAATGTTTCACTTGGATGTTATTTCAACATCGTGATGTAACCTTCAAATAATGTTACTTTTGAACATTGTTCTAACATTTTAGCAAATGTTATCGGGAGGTTATCACCCGACATTTTTCTTCAAACCTTTTTACAACATTAAGATAATGTTTTCCCAAATGTTACTTCAGCACATTGTGACAATGTTATTGACTAATGTTTAGCAAACGTTTGTTTACAACCTTTGTTTAACATTTTTTAAAAACATTACAGCAATGTTTCTACTAATGTGCTGGGAACGTTTTGCAGCCAACATTACAGTCAAACATTTGTGCAATGTTGAGATAACATTTGTTCAAACGTCATTTCAAAACATTGTAACTATGTTACTATGTAATGTTCAGCAAATGTTTGTTTTTGACATTTGTTTAACATTGTTTAAAAACATTACAATAATGTTTTCACCAATATTCTGTGATCGTTTTCAGCCAACATTGCTTTTAATCCTTTTTATAACATTAACATAATGTTTTCCCAAATGTTACTTCAGCACATTGTCACAATGTTATTGGGCAACGTTTAGCAAACATTTGTTTACAACCTTTATTTAACATTCTTTAAACACATTGCAACAATGTTTTTACTAATGTGCCGGGAAGGTTTTGCAGCCAACATTGCTGTCAAACATTTGTGCAATGTTGAGATAACGTTTGCTCAAGTGTCATTTCAGAACATTGTAACTATGTTACTGTGTAATGTTCAGCAAATGTTTGTTTTTGACATTTGTTTAACATTGTTTAAAAACATTACAATAATATTTTCACCAATATTCTGTGATCGTTTTCGGCCAACATTGCTTTTAATCCTTTTTATAACATTAACATAATGTTTTCCCGAATGTTACTTCAGCGCATTGTCACAATGTTATTGGGCAATGTTTAGCAAACATTTGTTTACAACCTTTATTTAACATTTTTTAAACACATTACCACAATGTTTTTACTAATGTGCCGGGAAGGTTTTGCAGCCAACATTGCTGTCAAACATTTGTGCAATGTTGAGATAACATTTGCTCAAGTGTCATTTCAGAACATTGTAACTATGTTACGATGTAATATTTAGCAAACGTTTGTTTTCAACTGCTATTTAACATCGTTTAAAAACGTTAAAATCATGTTTTTAAAAATGTTCTGGAATCGTTTTCAACCAATATTGTTTTCAAAAACTTATAGAATGTTCAAATAACATTTGCGTGAACTTTATTTCAGAACATTATTACTATGTTCCTATGTAATGTCTGGCAAACATTTGTTTTCAACCTTTATTCAACATCATTGGAAAACATTACAATAATGTTTTTAAAAATGTTCTGGGAATGTTTTCAGCCAACATTGTTTTCAAACATTTATAGAATGTTGAAGTAATGTTTGCTCAAATGCCATTTTAGAATATTGTAACTATGTTACTATGTAATGTTTAGCAGACGCCTGTTTCAATGATTATTTAACATCGTTCGAAAATACTACAGTAATGCTCTTAAAAATGTACTGCGAACGTTTTTCATCCAACATTATTTTCAAACGCTTGTGGAAAGTTGAAATAATGTTTGCCATAATAGTACCCCAGAACATTGTAAAATGGTTGTGAGGCTCCTTGTAGTACAAAATTTTGGATAAAATTGTAGTATAAAGCAGTTGTTTATTTTTATGGAGTAAAGTTGTTTCTGACCATGTTTTTTTGATGAACTTTTTATGCTACTTTGTGACACAATACTAAAAGTACTGAACACACAGAGGCTGTTACTTGTCAGTTACCTCAAAAGCATTTTCTGGCGAACTTGTGATTATGTTTCAGGGTAGCGAAGGGCTTATGCTCCTAATGCTGAAAATTTTTTGTGAATGTTTTTTTTTCTTCAAAATCTTGAATAACTTTTTGACTAAGGTCAAGCGTTGATGAATTCCTGAACAAAAGAACCTTTTTTGTCTACATTAAAACTAGACAAAGATCACTTTATATCAGGCTATTGTTTTGCAAAAAAAAGTTTGTGTGTGATTTGAACAGTTTTGTTTACCATATTTTCCATCATTTAAATAGTGTTGTATCCAAGAAAAAATCAGATAGTTGCAGGGAACCACATAATGCGTATGTATGCACCAAAGCTTGATTGCTGAAATTTACTAAGCTATTTGCTAGCAAAAATTCCTACTTTGACAGAGAAAGTAATGGGGACACAACTTCTCTGAATTGCTGAGCTATACCATGTGCTGAGTGAAATATTCACCAAGTTCTAATTTGCAACATGGTTAAAAAAACTATACCAGTAAGTAGCTTCAGCCAAGTGGTTAAACTCTGCAATGTGATTCAAGTTTGTACATTAGGCATTAATACAATTCTTTCTTCTGTGTATCAGATTTTATTTATTTTAGGCCCACTATTTTGTTAGAGGTGAAGAAATCATTAGGTCAACAAGGCAAAGCGAGGTAAAAACTATTGGCTGGAACAACATATGTTTAAGTGCAATAACTAGCTTTACAGAAATAACTCTTTTTGCAGAGCTCATGTACTTTTTGATTGCATGTTCAGTAATTGGTTATTGCAACATAATTAGCCGAAACCTTTAGTCTCTGAACTTTATTTTAAAGCTATTTTTATTCAGTGGATAATAACAGTATTTTATAAACAAAAACAGTTGATACTCTCCATGTTAAAGCAACTGGTTGATCTTCATTCAACTTCATTGAAAGTTCACTGTCAAACCAAAGGGTAGAATGATTGCGTGCAGATAACTCCTGCATTGCTTACCAGCCATTTGATTTTTCTTTGGTTCAAATGTCAAGAAACGCAATGTTGTTGAAATTAAGCATGGAGTTGCAGATACAGAGAAAAAAATAACATCTGCATGTCTAATTGGTAATTTTGATACTCATTTTAGTTAAATATGTTTCTATGGCAAACGTTCTTGGAAATAGTTGGCCCATAGCAAGACTTCATAATGTTTGAGCTTCATCAAAATTTAGAGGCATTCAACCTTTAGCCTCAAAATCATTGATTCTTCTAACTTTTTAAAAAAAACCCATCATAGTCTCGAAATGAAAGCAATTGATTTTTTGCTGAAACTGTATTTCATTATGCTTTATGGGTAAAAACCATCTCATAAAAAGTATAGTGTCGGAATATACAACTAGTTTGACATGTTGGTTACTTCCAATGTGTTTAAACTATTGAGCAACGAGTCTTCAAATTTAATGGTACAATCAAGTTGAACTGGCAGTTATTTATTTTTTCATCTTTAATTCAAGTTTTTTTTTATGTGAAGCCTTGAATAACAATTATTTGGTAGCAGTATATTGAAGCCTGTTGATATTGACTTTTTTGTAGTCATATTGCGCAATAAGAGAAATAGTAGCATGGTGCTTAACAAACAAAATGATTTTTTTTTGTTCTCATTGCCATCAAGATCTCACAGAAAATATCTGATAAGTGTCTGCAAAGTCTGTGTTATATAATCATGTAATCGTTCTGATCTCCCACTATAAACCTCATTAGTAGAGTATTCAGAAACAATAGCAAAGTAGCTTTGGTTATGAAGCTCTTTGAACAGACGTGAAGGTGTTTCATTGTTAGGCAAAGCCTTTGAAAATAAAACAATTATCGTAGATATCAGGGTGAATTACTGTACAAGGAAAATTTCTAGGCCAACAAATTGTTAGAAGCAACCTTAACCAATAAGTTTCACATTTCAAGTCAATTATGCTACCCTCTTTTTTAACATCGATTAATTTCAGTTTTTATAGACTGTTTCCAAATGCATTATTTGGGGCAGCACCTCTCTATCACGACTTTACTGATTACCCACTTTCCATTGTGCAGTTAACAAGGTTGCTCTGTTTGCTTTCAAACAAACATGAAGAAAAAAACTGTTTGAAAAAATAGTTACTGCACAAATATAGGTATGAAAATCACTTTGCAAAGGTTAGTGTATGTACCAATGCAGCGCTATTGATCGGAGTTTTTTATCTATCGCCTCGATTAAAAAAAATTTTGTTTTAGTACTTTTTGCAGCTACACTGAAGAAAAGTTAACTGAAATGATAACTACTGGTTTAGCCCTGGCAACTTGTCATTTTGTTGGATGCTTTAGAATCTTGTAAATGCAGTAATCTTTTGTAAAGTGGTGCCTAGAGATAAGAATCTTTTGATCAGTAGTTTAAGCTAGTTACATGACCAATGTAAAGTTTATGAGCTTGACCTAGAACTAGATTATGGTACAAAAACCTATTTCAAAAATGACTCTTGACAAAAATGGATGCAAATTCTCTATAGTTATCAATTTGTGAGCGATGTGCTGCTGTAATTGACCTTTCCAAGTGTGGTTAGCGTTTGTTTTACAGCTGTTAGATTTTTTCGCAGTCAAAATCAAGGTAAAGAATCAAAATAGTTTGAATGCGCTAGATCTATAAACTGCAAGAAGGGGGAGGTGAGAGTAGCTTTCTGGGTAGAAAATTCAGAAGCTCTCTTTTTACTTGTGGATACCACGCACTTGTCTTGTTCGTCAATTAATTAGAAAAAATCACAGGCCCCAAGGTATAGGCCTACAAGCATTTCTTAGCTCTGTGGTGCTCTGTTTTGTGGCATTATAAGCATTTCAGGTTAATGGACCTGTTTTATAACTTGATGGGTAACCCTCACATGCTTTCTTGTTTTGAATAATAATTTTGATCCTTGTATTTAACTAAAAACATTTCATTGATATTAACCCAGAGTTATTGAATTGACGGTTTTTTGGTGCTTTTGATTACTTCGTTGATTACCTGTCAATTTTCAGTTTTGTTCTACTTACAACAATTATCTGGCTTTAACCCACGAAAGTTTTTAGGTTTCACAGGCTGTTATCATTACCTGACAAAAACAGATTAGGAGTTTGTTGCTCAATAAGTATTTCCATCTGTCTTGTGTGCCAAATGTGACACTACGGACATAAAGCTTTCATCATTTTTTTTTCCTTATTTCCAGCTTCGATGTTTCAAAACTGTCAATTAATGAGTCTCCGAATACTGTTGCACAACTAGCTTGAGCTGTTGATTTTTTAATATTATTTTTTTCCAATCACATGTTAAGACCATATGGTAGTTAGAATAGAAATTTTTTTGTGGGAGTGAGTCTCTGCACTTTCGGTAAATATTTCTGCAAGCTTTTTGTGCTCGAATTGGTGCTATCCAAAAGTAAAGAAAATCTTTCATTGTAATATTTAATCAAAGAACAGTGTACTCTAAGTTCTATCACATCTCATAGCTGGTATAAAAGGAGTTACTACAAACATCTGTTGTGTAATAGCAAGAAGGTTAATCTATCTCTATCTCACTTTAAACCATATCAAAGCAGTGGGAATAAGAGCATATTCAATTTGTTTATAAGAGAGAGATTGAACAGAAGTGAGGCAATTTGATGGTGCTGTAAAACTGTCTGAACATTCAATCCAGAAACAGGTACTAAAATAAAGCAATTCGTTGGAAAAGGCTTTAAACTCTCTTAATTATAAAAAAAACAACTGTTCATGAAACGCTTTTCTTCAATTTTTTTTCAATGCCGAACTATCAGCCGTATTTTTACCTGCTGTCTTTTTATCAAAATTGAATGCTGCTAAATTGAAACCCAATCAAAATCAAAGCGTGTAAGGTAACTTGAGAGTTGATTAAGGTGTTCTGCATACTGACAATGTAGTTCGATAAGTTCTACCACGTTTCATCTGAGGCAATTACTTGTACACTGATTACAAAAAATTAAAAAGCTATGAATAAAAACTTGAAATAGTTACAAAATAAGATATTACTTTTATCAGCACCACATCGCAATGAATAATATAAAAAGTTAGTTTGCAGATCAGTTTGTTTTTGCGACTCAGCTATTCTATGTAAAAATAATGAAGCTGCTTAGTAGGTATTAATAATCTCCTGAATTTCTGTAAATGCTGTTAAATAATGATTTTTAACAGAAAAAACACTCTGGATGAAAAAAATGGCGACACAGCTACTGCATAATTTCTGTTTTCTTGCTTTAGTATTAAACTCTCCGAAAACATCTACATGCACCTAACTAACCACATTTAGTGTCGTATCTTAAAGCAGATGCAGGATTACATAATCGACAATAAGTCCTTTATGTGCTAAATAGATAATTGACCAATGGGTTCTAGCAGATGTGAAACATCATTTCAAGTACATATTCGGTGTGTTGACAAGTTATGAGAGCTTCAGACTGATAATATACATTGCAACAGGCATTGTATTTGCTTTCTTCCAAAAGTTTTTGTTACAGGCTGCATTGATTTTGAGACAAAAACAAACCAAAATCATTATTTTTTTTCCTAAAATGTTGGATCTTATTTGTATCTTTGAATGCTTTGGGACATGGTATTTTTGAAAGAAATTTAGTTTTAATTTCACTGACAGCTTAGGTAAGCTAAATTTAATATAGACTATTGCAGTCTATTCCGTTTATTGGTCTGTTATTGGTATCTGAGAAAGAACCTGCCGCTAAATTCAGTTTTTGGCAAGTGGCTTTAAATCTAAATAGATTAGCACAACTGTTAACAATGATCAAAGAGGAAAATTAGGAATGTAAGCTATTGCCTCCATAGGAAACCAGTGGAATCACAAGTGTTGGGTTTCTGAGATATAACAAACATAGATGGTGTTCGCATAATGTGCAAAAAAGTTTAGCTTTGTGGTATGTGGTTTTTGTTATTTTTTGTTCTTGACATGCTGGAAATAGCAAACAAGCATAAATTGTAATTAAAAGAATATTGTATTATAGTCAAGCATATTTGCTTGACTGTAAAGCGAGATTATTTTGATGTAAAGTACATGGGCATAGCCCAAAGTTAGTAGAGATGAAGCACCACAATATTGTGGTACTTCATCTCTACTAACTCTCTGCTCTGTTCGTATACTTTGCATGAAGCTGGTTTCAAGCTAGATTATTTAAAATCAAGCTATTAACATTGGAAAACTTTTTTCTGTTTTGCAGTGGGCAACAGAAGATATTGGTACATAAAATATTTTTTGCTAATGTGCAATGGAGATTTCGTCTACTTGCAAGCCAGACAGCAGTTGGAGAAGAAAATGATTTCAGAAGCTTGCTTGGCATCCTTTGTCAACCTTTGCCACATATGAAACTGCTTTGTGGTTAGCTTATTGTAAAGCATTATGTAACTCTTACCTGCGCACAGTGGGGAAGTAGTGCATAGGAACCCGGTTCAAACCATATTTACTTTGGTTCCCTCGTTCACATAGCAACAAATGATTGCTGAAGTCACTACTGTATTGTCCATGTTTTCCGCTTAATTACATTTTTTCCCATAAACCAAGTCATTATTGACATGCATTCTGATTTTAATGTTTAAAAGGCACAATTTTGAGTGTAGATAATGGTTTGGGCAATATCTAACTCTTAGTTTTTGAAAATGTAACAATGGAATTCACTTAAAACTTAAAAGTGGCAAGACTATTTCAACAGTGCAGCAAAATGCGACAATTGCATCCTTGGCATTGGTGGATGGATTATTTGCTTACTTCACTCCCTATAGCATAGCAAGGGTACAAAACGGTTATGTAATATTCCACAACATTCTTTGTGTTGAACAAATACAATAATTTGAACTGTCAGGATACTCACAGGCAGGTGCGGTCAGTAGGTCAGTACTTTTTCACTTTTTTATTTCAGTTTCAATAAGTAACAGCAAGCATATTATTGAAATGCTGATGCATGAATAAAGCAATGTAAAATATAATATCCCTTCACAAAATAAGATACTTTGCTTTGCAGACTTTAGCACAAAAAATACTCGGGACTCAAAGTTTCTCTCCAGCATTACCGGAATGTGATAATACCGACCATTTGGGATTCTGAATACACTTTACTGGCTCATTAGATACATTGGTTACCGGGCTTATATTTAATTTTTTTATAACAACAGAAAAATGTTATATTCCATACGTCGAGTTTTTGTTTTTCAAGCCATGAAGTCTTATAATGACAAGTTTTCTATTCCATGGATCATGAAAGAAATGAGTCATTTGATTAGCTTCTATAAGGTGGTTTTAGTTATTCATTATGTTGAAAAATTTCAAAATCACTTAATTAAACACAGTTAACTAGCCACCTCAGCCGGAAAATTTCCAAATATGTTGATAAGGATAAAATATATGAGTTTCCATTCTGTTGACTGTTGTGGGATATAATGACTCACACTTAAAGCTAGGGAATTACATAACAAGCCCTAAGCCTGGAGCTGAAAACAAAACATTTATAGCGCTTACCAGCCACAGCTACTAAACAATGAAGTAGTTGTGACTGAGAGTTTTAGTTAGTTGTTAGTGGCATTGCAGTAAACTTGGCTGCCACATCTTGCTGCGATTTGTGTTAAGTGGAATGGCTCAACCATCTTATTGCTAGAATGTGGAAAAGTAACCATTTACATGATATTTTACTTGATCATAAATAAAGCTGAGTTTGAAGGGCCTATAAAGCTATCTTCAGGTAAACAGAAGGTGTAGAGTCAACTAAAGACAGGTTAGTTGCAAATATTGAAAAGTCATCTTGCGGCAATTGCATGTTAAAAGTCGCAACTAAACATTGCTAGAGAAACCAGAAGAAACATTGTCCGGACCAGTTTTGGTCACTTCTAGCACTGCAGATAGTTTCACTTTATTGTGCAATGCTTTTGTAACAATTGTAAGAGCAGTAATTTTCTTTGCATGTCATCATGTTTGCTCACAAATTCTCGTATAAACTAGTGGTTAGAGCTGAAATAGTGGTCATTTTTTTTTTTTGACAAAATTCTCCTGTAGATTGGTTGCCTCCGAGAAATGTATCTGAAACAAATTTTCCCACTATTGTTTGAAATCATGTTGTCTATTTTGTATTACGTTTGTTTACACCCTGAAAACTTGAAAATATCTAGCAACTTTCCATGTATAAAATGTGTCTCATGACATATTTGTGAATTGTCTGCAACACTGTGAATTACATATTATATTCGAAACAAACTTGGCCTATGTTGTCTTGCAGTCCAAAACTCTCCTTTTTGTAGACATTCTAAAAGCAACGATACTTGCCAAGTGACAAAAGACAACCTGTGAGGAAAACAACGCATACTTGGAAAAGGTAAACTACTGAGGATAATAACTTATGAGCAAACACAAAGCATCACTTTGGTCCCATCTTCTTTTGTATAATGGAAATGCGCAATGCAAGACAATTTCCAATACTTTCAGTCTTTTTTAATAAAACCAGACATGGAAGAGATATTGTAATGGATTCCGGTCTGTTACCACGGACATCCACTAGTCTCGAGTATTCTACCTCTCTCCAGAGGGGACACTGTACTGACCGACAGTGACAACTGTATAGGGCAACCGAATTACCCGGTAGGGCAAGAGCCCATGGCTCAGACAAACAGTACCGAGTAGTGTTTGTTATAATGGCTTTATTACAAAGCTGTCCTGAGGGTAATTATTCCTCTAGGTGTTTAGCAATATAAGAATACATGCTATGGCTCATTGTAATGAATGCACAGATTATCAGTAGGAGCTCTCCTTTTATAGGAGAGCTAAGGAACACAAAACATATAAGAGACAATGCACAGGAAGTAATTGAACCAATGACATTAGTTATATAAATACTCAACAAATCACAATGCAATGCAAGATAATACAAGGAGGTGCCAAGTGGCTAAGGGCGGAGTCCTTTCTCCTAACTGTCCAATGACGGCTCCTACAGGGTTCCCAGGCTGTATATAGAATTAGGTCCACTAAGTTGGTACTTTAGGGGTAGGCACTTCCTGTTTACGACCTTGACTAAGTTCCTGGACATCTTTACAGATCCTCGTCTAAGGCGGCCATCTTGTGCCGGCCCAGTACAGCTGTACCGGGTCGGTAGAGGTCACTACCGACCCTGCAGGGGTCAATACCGGCCCTGCTTACTATGCTACCGGCACAGTATGACTTCCTACCCAACAGCTATTAACCAAATGCTGTGGGCAGAAGTCTAGCGCATTGCTTCGCAAGGTTTCTAGTGTAAACTACCCGTTTACTACTAGAGTGCACTGAAATCTACCACATACCTCTCTCCATTAAAGTCATAGCCTGGCTTTAATAATAAAATATCAAGAGCAGATATGTGTGGGGGTAACACCCGTACCCAGATTATATATTTGATTATATATATAGTCGAGTGCTATGCCATGAGATGACATAGCACCTCTCTCCAGAGAAGGTCGCCCTTGCAGGTGACCTCCCATAACTCAACTCCTCCTGGATCATAGGGGAAGCTAGTAATCAGCTCCTTTTCCTCCTCCACGGGAGGGCTTGATGCTTGTACCAATCGCATGGTAAGCTTGGGCGTCACGTTCATTTGTGAGCGTGAGTCTACAGCAACATGTGCATTACCAGTTTTATGCAACATGTCAATGGGCTGCCTATGGTGCAGCGGGGCTTGCTGTGCCATAGCGTCATGTATGGGTGCGAGCAGTGGCCCTGGAAGTTGTAGTGCTGGCAGAACCTTCCTTATCTCAACTTTAGGAGACCGCCGTTCCTTTTCTAAGGAAAGCCAGCGCCTTCTCTCCTCTTCCCACTGTACCGTGAGGGTGCAAGCAACATCCCGTGCCGGGGTATGGTGCACTGTGCTGTGTGGCACTAAGGTTGGTGGTGAAGACGTCGTGGGACATTCACCCTTAGCTGCCACCACAGGCTTTCTCTTTCGGTAAGCTCTACAAGGGTAATTACTGCCTTGTAACTTCTCAGTCTTCCCTGACTGAATCTCTGGAGGACCCCGGGCCGGTAGGGAGTCATCCCGGGCCGGCAGGCAGGCAGCATCAAGCGTTGCGCACTTGATCTCCCGCTCTTTCTTATCTACTGCCCTTATGAGGGTGTCAGCAGTCCCAACTTGTGGGAGAGCGCATACTCTACTGTCACCAGCGCATGGTGAGTCTAGAGGTTCAGGTTTAGCATAGCCAGGTGGGCTGCCACTCCGTAGTGCTAACGGATCTCGTGGTGTGCAGTTCTCAAATAACCATTTTGAAAATGCTGCATTTAATTGCTCACCCTCATTCTCTTTCTCTGCTAGCTTGACCTTCTCTACCTTGGTATACAGCTCTGCCGTTGGCATCGCTTCCAGTACTTCTGTGTCTGCACAGTTGGCTGATCGACAATTATCAAGGCCTGCATCCTGCAGCAAATCTGCCTTTTGGTCCTCGAGCTCTATGCATTGATCAGCCGCCATGGCTAGTTGGAGGATGGTCCTGTCACTGTCACTGCTAGGTACGAGTGGCTGGTCTGCGCTGCAGAGTTGTTTACAACTTTGTCTCACTCTGCCCGGCTTAACAGGAAGGGTTCGAGTACTGGGAGGTTTTGGCCACTTCTCCAACATCTTTAGACGGTCAGCTACAGTGATTCTGTTCACTGGAGGTTGTCGGGGAGCTCCTCGGGGTAGTCTACTTTTCTTTGTAGGGGTTAGATGGCTGGAGGGTGGCTGCCTCTCTCCAGCAGCAGGGCTCCCTTCTCCCCAGCGCAGGGGCGTAGCCAGCGGGGGGGGAAAGCACTGTTTCGCCTATAGCTTCTACAGTTATTGTCCGATCCGGCTCAAATCTTCTGCCATCTACCTGTGGCGGGGGGCTCTTCACAGCCTGATACATTCCACCTGTAGTTCTCTCTACAGTGGGTGGTTGTGTGGGGACGTCCTCTTCTTCAGGGGTGTAAGGGGTGTTCTCCGTCAGCTCTGCCTGTGTTAGACGGACACTATCATCAAGTGGCCGCCCGTGCTTGTCTGTGCAAGGTAACACATGTCCGTCAATGATGACATGGGAGTCTGGAAACCTTAGGGCACACTCGTGTAAGGTGAGAAACGGCATGCCAATTATGGCATCTTCATTGATGTCACTAATGACGAAGTTAACGCTCGTTCTCAGTTTACGAAGCTGCAAGTTTACTTGCAGGGTACCGTAAAAGGGAATCCTAGACCCGTCAGCCATGAGTCCATGAGCCTTGCTGCGTTGCAGCGTGTCCTTCACTGACTGTGGCAATTGCTGATACAGATGCTTCGACAGCAAGTTGGTGGTGCAGCCTGTGTCAATCAACAGGGAGGCTGGTCTACCGGCTAACCTTCCAGCCAGGAAGTAGCTGGCCTGGTAAGGTCGCTCCAGCGGTGGCGCTGCCATTTGTGTTCTCCTGGGGGGTTGTCCACTCTCTCCTAGAGTTGCAGGACTGTAAGGGGGTTGACGAGCTCTCCGGCTACTGTCAGTCTGGGTTCTCCTGGGGGGTTGTCCACTCTTCTTCAGAGTTACAGGACTAATGGGGGCTTGTCGAGCTGTCCGGCTGTCCTCAGCGGGCGTCTGTGCTCTCTTGGGGGGTTGTCCACTCTTCTTCAGAGTTCCAGGACTGTACGGGGTGTCAGGAGTTGTCCAGCTGCAGTCAGCGGGTGTTGATGCTCTCTTGGGGGTTTGTCCACTCTTCTTCAGAGTTCCAGGACTATAAGGGGTTGTGGGTGTGGTCCGGCTTGCCCAGCTGCAGTCAGCTGCCGGTGGCGCTACTGCGGGCGCCGGCCGTTTCCCGTCTGTCTGGGGTTGTTTGCAAAGTGAGCTGCGCGCTGAGTTCGGGGGCAGGTACTCATCATGTGACCTGGTTGTCCGCAGCCCCAGCAGCGTGTTGCAGGCTCTGCCTCTAACTGTGGAGGGGGAGCTGCTTGTCTGGCCGCTCTCAGCGACCGTAGCTCTTCTGTTAGTAGCTTTAGGCTGTCCATGACTGTTGTCATAGGATCCGGTATGGCAGGTGTAGGGGTGTGGTGTGTCTGCTGTACGGCAGTAGCGGTGGAGACACGTTGAGACGGGCCCTTGGCAACCGTCCTCATCCATTCCTCTTCCTCCTCGTCGGCATCTTCTTCCAACATCCGTACATGAGCCTGGCGCTCCTCAAACGGTGTCTTTATCTGCATATACTCGTTGCCGGCCCGGACTGCTTCAGCAATGTCAATGGGCTGCATGGCCAACAAGTGTCTTTGCAGGTAAGCATTTCCAACCGTGGTGCTGAAGATATCCAGCATCATCCTCTGCATGGGTCGGTGAGGTAGATCTGCATACGCAACGCGCACTAGGCGCTCTACTTCACTTGCATGCTCTTGGAGCGACGTCTTGTGTTGGCGGCGTAGGCTGGTCAGCCGGGACATAGCTTCCCTTTGTGTTAGCCCAAAACGTGCTCGTAGTGCAGCAAAGATACCCTGCAGATGTGGAGGCTTTCCACAGTCCAATGCTTTACCTCGTAATGCATCCCTTAGGTATAACATGGCCGTGTGCTCTGGCCACTCATTCATTTCGGCTACCTCAATGAATCGGCTGATGAAGTACTCGACGTCTCCTTCGCCGTCGAACTTCGGAGCCTTTAGCCTAGCTGGTGCATTGTCTTGGTTGGGCCTCATCATAGCCGTCAATGCTTCGGTCAATCTATCAATGGCTGTAGCTTCTGGGTTGCCAGCGGGTGCTCGACCAGCGCTGCGTGCTCTCTGGGTGGCCATTCTTTGCAGATAGAGGAGTGATCTCAACTCAAATCTAAGAAATGGTCAGTACAACTGGATCCCGGGCCGGTATAGGTGAGATCCGGGTCGGTAGCTGTGTTTCCAGTGGCTCTAGCAGATCTAGGGGTTGGTCCAATGGATACTGTGACAGTATCTGGCACTCCGTCGCTTGTAACAACCGTTACGAAACTTCTTGTACTGCTGCAGGGCGGAGCGAAGCTCTACGGGCCTACAGGCAGTAGTGTAGGGACACTGTAAATGGATACAGTGCCGGGGTCACTGTTACCAGCTGAGTAGCACTCCAAGCTGAATAACCTCTGGTAGCTGAGTCTGTATAGCGGATACACGACTCTCTCATTCTTCTGTACAGTGCCGGTATCTCTATGTCCAGGGCGGAGCGAACTCTACGAGCCTGTAGAAGATACGGTAGCGTCTGTACTGGACTGCTGCAAACGGAGCAAGCTCTACGGTTGATGCAGACAGCCTTTAGTAGTGGATACTGTGCCGGGATAGCTGCTGCAGTTCGGAGCGCACTCAAACGAACCTGCAGAGAAATCCGGTAGAATCTTGTATCAATTGCTTCTTCAGATCTACTACTTCGGTAGATCAATTTCTCCTCCTCTCTCCAGATCTACACCCGGTAGATCACTTCTCCTTCTTCAGTGGTAGCTGGCCTGCAGTGCATTCGCAGGGCCAGAGGGTAGCGTGAAAGAGCACAGCGTGGGAAGGTACCGTTTATCCCACCGCTGCCACCAATGTAATGGATTCCGGTCTGTTACCACGGACATCCACTAGTCTCGAGTATTCTACCTCTCTCCAGAGGGGACACTGTACTGACCGACAGTGACAACTGTATAGGGCAACCGAATTACCCGGTAGGGCAAGAGCCCATGGCTCAGACAAACAGTACCGAGTAGTGTTTGTTATAATGGCTTTATTACAAAGCTGTCCTGAGGGTAATTATTCCTCTAGGTGTTTAGCAATATAAGAATACATGCTATGGCTCATTGTAATGAATGCACAGATTATCAGTAGGAGCTCTCCTTTTATAGGAGAGCTAAGGAACACAAAACATATAAGAGACAATGCACAGGAAGTAATTGAACCAATGACATTAGTTATATAAATACTCAACGAATCACAATGCAATGCAAGATAATACAAGGAGGTGCCAAGTGGCTAAGGGCGGAGTCCTTTCTCCTAACTGTCCAATGACGGCTCCTACAGGGTTCCCAGGCTGTATATAGAATTAGGTCCACTAAGTTGGTACTTTAGGGGTAGGCACTTCCTGTTTACGACCTTGACTAAGTTCCTGGACATCTTTACAGATCCTCGTCTAAGGCGGCCATCTTGTGCCGGCCCAGTACAGCTGTACCGGGTCGGTAGAGGTCACTACCGACCCTGCAGGGGTCAATACCGGCCCTGCTTACTATGCTACCGGCACAGTATGACTTCCTACCCAACAGCTATTAACCAAATGCTGTGGGCAGAAGTCTAGCGCATTGCTTCGCAAGGTTTCTAGTGTAAACTACCCGTTTACTACTAGAGTGCACTGAAATCTACCACAATATGTGCTCATGCAGTCAAAAAACTAAATTATTGTAAAGAAGAACTTTTGGATGCATTCGGTCTGTTGTTGACTAAGTTTTTTAGAACATTGTTTAAAAGACCTAAGCGGTTTTCTATGGAAAAGTGGAGGATTTAAAAATTTTGCTGAGTTCAATTTTCATTCTGGAAAACCAAATTGTCAATAAATTTATGTTTGAGGGAATGAAAGTTGAGTATCATTGCAATAGGTGTGTCAAACTATCATCTCCTGTACCAAAATATTATCATATATATATATGTTATAAACTCTTGATTGTTTGGCCACTCCGGTTTCAAATTGTTAGTTCTCAATTTTCTAGCAGATAGTCATTCACAAACAGTCACTATTGCTTATGAGTTTTGTTGTACTAGCTGAATTAAATGCCGTTTATTCTTGTTTACTCTGCGAGCTTTGAATAAAAGAGTTGCACTGTTTCATTCTGCCTTTGTTTGTAGTCAGCCTGTATGGAAGCCTGCTGATGCAAACATTGAAGCACTCATGGACATGGGTAATTTTATCAATGCTCGCTAGTGTCACAAGCATTTTACAAATTTATGTTGAAATTGGCATTTGGAAAAAGAAATGAAAATAGTTTTGCGTTGTTATCATGATTTTTAAGCATTTATATGCACAAGATGCAAAAAATGGAATGGGGTATTTATAACAAGGACAAAAGATTTTAATTTCAAAAACTTCAAATTTTTTGTTAGTAGCAATAAAACCAATACTATCTTTAAATTTTTTATGTGCTAAAACTGACGCATTTTAGTTAACGTTATGGATTTGTTTCGAACTTTTTTTGTAGTTTATATTCTGTGAACTGAAGTGAATTATATTCTAGACCATAGTTTGACCAACTGAAGAGCATTTATCAATTTATAAAATTCAATTTCTTGGATTTTGCTTCTCAATTTAAGTGTGTTGGCTTTTAAGAATCAAAGCGAACCCTACATCTCACTTTTTGTGTTAATCGTACTTGAATGTACATCAACTAAGCTTTCAATTTTTGTAGTTAGAAAAAATCAAGTAATAAAGTTTTATTTTTATTCTATAATGTTTTGGGCTTCAGTTGCGCAAAATTTCACTTCATGGTTTTTACATACGAGCTTGAAATATAAAATGCAATTTTCTTCACATTTTTTTCATAGTAAACATGAGTGCGGGGACCACTACCGCAAGTAACGCATCGAACACTATTGATGGCATTATTCCTATGATGACATGAAAGAGAAGGTATGTTACTTTTTGATCTTACAATGAATAAAAAAATTTTCACTCAATTTTAGTTTTCACTCAATTTGTTTTCTTAGCTATAATGATTAAGGGCATTAGCGTGCTCTTTTTTACTTCCATTTTTTCATGAATCCAAGTAATGCTAGGTTCCGAGTTCTAGCAGGAAATTTGGTAAAATTTATATTCAATAAAAGGCTATACCTAAATGGGTGGCTACATACACATACGTTTTGTCAGTATGCGATGAAAACGTGCTTTTTCTCTGCCTGACGCTTTGGTGACTGGACAATTATTATCAAAAAACCATTCTCGATTGAATAAAATGTAGAGACGAAATTTGACGACTCCAATGAACTTTTTTTTATAATTCAACATTGACTTGGTCATTACTGCTTAGCCAACAGACCATTTGTTACTTCTATCAAAGAGGTTACCTTTTTTTTTATAAACAACTAATTATTATTTCTAGGCGTTATCTATTTATTACAGATAATAAATTATTCATTTATTATTACGAACAAATATCATAATTATTTAATAATTATAACTTATATTTATGATAGGTTTCATAATGTCTTCATAGCCTCACTGGACACTCCGCAGCGTTTCGGTGATCAATCATCTGTGTGTGTAGCAACCAGAGCAACGCTACCAAACGTATTTCCGTCATATTCCTACAAAACGTGGGTGTGTGTAGCCACGGCTTTAGCAGTAGCTATAATAAGGGGTATTTATAAGAAGAGGACAATTCCAGTACGGGACACTTTTGTTTCGAAAAGTGACACGAATGGTTATTTTTTGACTGCAGGATTAAACTTGACACATTTGGTCTTTCATTTAATGTCCAGTAAATCAGAATTTACATGTAGGCCTAATTTGTACTCCATTGTCTACATCGCTGCTTTCTGCACCATCCCAGGAGCTTTTATTACGTGAAAATTTTAAATTATGTAACTCTGCTTTGTATTTTCTTGCAAGAAGATCTCTTCATTTTAGGACGGAAGAATTCAGGGACCACTTACTCGTTGTGTACAAAATTTGTGCTGTCAATCAATTGCAGAGGCTCTTCTTAAATTTATTGAAATGTTTATAAATAAATTTCCCAGTAAACTCTGAAGACTAAGGGTAAAATGACGTAAAAATGAGGCGAAACAAAACTGAATAGTGTGCTACGAGCCGGTTGTCAAGACATTCATAACTATTTTAAAACTTTTGCGAAATTTTATCACTTAGAGTGAAAGCTCGTTTTTTTATTCTTGGTAGGTCTATGAAGTGCTACGAGAACATGCATTATCAATAATACAGTGAATTGCGCTTTGTACGTAAACTATGGCAAAACTGGGGTTTTTGTTGCAAAGTTATCCCCCCTAATTTGAGTAGGTACAACTACCCAGAGCAGATGCTGGCTCCAAATGTGTAAGACATTACAAATGCATAAGAAAATCCTAGAAAAGTGATGGGCAAGTTTTTGTGGTCTTAGAAAAGTTTTAGGACACCGTTGCTGAAAAAAGTGACCATTAAATCTTGCAGCAAAAACAAGTTGATTCTTTTCTTGGTACCGCAACTTTCTGTGCTTGTTTTTACGATTCATGCACGCTTTCCGGTTGGTTTTTATTGAATTATTTAGCTTATGTAGAATGTAATTTTAATTTATTTTTATTTGAGTTGCACCATATAACTGCTACAGCAAGTATCAGCTGGTGAATAAAGGCCACAAAACCACATAATCCCATCAATATGTAAAAAAATATTGTTTGATCTCCTTTACCAATCTAAAACAGCTAATGCACACTTTGTTCTTCAGGACGTGTTCATTGTGCTTTGTGTCAACTAACTCCAGAGATGACTAATGGTGGTAGAGGCAACCGGATCTGGTGTAAAAACTTTAGCATCTTAAGTTTTTCGTAAGTTCAACCCTCTAGGAATAAACTTGAGAAATGTACAACTAATTATTTTCTAAGTTCTGCATCCTCAATCAAACTGGTGACAGATTATGAAATAATAATTAGTGTTTGACAAGCTTTTGTAAAGAAAATACGGCAAATGTGATCAGTTGTTCTAATTCTCATACACAGACTGATTTCATTGTCAGCTGATAATGTTGAAGTCTTGCTAAGATTGCTTCAAGTAACAAAGTTTCTCAAACTCATTTTATAACAGTTACCACGAAAACTGCTAGAGCAACAAGAGTGAGTAAATTCTTTGATTTCATGGTTGGTGCACAGCCAAACTTTCACTGCCGCTTTATGGAGAGTATTTTACCATTATTTTCGAATGCTAAAAGTGGTGTGTGCAAAATCTGATGCCACAAATCACACAATTACGTAAATTGCAAATAATATCTACAGCTAGTTGTTCCGCAGAGCATGGTTTGATAGTAGTTTTACCCACTTTAATTTAAACGGCAAACTGAAAACAACCATTTTCATACTCTGACCATTTTAATTTTTGCTCTGTGCAACCGAGCCATTGTAACTACTTTCTTTTAATTTTATGCATTTATACTAATTGTCTTGCAGAGAGGAGTGAAAGGATTTATGAGTGAGTACAAAGCACACTATGCCAGGTTGTGTGGGTATCAGAACAGACCTGACTTACTAGTGCAATAGCATGGCAATACCTCCTGCATTTTCTGAAGTTAAATTGTGAGTTGCTCACCAGTGTTATTTGTTAGCATACCGTCACACATGCTCATCCATAAACATGTTACAAACACTAGCATACCTTATGCACAAGATTGAGATAAACCTGACCATGCAGTGTAAGTGATGCATAGACAAATATCAATCAGCAAATGGAAATTTGTTTCATTCTGACACGTATGCTGCTTGTTTCAGGGTAATGATGCAATTGTTGCAGCTACTATATATTTCTTTATGACGAAATGGGAAGCTGGATTGCGAGTGACTGTGGCTATTTCTGATCACCAATCCTCAGAAAACTGTAAGCTTGCTTGATCTTAGTCATTACAATTTTTTTATTGTCTCAGTTTGATCTTGAGAGCATATGATTTACTTATTGCAGGTCCTTGAATTGCTTGCTAGGTAAAAGAAGCTGATTTTTTTATACAATAGCTGCTCCTAAGGCATCTGGCTGCTTTAACTCTGGAGTTGTCATCTATTGACAGTATTTTGCAGATCTGATGCAGAATAGTATCACTTCGACTTTGGTTTATTTGGTTAAAAAAGTGAATGACCGATAATTGTGTGTAGCAGTCAAGTTTTCACAGCAGACAAATTTTACCTTATTTTCCACCTATCTCCCTTAAGAAAAAATAGCAAATATTATTAATTGAAAGCAAATCAATAAGCGTATTCGCGACCTTAGTTCGCCGAGCACATTTCAATAAAAATAATCAGACCAGCAATAAATTTAATCAAAAAATAAAAGTTCTGTTCGGAACTCGTGGGTCAACAAAAATTGGCTCATTGAACAAAGAAAAAATCAGCAAGTATTTATTTATTTTGTTTGTAGGGCGCGAATAAAAACTGAACACTAAATAAATAATAATGAGCAAGTTGATTTTTTTCAGTTTCATAGACCGGTTTTAGATCCTTGAAAAATAATTCCAAATAATTGCAAGCTATGCAAATTTACTAAAGCAAAGGGCAGCTTAACAAACTAATACAGTTTATAGCAGTTCAAATTGTATTACTTTCTCGATTATTTTGAAAATTGGGAGTTATCTTCCTTATGATTTGTTCGGTGTACTATAAAATTTCATTGAATATTATGTTGTTCTAAAACTAATGGTCCGTTGCATATGCAACACAGTGAATTACGAACACCTATTATTTTTTGTCTTTTGTTCGACGAACAGGTTGCGAATACTTTAATTGTTGTTAGAAACCCTTTCAGTCGAAATTCTGTAGCTTAGAACATATAGTGTTTTACAAACACAGCTATGGCAATGTTCATGGTGATAATCTGCCTAACACACTTGTTCTTTCTTTTTGAAGGCTACCAACCTGAATTTCTATCGACTCAATCAAAGTTTTATTTTTCTTAAAATGATGATTTTTAATATCACTTGATCACCAGTTAGTGTGCAATAATTTGAAAATTTTCGGTTTTTGGTAATTTAGAAATTTGATAGGCCTGTGCTTGATAGCTAAGGTGTTATGTGTAGCCTTTTGTAATATCTGATATTTACATATTGATGTCCAAAAGAAATTGATATTGAAATATTCCAAGTCTATTCAGTTGCTATAGACAGTAAGATAGTAATAGAACGTAGAGGAAAGTATTTGCTTGTCACTTCTGAGTGATTTTTTCTTTTGTGTCTCCACAATTATTACTTGATCTCTACGTATTCCCCTGTTTCAGAAGAGAAGAACAGCAACTAGATGTTTTGTCCAATGTCAATTATACTCAGCAGAAAGGCAAGCACTCTGGTAAGTGTTTGCTCCTTTGTGTTGCTACAAATAATAGGGGAGTGTGTGCGTGGTGCACTTATTTGATTTGGTTACAGCTCCATGAATACATTGGTTCCACCTCTTATAAGAAGGTACCCATAGATAAGTTTGATTATACCTCTCTAGTTTACTGATACACCATTGGTCAAATTTTCCAGTTCACTTGAAACTACAACAACGCGACTTTGTCTGTTCAAATTAATATAGAGCAAGAGAAGGCAATTCCGCTATTTTAGTCTGTTTCTTTTGATATAGTGACAAACTCTTTATTGAAAATGATAAACTCCTTTATTTCGACGTTTTTTACTTCAACAAAAAACCATATGTTTTATTCCATGAACAGTTATTTTTAGGTTGTCTTTCTTACAATAGGTTAATACACTCTTTAATGGTAATAATTTGAGCATTTGTGAACAATAGTGATAAATTGTTTTTTGTATTGAACAAAACTTTTAATGTTTTTGGTGCTAATGAATATGACAACTGCCTGCACTTATTTTGTAGCTCCTCTGGCTCAAACTCTTAGAAATCTGCATCTCCGTTAATGTAGATCAGCATGTGGCATTGCATCTAAAACTTCAGGACGAAGTTCAAGAGGTACGTTCATTCTAGGGTAAATTGATTTACTTTAAATGGATGGCACGATAGTTCTTATATCTTCATTTATTTTCAAAACTCTCACAAACAATACGGATCAAAATTTTTCAATTTATTACTGTTTAGATTTTAAGTAGACAACTCCAAAATACTGTGAGCCAACATCTTGGAATTTCAAGTTCAAATTGTTGAAGGATTTTTAGCTTTGTATAACATTGAATTAACGATCATCATATGGAAGTCAAATTAATTAGAAGTAACTTAATTTGTCTTCTTTCCGGCAAGCAGTGAGTGGGTGCAATCAAATAAATAGATACAACAGCATTTGCAAGAACTCAGGTTCCCAATACGAAACTGTATCTATCTTTTCTTAAATGTAATGTCGAGTTGAAAAATTATAAGATCTTACATTTTGGAATTAATTAATTGAGTAGAACTTGGTTTCATTTGCTATAATCGGTCAACTGTTGAAAAATTGTGAAAGCATCAATTTACGTTCATAGTGATCACCGTTGTAAAAATGGTGGCCGGGGAGTTTACAGTGAAACCCGCATAAATCGATACCGGGGAAATCAATAAACTTGTTTTATTCAAGCCCCAGTTTGAAGTCACGACATTTAGCAAGTTGATACTGTCATCTCTAGGTTGATGAATAATTTTTTTTCAACTTCATGACGAGTTTGACTCTATGACCAGCTTTTCACCGGAGCTCCGTGAAAAGAGTTAAATAAAGCATGTAGTTTCGAATCGAAATTAGTTCTGTTGAATAAACAAGCAGAAATTTTGTTAATGGCATGTTAATGGCATTTTTCTAGATGGCACGTTATCAAAATTATATAATCAGAGAGTTATCTCCTTTTGTGAATGACAATTCTTTTGATTGCCTTTCCAACCGGGCCTGAGCAACTTCAACTCGTGGGTTTTTTATTCCTGAACTTTCTTCAATTTGGAATGTAACAAAGACCTTATGCAATATCTCAACAATCACCCATGGTTGATAAAAAGTTAGAGCAGTCTAAACATGTTTGTTCAGATAGATAAAAAAAAGTTGATCAATGAGTTAGTATTTGTTATTGGAAATTTTTTTGGAATGATTGTTGTCATTTACTGACCAAACATTAACCGATGATGTTGATTTTAAAAATTAAACCATACAAATTTATTCATTTTTATTAGTCATTTATTATTTGGCTCGCATCAAAATAATATTAAATTACTAATTTACAAATACCTATCCTAAATAATGAGCAAATATGCAGTTCTCATTGCTATTAAAATTGATTCACAATGTGAAATAAATCTATGAAATTCATAAGACTATTACATTGTTAGTTGCAATATAACGTTTTCGGTCGGTTTTAATTGAATTATTTAGGTTACATAGAATGTGACAGTAGTTTTTTATTTAGAGCTGTAGCATTGTAACTACTACAGTAAGTATTAACTGTTGAATAAAGGCCCCAACACCATATAATGCTATCAATGTGTAAAAAAAATATTGTTTTATCTGCTGTATCAATCTGAAAAAATTTATACACATTTTGCATTTTAGGAGATGTTTATTGTGCTTTGTGTCAACTAACTCCAGAGATGACTAATGGTGGTAGAGTCAACCAGATATGGTGTAAAAAGTTAGGCATTTAAGTTTTCACACAGCAAACAATGGGCTGTTTTTGGTTAGTTCAAGGCTCTAGGAATAAACTTGAGAAAAGTGCGACTGTAAGTAATTTGTACGTTCTGTATCTTCAATCAAATTGGTAACGAATTATGAAATGATAATTAAGTCTTTGGCAAGTTTATGTAAATCAAATGCGTCAATTGGGATTAGTTGTTTTAATTTTCATACAGAAACTGGTTTCATTGTCAGCTGATAACTTTGAATTACTGATAAGACTACTCCAAATAACAAGTGTTCACAATCTTGACCATTATGCTAAAAAAATTGACAAAAGTTTATCTGACTCATTTTTATAACAGTTACTACGAAAACAGCTAAAACAGCAAGAGGGAGTTAACTCTTTGAGTTCTTGGTGCACAGCCAAACTCTTACTTCCGTTTTATGGGAAGTATTTTACCATTATTTTCTCATGTTAAAAGTGGTGTGTGCAACAGCTGATGCCTAAAATCACACAATTACGTAAATTGCAAATAATATCTACAGCTAGTTCTTCCACAGAGCATGGTTTTGATAATCATTTTACCCCCTCTATACGGCAAACTGAATACAATTTTTTCCATAATCTCACCAATTTTAAATTTTGCTCTGTGTAATTCACGCCATTGTTACTCTTTTTGTTGTTGTAATTTTGCGCATTTATACTACTTGTCTTGCAGAGAGGAGTGAAAAGATTTATGAGTGATTAAAAAGCACACTATTCCAGGACGTGCGCATGTTAGAACAGACATGACTTACTGGTGCAATAACACGGCAATATCTCCTGCATTTTCTGAAGTCAAATTGTGAGTTGCTTGCTCAGTGTCATTTGTTAGCATATCGTCTCACATGCTCAACCATAAACATGTAAAAAACACTACCATACATTATGTATAAGCATGAGATAAACCTGACCATGCAATGTAATTGATGCATAGATAAATATCAGCAAATGGAGTTATTTCATGCTGACACTATGCAACTTGTTTCAGGGTAATGATGCAAGTGTTGCAGCTACCATCAATTTCTTGTTGACTGAATGGGAAGCTGGATTGTGAGTGACGGTGGCTATTTCTGATCACCAACCTGATGAAAATTGTAAGTTTGTTTGATTTTAGTCCTTAGCATTTTTTTCATTGTCTCAGTTTGATCTTAAGTGCATATGGTTTATTGGTTGCAAATCCGTGAATTGTTTGCAAGGTAGAAGAAGCTGATTTTCTTTCATAATATGAGCTCCTAAGGTTTCCGGCTGCTGGCTCTGGAGTTCTCATCTATTGACGGTATTTTGCGCATCTAGTGCAAAATAATATCACTTTGAGTTTGGTTTAATTCGTTAAAAAGTTGAATCAAAGATAATTGTGTGTAGCAGTCAAGTTTTCACATCAGACAGAGTTTACCTTATTTTTGACCCATCTCCTTTAAGAAAAACTAGCAAATGTTATAAATTGTTAAAAAAGGTTTTTCGTCAAAAATCTGTAGCTTAGAACATATGGTGTGTTACAACTGCAGCTATGGCAATTTTCATGGTAATAATCTGCATAAACACACTTATTCAGTCTTTTAGATGGCTTCGTACCTGACTGTCTATTGATTTCAAGCGGAGTTTTATTCTTCGTAAAATGATTATTTTTAATATCACTTGATCACTAGTTATTAGGCAATAATTTGGAAATTTTGGGTTTTTTGATTATTTGAAAATATGATAGGCATGTGCCTGATACCTAAAGTGTTATGTGTAGCTTATTGTGATATTTGATAATCACATATTGATGTCAAAAAGAAATTGGTAATAAAATATTCCAAGTCTATTCAGTTGCTATAGACAGTAAGATAGTAATAGAACGGAGAAGAAAGCATTTGCTTGGCACCTCTGAGGGAAATTTTTCTTTTGTTTCTCCAAGATTATTACTTGATCTCTAAATATTCCCCTGTTTCAGGAGATAGTCATTCTGGCGTTATGCAGAGAAGAACTGTGACTAGAGGAAGTCCTTTGACCAGGAGAAATGTTTTTTCCAATGTGTATTATATCCAGCAGAAAGGCAGGCACTATGGTAAGTTTTTTTTTTGTATAGCTACCAAGAATAGGGTAGTGTGTGCAGGGTGCACTTATTTGGTTACAGCTTCATGATCACATTTGTTTCAACTCTTATGAGAAAGTTATCTATCGATTATTTTGATTTTACCTCTCTAGTTTGCTGATTAATTCTTGCCACATTTTCCAGTTCAGTTGGAACCACAACAACACGACTTGGTCTGCTCAAAGTAATATAACGCATGAGAATGCAACTCCGCTTTTCTAGCATGTTTCTTTTGAAATTGTGACAAAACCTTTATTGAAGATGACAATTTTTTTATTTGGTTGTTTTATACTTCAACAAAAACCATATATTTTGTTCCATGGACAGTTATATTTAGGCTGTATCTTATACAACTAGGTTATGCACTTTGTAAAGGTAATTATTAGAACAGTTTTCTCATAATCTACTCGTTTGTCTTCAACACTAGCCATAACTGTTTTTTGGTGTTAAACAAACTTTTCAAATTTGTTTTTGGTATTGATGGATATTACAATTCTTTGCTCTTATTTTGTAGCTGCTCTGGCTCAAATGAAAAGGAACCTGCTTCTCCGTTAATATTAGGTGTAGCTCATTTACAGGCTCTAGTCAGCATGTGGCATTGCGTCCAAAACTTCTGGACAAGCTTAAAGAGGTAAGTTCAGTCTAGGGTAAATTGATCTGCTTTAAATGGATGGCACTATGGTTTTTACATTTTTGTTTATTTTTTAAACTCTCACAAACAAAAAAACCAAAGTTTGTATACTTGTCACTGTTTAGATTTTGAGTAGACAACTCCAAAATGTTGTAAGTCAAAACTTTGGATTGGCAAATTCAAATTGTTAAAGGATTTTTAGCTTTTCATAATATTGAAGCAACAATCATCCTACGGAAGCGAAGTTAACTATAAGTAAATTCATTTGTCTTCTTTCCGGCAAGCAGTGAGTGGGTGCAATCAAATAGATAGATACAACAACATTTGCAACAACTCATGTTCCCAATAGGAAATTTTATCTGTCTTTTCTTAAATGTAATGTCGAGTTGAAAAATTATAAGATCTCTTATTTTGGAGTTACTTTGCTACGATTAGTCAACTGTTGAATATTGTGAGGGCATCAATTTATGTTCATAGTGATCACTATTGTAAAAATGGTGGCGGGTGAGTTTACAGTGAAACCCCCATAAATGAACAATGGAAAAATCAATAAACTTATTTTATTCATACCCCAGTTTAAAGGCCCTATCATTGACATTTTGAAAAGTGCTTCAAAAAGTCGATATTGTTATCTCTAGGTGAACCAATAATTTTTTTTCAACTTCATGACTAAT
The DNA here is from genome assembly GCA_945261195.1 of Cryptosula pallasiana. NCBI lineage: Eukaryota > Metazoa > Bryozoa > Gymnolaemata > Cheilostomatida > Cryptosulidae > Cryptosula > Cryptosula pallasiana. Next base: position 15,168,748 of record OX183134.1, on the reverse strand, counting down.
TTGAATCCACAACTCCATGGCTAGCTTTTCATGAAAGCTCTGTGAAAATTCTTAAAGAAAGCATGTTGTTTGGAATCGGAATTTGTTCTGTTGGATTGATTAGCAGAAATTTTGTCAATCGTAAACCTAGATCGCATGCTATCAAAAATATATTATCAAGTAGTTATCTCCTCTTGTGAATGACAGAATTTTTTTAAATGTATTTAAAACAGCACATGAGCAACTTCCACTCATGCGCTTGCATTAATAAATTTTTTTAATCTTTTGAATGTAACAAAAAACCGAAAGTAATATTTCAACCACGTTTGATAAAAATTGAACGGTTTTTAAACATGTTTGTTCAGCTAGATAAAAAAAAAACCTGTTGATTGAGTTAGTGTTTATTATTGGATAGCTTTTTTAATGATCATTGTCATTTACTGATGAAACATTAAACCAATGATAATGATTTTAAAATTTAAGCAGAGCCAATTTAGTTATTTTTATTACAACGAGTTATTATTTTGGTTAGCATCACAATAACAATAAATTACCACTTTACTAATAATTATTCTTGATTATTGAGAACACTTGAAGTTGTCATTGTTATTAAAATTTATTCACAATGTGAGTCAATGAAAAAAATGTATGAAATCCATCGTACTATTATATTGTTCGTTGCAAAATAACTTATTATTACCATTGTATTTATAATTATAGCCTCCAAAAGCAAATTTGAGCAGTTCAATACCATCCTTAATTAGATGGTTTCTTTTTGGCTCTTCAACATCAATTTATGCCGGTTTAACTGTATTTATTCATCCAATTATTTTATTTTACCTTTATTACAAAATTCATGGCTTGGAGGAAGTTTTTGTCATAATGGGAATGCTCCATGATTGAAAAACATAACAACTATGATATAACTGTCTAGTAATAGTTCTAATAACTTTTTTATAATTATTGAGAGATTTTGTTAAAAAAATTTGATTCATTTCAACTTTGGTTGTAATTTTATTATTTTTCTGGATATCTTGGTCAACTTTAAACTTTTTTATATCAAAATAGTTTGCGAAGATAAGTTTTTTAGATGTTTCAGACTTTCCGCTGTTTTAGGAGTATGCACAAATTTTTGAAGTTTTCGAACTATCTACATATGCTTGTAATTGACGTAGATTCATGATGAATTTTGATACTAACCACACGGCTTCAAAAAAGCTAATTTTTACAGTTTGCAAGTTTTGCATCAGTGAAAATTTGTTTGATTTTAGAAAGCAATGCTTAAACATCATACGAAAATTTGTTTTTCAGGAGTAGAATATTACCAACGTTTCTTGGCTATCGATGACAAAAACTGGTTGAACCTTTTGCATTTTTATCTCTGTCAAATGGAGATTTCTTCGTCTATGGCATGAAAGACTTCATTCTTAATGATAGGCAGGTTACTTTGTTACACACTAGAGCAGTTGAAATACAATAAATTTTTCAAGGACCATGACAAATGCTCTGTAGTCAGTGGCTTCAATTCTGTACTATATAACAAAATGACTGAATTTTTTATGAAGCTTCAACTTCCAAACTAAAATCGAAAAACTTTGTTGATCATTTAGTGATTTTCACTTATTCACAAGGAAATGTATAGTGTTCAAGATTTAATTAAAAATGTTTTTGAGAAAAAACACCGTGACAATTATGACTCTCACAACATTTCTTTCCAATCTCATGGTGTTATGAAAGTTCAACTGATCTTATTGCTTAATCAATTTCAAAGCCGAAAGTTAATACTATAATGATAAATATGCTTGGGTTGTTATGCTTTTACCCAAAAAGTTGGTCCTGTTACGGCCCGTGTACACAATAACTACTTTGCACAAAATGAGAGGAAGTGCTGATTCAGAAAATAAACTACAAAAAGATTGAAACTCATTGCAATCTCCTTTTTTCAATTACGCATATCATCCCATATTGCTGATATGTGGAAAGCCCGAGTTCTATGTAAGCTAGCTGAATCTTTTAAAACTCATTTAAAGCTTTATACAACTTGATGAGTCATCTGGAGAAAAAATTGCACCTTGTTCAGCATTGATTGTGCCAAAAGTGATAATTTTGATGTTGAGTGATGGTTTATGACAACTTTTACATCACTGAAGTTTTTGTCTTTCTGTGTTAAATAGTCTTTTCCGTGATCAGCTTCCTTACGCAACGAGACAATTGCTTTTGACCCATTATTTAGTTGCCAGAGCTGTAAAAGTACTATTTAATAGATAGAATATATCTATTACTGATAATTACTTGGATTTGTACAGCTAAGTTTGTATCATTACAAATAGATATTCATAAATAAAGGTCGCAGATGTGAACATCTTCAACACCCTAACAATTAAAATTATTATGAACAAATAAAAAACTCCCGATTAATTTGAAGAATTCAAATTTTTTTTATAGGTTTGGAATGTCGTGAGTTTTTTCAACCTTGCTTGTTAGAATCACCTCCGAAGAATCAATTCAAAACTGATCAGCCGATTTCTTGATTTGAAATTAGAAGTTGTTTGCCCCTGTATTTCTCTCAGATGAGGAGAAAACTCTCAGTTTTATGAAAAGAAAGTTCTAGGAATGACTTTCAGCCCTGATTTTACAATAGCTTCAAGTATATGAGAACTTGTGTATTATTCACTCACACAAAGTGTTTAAATATTTTGGTCTCCGTCAATAAAATTAGCTAACATCCGATGCAACATTTTCATCCCAGTTGATGATGAATTAAATTTGGTAAACCAATGACGATGAAATTTTTTTTGGTTCCAAAATTCCTGAAGCTCAGTAAAAGATTTTATGAAGTAAATTGCTAATTGATGAAGTGTTTTGTGTTTATTTTTACTCAAATTGTACATTTGTCTATTGCAGGTTCGAACTTGGGTGGCTTTTTTGATGCTGCTTCCAATTCCAATTACAATTTTGAGTAATAAATTTAATCAAAAAATATTCATTTTGTTCGGAACTTGTGGGTCCACAAAAAGTAGCTCACTGAATTAAAAAAAAATCAGCAAGTATTTTTTTATATTGTTCGTAGGTCACGAATGAAACAGAACACTTAATAAATTAAAAAGAGCAAGTTGATTTTTTTCATTTTCATAAAATTGTTTATATCCTTGAAAAATAATTCAAAATAATGGCAAGCTTTGCAAATTTACTAAAGCAAGGGGCAGCTTGACAAACTAATCCAGTTTATAGCATTCAAAATTTTATTACTTTCTCGATTATTTTGAAAATTGAGAGTTATCTTCTTTATGATTTGTTCGGTAAACTATTACATTTCAATGAACATTATGTTGTTCTTAAACTAATGTTCCGTTGCATACGCGACATAGTGAATTATGAACACCTATTATTTTTTGTGTTTGGTTCGACAAATAGGTCGCGAATACTCTTATTGTCGTTAAAAAACCTGTTAGTCGAAAGTCTGTAGCTCAGAACATATAGTGTATTACAAACACCGCTCTGGTACTTTTCATGGTGATAATCTGCATAACACACTTATTCAATCTTTTTGATGGCTACCAACCTGAATGTCTATTGACTCGAGTAAAGTTTTAGTTTTCTCAAAATGGTGATTTTTAATATCACTTGATCACCAGTTATTAAGCAATGACGTGGAAATTTTGGGTTACTGGTTATTTGGAAATTTGATAGGCATGTGCCTGATAAATAAAGTGTTCTGTGTAGCCCAATTGTGATCTTAATATTCACATATTGATGTCCAAAAGAAATTGATATTGAAATATTCCAAGTCTATTCAGTTACTATAGACAATAAGATAATAATAGAACGTAAAGGAAAGCATTTGCTTGTCACTTCAGAGGGATTTTTTCTTTTGTTTTCTCCACAAATATTACTTGATCTCTACGTATTCCCCTGTTTCAGGAGATAATCCTTCTGGTGTTATGAAGAGAAAAACAGCAACTAGATGTTTTGACCAATGTCAATTATACTCAGCAGAAAGGCAGGCACTCTGGTAAGTGTTTTTTCCTTTGTCTTGGTACAAAGAATAGGGTAGTGTGTGCGTGGTGCACTGATTTGGTTACAGCTTCATGATCATATTCTTTTCACCTCTTATAAGAAGGTACCCATAAATAAGTTTGAATATACCTCTCTATTTTACCGATAAACCATTGTCACATTTTCCAGTTCAGTTGGAACCACAACAACACAACTTTGTCTGTTCAAATTAATGTAGAGCAAGAGAATGCAATTCCGTTATTCTACTCTGTTTCTTTTGATATAGTGACAAACCTTTTATTGAACATGATAATTCTTTTATTTTGATGTTTTGTACTTCAACAAAAACCATATATTTTTTTCAATGAACAGCTATTTTTAGGTTGTATTTCTTACAATAGGATAATACACTCTGCAATGGTAATAATTGGAGGATTTGTCTTCAACAATGGGGATAAACTTTTTTTGTTTTAAACAAAACTTTTAATGTTTTTGGTGCTAATGAATATGACAAATATCTTCATTTATTCACAAACTCTCAAAAACAATACAGATCAAATTTGGCAAATTTATTACTGTTTAGATCTTAGGTAGACAACTCCAAAATATTGCGAGCCAAAATCTTCGAAATTCAAGTTCAAGTTGTTGAAGGATTTTTAGCTTTGTATAATATTGAAGTAACAATCATCATCCGGTAAGCGGTGAGTGGGTGCAATCAAATAAATAGATTTAACAGCATTTGCAAGAACTCAAGTTCCCAATACAAAAATGTATCTTTCTTTTCTTAAATGTAATGTCGAGTTGAAAACTTATAAGATCTTACATTTTGGAATTATTTAATTGAGTAGAGCTCGCTTCCATTTTCTATAATCAGTTAACTGTTGAAAAATTGTGAATGCATCAATTTATGTTCCTAGTGATCACCGTTGTAAAATGGTGGCTGGGGAGTTTTCAGTGAAACCCGCATAAATCGATACCGGGGAAATCAAGAAACTTATTTTATTCATGCCCCAGTTTGAAGTCCCGACATTTACTAAGTCAATACTGTCATCTCTAGGTTGACCAATAATTTTTTTCAACTTCATGACAAGTTTGACTTCATAACCAGCTTTTCACGGGAGCTTTGTGAAAAGCCTTAAATACAGCATGTTGTTTGGAATCGAAATTAGTTCTGCTCAATTGACAAGCAGAAATTTCGTTAATTCTAAATCTAGATGGCATGTTATCGAAATTGTATAATCAGAGAGTTATCTCCCCTTGGGAATGACAGAAATTTTGTATATGCATTTCCAACCATGCCTGAGCAACTCGTGAGTTTTTTATTCCTGAATTTTCTTCAATTTGGAATGTAACAAAGACCAAATGCAATATCTCATGGTTGATAAAAATTTAAAGCTGTCTAAACATATTTTTTCAGATAGATGAAAATACAGTTGATCAATGAGTTAGTATTTATTTTTAGAAATTTTTTTGAATGATCGTTGTCATTCACTGATGAAGCATGAAACCAATGATAATAATTTTAAAAACTAAACCAAGCAAACTTATTACTTTTTATTAGTCATTTATTATTTGGTTAGCATCCAAATAATAATAGATTACCAATAATTTTTTTTTATCATGGGATTGCTTCATGATTGAATAACTTGAAAACAATAAAAGAGTCTGTCTAGTAAAATTTTTTAATAATTTTTTTGTATTCATCGCGAGGCTTTTAAAAAAAATTGACCAACTTCAGTTTTTGCTTTAATTTCATATTTTTTTTTGAAATCCTAGATATTTTTAAACTTTCTTATGTCAAAAGAGTTTGCGAAGACAATTTGTTCATGTTTCAGACTATCCGCTGTTTTTAATGTGTGCGCACACTCTTAAACTAATCGAACTGTCTACATATGCTGGTAATTGACTTCGATTCATGTTGATTTTTTATACTAACCACACTGCTTCAAAATAGATGATTTTTACAGTTTGCAAGTTTTGCATGAGTAAAAATTAGTTTGATTTTAAAAAGCAGCGCTTAAACATCATTTCAAATATTTTGTTTCCAGAAGTTGAATATTATAAGCATTTCTTGGCTACCAATGACCAAAACTGGTTAAACCTCTTGCATGTATATCTTCGTCAAATGGAGATTTTTTGTCTATGACACAAAAAAAATGATTTTTGATGATAGACACCTAACTTGTTACACACTCGAGCAGATGAAATACAATAACTTTTCTTGGACCATGAATAATGCTTTGCTGTCAGTAGCTTTATCTCAGTACTATATATTGAAATGACTGAGTTTTTTTATTAAGTTTCCAGTTCCAAACTATTATCTAAAAAATTGTTGATCATTTAGTGATTTTCACTCATTCTCAAGGAAATATATGGTACTCGAGATTTAATTAAGAAATGTTCTTGTCAAAAAAACACCGTCACAATTATGACTCCGGTAACATTTCTTTCCAATCTCTGAGTATTATCAGAAAATTATACTGATCTTATTGTTTAATCAATTTCCAAGTTGAAAGTCATTACTGTAATGATGAGTATGCTTGGGTTGTTGCACTTTCAACCAAAAACCTTGCTCAGGTTACGGCCAGTGTACACATTAACTACTCTGCACAAAATGAGAGAAGTGCTGATTTGCCATTACACTTATCATCCCACAATGCTGATATATGGAAACCCAAGTTCTATGTAATTTAGCCAAATATTCAAACACTCATTTTAAAGCTTGTATACATTTTGATTAGTCATTTGGGAAAAAATTACACTTGGGTCACTGATTGTGCCAAAAGTGATAATCTTGATGTTTGACATTACTAGGAATTATGTCTTCCTGTGTTAAATAGTCTTTTCCATGATCAGCTTCCTCACGCGATGAGACAATTTCTTTTGACTAATTATTTAGTTGCAAGAGCTGTAAAAGTACTATTTATAGATAGAATATATCAATTAATGATAGTTACTTGGATTTTTTGAACCAAATTTGAATCATTACAAAATGATATTGATGATAAAGATCGCAAATGAGAAAATACTCAACCTAAAACAAGAAAAAATATTTTGAACAAATAAAAGAGTAATTTTTTTATCATAGTTGAAATCAAAATTATCAGACAAAAGTAATTTGAAAAAATTGAATTTTTTTTTTACTAAGTTTGAAAAGTCGTGAGTTTTCTCAACCCTGCTTGTTAGCCTTCAATCACCTCCTACGAATCAATTTAAACATGATCAGTTGATTTTTTCACTTGAGATTAGAAGTTGCTTGCTCCTGTATTTTTTCAGTTCGGGAGAAAACTCCCAATTTTTTGAAAACAAAGAACTAGGGATGACTTTCAGCGCTGGTTTTGCAATGGCTTCAAGTATATTCGAACATGTGTATTATTCACTCACACAAAATGTTTAAATTTATTTGTTTCTAACTATAAAAGTAGCCAACATCTCCACTTTTGATGATGAACTAACTTTGCAAGCCAATGATGAGTTTTTTCTTTGTGTTAACGCTCCTGAAGCTCAATACAAGATTTCATAAAGGACACAGTTAAATAATGAAATGTTTTGTATTTAATTTTACTCATTTTGTACATTTGTCTATTGCAGGTTCAAACTCTGGTTGCTTCATTGGTGCTGCTTCGAATTCATCCCAGCTGACGACATTTGAGTTCAACTTTCTCTTAGGTTGCTTTATGAGTATTATTCTTATGTTTGCATGAAAAATAACGTGCTCTATGATGTATTGTAGAGATTTTATGACTAAATTGGCGCAACATGTTTATGTGAATGGCTATTAATTATCTTAAAACAAAATTGGTGAAATCTGTTTCAGGAGTCTTTTCGATAAATGTCTTAAAGATATTGGTGTAGCATGTTTAATGAACGTTGTGTAAACTTTTTATACCTACATTAATGTAACATTTTCAGCAAATGTTTTCTAAGCATTTTATCACAACATTGGTGTAACTTCTTTAATGAATGTTTTGTAAAAAGTCTATTACAACATTGCTGTGACATGTCTAATGAATGATTTGTAAAAATTTTGTAGCGAAATCGGTGTAATATTTTTAATGAACATTGTGTACACATTTTATATCGACATTGCTGTAACCTCTTTAATGAACGTTTTGTAAACAATCTATAACAACGTTGTTGTGGCATGTCTAATGGATGTTTTGCAAACAGTTTATAACGACATTGGTGTAACATGTGTAATGAACATTTTGTAAACGTTTTATACCGACATTAATGTAACATTTTTAGTAAATGTTTTGTAAACATTTTATCACGACATTGACGTAACATGTTCAATAAATGTTTTGTGGACATTTTGAGATGACGAATAGTGAAAACATTCAAAAAACATTCATAGGATGTTTTGCGAGGACAATGGGTGTAACATTGCAACAACATTTAAAGAAGTGTACAAAAAGTCATGAAATAAACATTTGCATACAATGTCCAGAGGACATTAATTGACATCCAGGCAACGTCGATGCAACATTATTATACATCATTGCCTCAGCATTGTGCGAATGTTTGTGGGTAACGTTGGGAGTAACATTGGATTAATGTTTGAGGGTGTCTGCAGAAAGTTGTGAAATAAATGTTCTGCGCACAATGTTTAGGGAATATTGATGGACATCTAGGCAACACGAATACAACATTTTGAATTATCATTACATAAACATTGTATAAATGTTTGTCCACAACATTGGGAAAAACGTTTAAATAACGTTCGAGGGTGTCTACAGAAAGTAGTGAAGTAAACGTGCTGCGCACAATGTTTAGGGAATGTTGATGGACATCCAGGCAATATTAATACAACATTTTGAGTTATAATTACATAAACCTTGTACGAATGTTTGTCCACAACATTGGGAATAACGTTTAAGTAACGTTCAAGGGTGTCTACAGAAAGTAGTGAAGTAAACGTTCTGTGCAAAACGTTCAGGGGATCTTCACCGACATCCAGACAACGTTTGTACAACATTCACTTGCTTGTTGGGGATACACTGTACACGTAAATATCGATTATACATATGATGCCTGTTCTGATTTTCACGTAATTTGCAGGGTATTCGGCTGATACCGTTGCATTGTGAAATAATAACCGCCGTTATCAACAATACAACTGTTGGTAATATCGATTATTATTGATTTATCGTGCCGGTCTAATGTTTTTAGATTAATCAATTTTGTGATTCCTCCATCATCACATCATCAATAAAACACCAGTAGACCAGTGGTGGTATGAAGTGTGGCTCTCTTATTAGAACAAAAATTCCAACAAAATTGCTGCAGGTATATTCTCTGTTGCTGTGGGATGCAGCTAAATATAGATGTAGTACATTGAGGGGATCTTTCCACCCCTGGTCTGTCACAGCGCACTACAAATGGCAGTTATGCACATAACAATGCTTACTAACAGCTTATATTGCAGGCTTCGGCAATCACAGTTCTGAGAAATTCATGTGAGGAGGGTGATTATAGCAACAGACCTGCATTGATCAATCAGCACCGAGGGAGGAATCACTATTGGTGAAATCGATGGCCAATATCAAAAACACTTGTTATTCAACAATAAAAGCAAGCAGGCAAAAACTGATTCATTCAAGCTAAATTGTACAACTGCTTTTTTCTTCCATAACACAAATCATTGCGTATGAAGAGACCTTAAAGATGTTTATGTTCTGGTGCGTTTGTAGTAAAAAAAGTCTATGATGGTCGACGTTCAGCTGGTTTTCCGGTTATTTATTACCTGTCTGTCGGTTTATGGAGTCTTAACAAGAATAGCTAATGTATGGTTTGCATTCGTACAGCTACATATAAATTGGTTTTCTGCTTTAACTTGGGAAAATTTAATGCAATATGTTTGCTTTCTAGAAAAATTCTATTGTTGATGAAATCGGCAGAATCAGCTTGTTGCAGTTTGGTTTGATTTCTAGTCATTCAAATCGCAGTATTTGGAGAGAGACAAATCTTAACTTACTATTCTAGAAAAGCAACACCCCAAATGCGAATAGCAATACAGAAAGACGTTTCTTCAGTCAACTGGGAGACAATCACTAACATGCCTGATGTAAATGAACAGGCAAAAGCTATTCAAGAAACCATGACCAATATAGTAGATGATCACTGTCCTAAAAAGCTATATAAGAAATCCAACAAAACTACACCTTGGCTTGACAATCTAGCGCGCAAGCTCAGAAATGCTAAGAAAAAGGCACACAGTAAAGGGTGTCCTTCGGCAAAGCTTTTCACGGGTCTCCTGCAGAAACATCTACGGAAAATCAAAAGAAAATGGATCATCAAAAAGCTAGATAACAAAAACCCGAGAGCCTGTTGGACTGTAATATCAACACTCAGAGGCAACCATAAATCTAAGGTAAAAGAGACTTACAACATAAATGGTGAACATCTAAATCAACAGCAAACTGCCAACAAGCTCAATAACTTCTTCTCATCAGTTGGCGGCAACCCTTCTTCCATAACTCCCAGCACGAGTAGTCACACTGCTGCTACAGCACTGTCGGTTACGCCTGATCAGGTATACAAATGGCTTATGGATATAAACACAAAGAAGGCTGCACACTCTCATGACTTTCCTGCGTGGGTAACTAGAATGTGTGCAGACGATCTCTGTATTCCTATATGTGCAATTATAAATAGCTGTTTTATACAAGGTTGTTTTCCTGATATTTGGAAATGTGCTGAAATTGTGCCTATTGAGAAAAAGAGGTCTGTAGAGACAGAGTCTGATTTCCGACCTATTTCTTTATTATGGCACCTGGGCAAAATCATTGAGAAAGCTGTGATGCATTTTTATGTTCAACTTGTGATACCAAGCATTGATGGAAGTCAGTACGCTTATCAAAAGGGCCGCAGTACCGTCGACGCAATAATAGCTGCAATCGATAATTGGACCCTTTTATTAGATGAGCCTAAATCGAAATATGTGACAACCGCTTTCCTTGATATGTCAAAAGCATTTGATAAAATGGATCGGGGGAAGCTAATAGACATGCTGTCAAGCAAAGGTATCAACGCTAATCTCATCCAAATTATCCACAGCTTCCTTTCAAATCGGTTCCAATCAGTACGCATCGGCACTAAAATCAGCCAAAGCCTAGCTGTGTTAAACGGAACACCACAAGGAACTCTACTCGGGCCAGTCTTTTGGCTTTTATATGTTGACAGTTTGAAAACGGAGTGTGATATCATTAAATATGCCGATGACCTGACCCTTACAGGAAAACCCGCTATATCACACAATAATCAAAGTCAATCTACCATCCAAACATCGCTAGACACAGTGTCAAACTGGTGCAATGAACACAACATGTTGGCTAACGCTAACAAATCATCAGTTCTGCATTTAACCAACAAACGTGCTCACTTCAGTTTTGACCCGCCCTATCACAGCCTGAGTGGAGAGCCAATTCCACACGCAAGACACACTAAATTTCTCGGAGTTACCATTGACGAATACCTGACTTTTGAAGAACATATAGATACCATCCTAAAGAGTGTTCGACCTCTCACATACATACTACTGAATCTCAAACGCTCAGGAGTGCCTCAACATCTACTGAAGAGATTTTACATTACCTGTATACGACCAAAAGTTACATACGGCAGTGTAGCTTGGTACTGTATGATAACAAGCAAACAGAAGACTAGAGTCATCCAGATAGAAAGGCTATCACTTAAGATAATAGCCCCAGGCCATCGCAGTTACGAGGCTAGGACGACATCACTCAATATTTTACCAATCAATGACTATATTGACTACCTGTGTATTCAGCAGATGGAGAAAATCAAAACCCCAGGCCACTGCCTACACCATCTACTTAGACAACCAAAAACAAGAAGACCAAGTAGACACACAGCCCGCTACGATACCAGCTCACGAACAAGGTTGAGAGCAAACACCTTCTTGATGCTCTATAGTAATATAGGATCTATCAGTTACAAAGATTTATAATAATAGCTCTTTTTTATTTTTCTGTTTAATTGCCGATCTCATGCCCAGGTAGCCTTTTTATTTCATGTACTGAAACCTCTAAAGGTCGCCTCTATTAGAGGATGTATCGCTGGCTCAATAATAAAGTATATATTATATTATTAACTATAAGAGTTTTGATTGACCACAACATAGTTAGGTTTTGTTTCCATAATAGAAAAAATAACAATTTTCACCTAACTCTACGGCGAGCTTTTACCACTAAACCAAAACTCATTTACTCATTTTTACACCTGGGTTACCAGCACAATGCATTTATCTTATACCATCGTGGTGGGGTAGACTTTGGTGGAGCTCTGTGATGGTCAGTGCGTCAGAGAGGTGCCTCTGATAACCCTTTGGCATCAAACAGACCTGTCATTAGCACCGGTACAAGTTACGGAACGGGCCGGCAGAATTGCCACCAAATACAAAGCGTATATACATATACTGGCAAAGTACCGACACAATACCGGCTCAGTACCTTCCCTAGGAGAGTATCCCAAGTCAGCAACACGATGGCTGCCATAGCCGGAGAAGTGAAACATAGCTTAAGGACTCCAGTACCACCTATCCACATCTTAGATGGCTCCAGATGTCTATATTTCAAGACCAAAGGCTCCTTAAAGACCTAGGACCTAACTCAAAGACAAAGATTCATGGGCTATGGAACTAATAGCTCTGTCTCCCACTTCTGGGCACCACATATACTTCATTTCATGCCTGTTACTCTACTGGCATATGTAAATAACATTCGTATATTCGCTAACCTATATATGTGTTTTATGCATGGTCAATCCACTCATTGTGTAGGCCTACTACTTCCTGTGTTCTTCCTTTGGCTTGACCTAAAAAAGGCAGAGCTTTCTTGTGTTCATTGCCACCTGGCAAATGCTGTTACCTTTTCCAGTTGTTCCCACTGCCACCATCACTCTTATACTGGGATTGTATGAGACAATAGACTTGAAAACCTCTGGTTATGCGTGAGAGCTGAAAGCCCACTTTTAGTTGTGGGGTTGACATATTCCTCCGTAAAATCTTCCTGGAGGCATCCCGGCCCGGGGTCATCTCTAGTGAGTGGAGATAGTGGTTGCTAGGTCTGTCGAAACTGATCAGTTGCTGTGCTGGCAGATGAGTGTCTGCTTGTACTCAGCTGTTGGAGAACAGTTAGCTGTTCTGTTGTGTGGATGGCGGACTCCGCCACAGAATTTAAGCTTTCAGACAATTCTAAAGCTATTTTACCACAATGTATTTAATGCTAAATTTAGACCCCGTTGTATTTTATGATGATAACCTCCAGCATTGCTAATTTAACTCTAACATATAAATTGCCATTGTAGGTTTTCTCTCTTTGTTGAAATAAAAATGTCTCAAGTATTGATAAACCAGCTATTCCTTGCCTTGAATTGCTAAGATAGTGAGAACTTAAATGTAGGTTTTTTGTCGTTTGATAATTTTTTCATGAAATGCATTGTTTATTTATCTATCTTAAACGTGTCATTCTTTTTTTGTTTCAAAACAAACTACATAAAGTTATTTTTGCATTCTCCCTGGGCATGTAAGAAGGATTCTATGAAACTGTTTTATTTCATCCAACATTTGGATTAGAAAACCCCAAGGACTAAGTTACCCTAACCAGGAAATAGTTTGCATTTGCTGGATGAAAACTAGAAATGAAGCACTTGATGAAACGGGAGCCAAGTTATATTGTTTTTTCTTAATGGTTTTGTATGGTTCACTGCAGCGTCGCAAAATCGGCGACTTTTGGAGTTTTTTATTTTTCTTTATTTAAACACCTAATTGAAAACAATCTATTTGGTAAATTTCAAGCAATCCTGGTTATAAGCAAAGGGATCAGTCAGAATCCGTTGTTATACATTATGACATTTAAATCTGTGTTTTGTTGTGCTTCCCAAGTACACAGCCATTGTCGAGGGTGAGATTATTCTTAAGGTTAATCAGAGAGTTTGCCTGTATCTAGGCTAGCATTTTATTAAAGGTATAATAAGCAAAAGCAATCACAAGCGGATATAAACCAAATATCATAAACCCATTTACCCAGTATATATCTTGTATGTATGATTGGTGCAGAGACACAAGCAGATAAAATATACTTGGAGCCCTTTAGCAAGATTGCCTGCAGACCCAACAATGCTTATGGCTAAATGAAATGAAATCAAACTTTCATACTAAAGGAAGTTAGACTATTTAGATAATGATGCAATGTCTCCGGTAAGTATTAGTCGTTTGAGAGAAAAGGTTGAAGCTGCAGTAAAACTATTTTTAACGCGTATTTTGTGAAGCTTCTAGCAAATCTTTTACATCTAATGAAAGTTGTTATCTACGATAAAGCTGACAATCAATATAACAAGAAAAGCAATGTTCACACAAGAAGAAGAAATCAAAGAATCAATTCAAGTCCAGATGTAACTGTTATACATGGGGTTGTATGGATAAACAACAGTTACTTTGTACGGTATCCTGGGAAGAGGTAGAGTTTCCTGTAGTTAGTAAAAGTACAGATACTAGTTGGTACATTTCCTCCCTGGTATGATTCACTTCCTGGGTTTGCAGTAGACATACTCACTTGTCTCACTCTACTTTGTATCTAACAATGACATAAGATATTGTCACAATTGTTTTTAAGATAATAAGATGCATATAATATGATCTTTAAGAAAAAAAATTGTGAATTTTATCAACTTGCTTGCCAAGCAATGTCCTATAATATATCATAATGGATATGAAACTTCAAAGTGACATAGAATCAGTCGCTACTGATGAAAAGTAGTTTCTAATAAAAATTGGTAAGATCTTTTTAAAGCGGGCTATTTGTTAGTCCACTGAAGGCCCTACCTAGGGTCGAGATACCTCACTCTCATCATTCGGAAATTTCTCGACAAAACTATAGCGCTATCAATGATCAAAATTGATTGTTTAAATTGAATGTGACTTCTTGAAAGAGCTTTCTGTGTAGCACCTCAAAAATTGTATCCTACTGCAACTTTAATGAAAAAAATTAACGTCATTTTGATTAAAAAAGTTTAAAACAGTTCTACAATCAATGCAATACAACACAAGCGATTGTGAATAATGACATCTACCAGAAGGCCAATTCGAGAATTGCGCTTACAATTTTAAAGAGTGACTCGACATCTCTGTGACAAGAGTGTCTGTAGAAAGTAGCTACCAGCACTCTGATGAACCAGGAGCCATGGGTGGGTGATCTCGTTGCCAGGTACGCTGTAATTGAATAAATATATTACTGTCGGTGTGTGTCATATGCCTTATTTCAGATGAACACTCATGAGATACTGCAGTGAACCTCGGTCTATTTGTCACGAAATTCCACTGATCTCAAATATTCTCCTTCTCTCCAGAGGGGACACCGCCGGTATAGCAGTGACAGTTAGTGATCAATTACTGACAAATCATTTTGCATATACAGAGCCCATGGCTCAGACAAATGATACAGTGTGTTCAGCAGAGAGATGGGTTGTTTTGGCCAGAGATAAACACCATAACTTCAAGAAAAAGTGAAAACTTGTCTTTTGTAAAGCGAAAGTGATAAAAGATTTTCATTACATAATGAGTTTACCGCTATTAGGAAAATAATGCTAGAATGACATAATATGTCAATACAAGTCTATGTGAACTTACATTCACTGCTGGCTTTCATGATGAAAAAGTCATCAGCATTGAAAACAGTAGGAGCTCTCACTGTCTCTCTATGTTGAGCCACTTTGAAAGATACCCCACCACCAGCTGCAGCAGATGTTGTTGGTGCAGTGGCACTTGCACCATAAGAGGTAGCTGTTGCCTCACCAGCTGATAGACTGGGTACATCTCTGCTGTCTCCATAATCACTTCGTCCTATCGTATATAAACAGAGGGGTTACATTCAGTCGATATCAAGTTTAATTTATGGCCGGAAGAGCTGAACCCAAGCATCATAAATTGTTCATCTATTTGCTCTTCCTCTGTCAGTTAACACCAGAGGCAGCTCAGCAGGCCTAGTCTCAAATGAGGCAGTTTTTACAAGTCATTGGATATTTTTTTCCTCAGAACAACAAAACCAACTCACCTCCAGAGCAGGATTGAATGATCAGAAGCTTGGGTTTGCCCTTCATTGCAGGAAACTTGCGAGGAGAGAGTAAATCTTGTATGTTGATGAGAGGTACAGGATTTTTGTGGTGATCTAAAACTACATCTCCTCTCCCTCCATGACTCATCATAACCATCACAAACATATCCAACGCTCTGTGCTCCACTCTTTTGGTCTCTAATTCTACCTCTCTGTATATCTCCTTTGGGTACAAAACAAACACTTGTGACTGACGAATCAACTTATGTGAAATAGCAACGTTTATTAAAACTAGTTTATCATACCTCCTCAGTTAAATCGGTGAGCTTCTTCTGTGATTTCACCGTATCAAATTTCAAGTCTTTGAACAACCTGCTGAGGTTGTCATAGTCGACATCAGATGCATATCTGGTTTGTTTCTTGTCGCTGAATGACTTGATGTTTATAATGAGTACTCTACCTCGAACTCCGTCACTCATTGGGTATACCTGTGGCATTCATCAATATATGTATGTGCAAGCAACTTGCTAAGTGGACAATAAAATATTGTAGACTAAACTGCTCTAGATTAGTCTACGCTTTGATGTACCCAGCAGACAACTAATGGCACCTTTTCTGTGTTGTCATACAGCTGTAGTATGTCGAGTCTATCAACCTTTTTCACTCTCAAGCCTATAAGAGGGTCGCTCTTTGGTGCACAATACTCCTGTTCTTCCACATCTGATAAATCGCTTTCTGCATACTGGAGCAGGCCTTGGGCTATTCCTGGCAGTTGTGCATTGCTGGAATCTATGTAAGAATGTACAAATATTAAGATTTAAAGTTGAACTTATATGTAACAAGTATTTTTTACTTTGTAATTGTGCTCAAGCATTGCCTATAATAAATTTAAGCTGTAAGATAAGTGCTTTAAAATAGATAACATGAGTTTTCATACTTTTATTTTCATCCAAGAGTTACTAACTTATGAACAGCAGTAATACTCTCATATTAATTTCACCAGCAAGAAGTCTGTTTTACGGTCGATCAATGTCTGTTACAATTACATTTATACGATACACCATTACACTTGATACAATATACAGTGAAAGCTTTGCTTGCAAACTAAGTTTCTGTTATGTTAGATTTAACATCTCTATCAAATAAATTGACCATAATATACAGCCTACCTTCAAAGCTGGTAGGATAACTGCGATCAAGTTCATCCAGGTAATTCTGCAACTCTTTTATCTCATTTGAGTTGAGATGAGAGCCTGTCAGTGAAGTAATCAAAAGCATTAAACTATTAGCAATAAATGTCCATGAAGTCTATAACCCAAGCCCATTATGAATTCAAAGTTAGTATCATAATTACTGCGATGCAGAATAAATGTTTCAAATTCTTACATGGTCTGACCAGCACTTGTGGTACAGTAGGTATCATTTCATCAGCGATTGGGTCACATTGGGTGCAGTCAGCTAGCTCCATTGGTGCACCACTGAATGCACTGCTAATGTCATCCAACTTGATTGAGCAAAACCAGTCTGGGTTGACATCATAAGCTGGAGCCTTATCCCTCATAAACAGACAGTGTGCGCAGTAAAAGAGGGTTTCAAAGCGAACGGCTTTCCAGACCTTGGAGAGAAGATTCTGAACCATTTGAGTGCTATCCAGCAATCGCTTCCATGAGTCAGCAATTCTTTCCACTGAGGTTGAAGCTTGGAGAAAGATTTTCCTGTCATTGATGTTATGTACTACATGAGTAGCACATTTGCCTTGTCTGATTGAAGCTCCATTTCTTGCTACTTTCACTGTGGTATTTGGGCCTGTAGTGTGATTTAGGACAGCTACTGTAACAAGCTGAAAGACATACTCTGGCACAGGTAACCCTCTCAATTCGATTTCCACTCTTAGTTGGAGAAAACCATCTGTTTTCCAAGCACTGTTTAAGAACGCGGTCGTGAGTGATGGAAGGATGTAGGTGTTGCCAGATCCCTTTTCTATTGGGCCATGAACAATAAAGAAGTGGCTCAGCAGCTGAAGAGCAAAATTTGCTGGAAATTGTGAGCTTGTCTCAAACAGGTGAACAAGCAGCATTTCATCAATCTCACCAGACCTTACAAACCTATCAACAAGCTGACGATACATGCGTGGTCCAATATTTTTGCCTTTGTATTGAAAACTTGTGAACTCAGCAACTCTTTTCTCCCATGTGCTGGCTGAAGAATGATCAAACAAGAGAGAAATCAACTCAGTAAGTGCAACAACTCGGTGAAAAATGTAGTCTGAAAGGTCACCTACATTTTCATACCAAAAGACTCTGCCAGTATTGTGCAAGTAGCGAATGATGATTTTTGGATCATCATTGGGAAATTCTCCTACCACATCTGATAGCATAATATAAGGTTTGGTGACTTGATTTTCAATGAAATCTGCTACTCTCTCCCACAGACCAGGCACCACCATGGAAAACTCTTTGCTACGGCGGTCAATGCAATGCTTCATACGCAGAATGCTGCTGGCTTGAGTGAGGTCATCGTTAAACTCCACAATATCTTTCTGGTGGAAAAGAGGCAAGTTTTTGTTGGAAAAATGCAAAATAGGAACTGCTTCACTTTTGGGAGTGTTTTTCTCCTCTTGAACAATCTCCTTTCTGATTTCTTCAGCATTAGACAACAACTCTTGTTTATATTGCTCAAGTTTGGCAGCTGAGAGCTTGTCTGTGTGAGTAAGAGCTAGAAGAGGAGGGCCGAGTTTTGGGCTAGCAACATATAAATGTGCCAACCAATCAACACACAGCCTTCTAGTTGCCTCCTTGGAACTTCGAGAATCACTTAATTTGCCAAATTCTTCCATGTTGACTACAACAAGAGGGACGCACTGCTCATTTATCACCAACTGATAAGTGAGATGGTATATGGATTGACCACCGTAGTCCACTAGTTTCACTGTGGAGTTGTCTAGGATCAGGTCTTCGATGCAGAATACTTTTGTTGCTTCATCCAATGGTGATAGCTCATTTCTGTAGGTTAGCTCCCTTTTCCCTTCCTGCAAGCTTCTGATCAGGCTGGTCTTACCCGACAAAGACATTCCAACCACTGCCACTGGCACAACTGTCTGCACTGTCCCTTTGGTGTCGTTGAGATCCAGAAAAAACTTTTTGACAGCTGGCCAACCTTGTATACAAACTGCATAAGGTGGACGTGCCAGTGACTCGCATTTCCAGCAACTCAAATTTTCAAGTTGTTTCAACTCCAACAGTTTTTCCTCCAGGCTTATCAGCATCTCGTTCTCACTCAAATCAAGTCCTCTCAGGCACTTTAACTCATAGATGACACATGGGATGTTAATGAAGTTGTTTTCACGTATATCCAACTGCTTCAAGTTTGTCAGTTTTAGGAAACTAAAATAGGAATATTTTTCACTGGTAAAGTACCTATCACTGATTCTGTTTTGTTCTAGGTCTTCATGTTTACAAATTGAGTTGATTTTGCCCACAACATCTACTTATGTTGCACTGTAATTTTATTAATTTAATTTTTGTAAATTTTTAAATGCTTCAGCTTCATTAATTTAAATCATAGTGGTATAAATCAACAGTTTCTCAAAGCGAATATTTATCACTTTCTGCTCACACTACAAGAAGAGACATTTTTTTGAGAAACAATGTTTCTCCTTTCAACAAACAATAGAAAAAGTTCTACCAGCAACAAATAACTGATGGATTCCCAGAGGAAAGAAGGTGATTCCATAAACCCTAAAGCGTATTTTGACGTCTAAAGCTTCAACAGGTACCAGATGCAATCTAACAGAGCTTACAAAACAGCATCCAAATGTACCACACTTATTTCTTGTACAAAACAGAGGAATTCTGAACAGAATCTAAATAAGCTCCTATATCCACCAATATTCATAACACTGTGCAGTTTTCAACGCAAAGTGACTCTGTTAAAGTTTATTAATATCTGTCTGAAATAAACCAGGCCTTCTAATGAGTTTGTTGGGTGTTTTATTCCTCAGCTAACTTATCAACTGTCAATGATAGCTCTTTGTGCATTTAGCCAACTTCTACAGGCCTTACTGCTTATCCTTCTCGGTTCTTCAGTTTTTGTGTGTGCAGAGATAACTCCCATACACTAGTAAAGAATGTTGGAATAAGCTTATCTTCCTCTACAACCCCACAGCTCAGATGGAATTTGCTGTAGTGGCATTTTTAACATATATATATTGTTATACAAACTTATCACTCAAAGTATAAGGCAAAATTTCAAGAAAATTATTGAAAGGTCCATATATGAACTGATTAGCTGCTAAAAAAGACTTGCACTGCTAACAAGAAAGTTAAAAGTCTATTCCAACTACAATTTAAATTATGTTAATTGATTTTTATACAATATTGCTACCAACATTGATTCGGGATTCAGTATATGTATATAAACAAATCCACACGCGCATATTAGATACCCTGTCTATGTAAATATTGTCAATCCAGCTTGCTTGACAGTGTGGTTTGTCTTGGTAGAACACTTTCGGTCTCTTACCTCCTAGATCTTTAATCATTTCTTTATCGTAGTTTATTGGGAGGCAGAGAGATGTCCTGAAAGCTTTCGGAATATGGTTGTAACTAAGATTTATTTTTGGTCATCGTAGCCTTTTTCCTCAAAATCTCAAGAGGAAAAACCATGTTGAGGGAGCCACCCGTCTTGGCTATTCAGTTAAAGTTTTTTTCTATTGATTACCGCTCTATTGAGTTAGTAAACCAGATAAACCTAACAAAATTTTTTTGAGATGAGGGTAGATGAAGTTGACTAAAGAAAAAATGGTCAATTATAAATGAGACGATTTAAGTTGATTCTGAGGTGCAGAGATAGACAATACAAACAAAGAGGCAGCAGCTGTCGATTCATTCAAAAAGGGTTAAACTACACAGGTTACATATCCACAGTTGATAGGCTTGATTGGTACAATAATGAAGAAAACCACAGAAGAGGAGTTAAATGATACTTGAAAGCATCCAATGAAACCTTTTTCCTGGTTTTCACTTAAAGTATTAATTTTTTTATGCAGAAAAAACAAACAAAAAAGACTAAGGGAAAAAAACTCTGCGGGTGAAAAACCCAACAGACAGCAAGCTATTATTGCGGGTCAATTTTCAGTTTCATTTTGATGTCAAAACCGGTTGGATATCAAGCTGTAAACCCCTTTTTCTACTCCAAGAGTCTTCCAATTTATAAAAGTCATTGAGTAAAGTACACACAACAAACTTTGGTTTGTCAGACAATATACATGCTACAGGTTGTAAATATGATAACAAAAAAAAACATTCAACATTCTCAAAAACAAAACGTTCACGAGATTACCAGGGGCTTTAGATAATTTGAGGCTAATGATACAGCCAACACCAAGCTCAGCAAGCACACAATTTGGAAAGTTTACATGAAATTTTAAAATAACACTATGCTAAAGATGAATTTAACTTTAATGGCATTGCAAACTTTGATAAAAAAATTTAAATAACTTAATTCCTATCCAGGTTTATATTCTCTTAATAGCAACAGCAATTCATGGAGCTGCTGTAACGATCTACAAAAAAACTTAGAGAAGCTATTTTTTGGACTGAACGAAGAATAAAAAATCAGAAAACTAAAAACAAAATAATAAACGAAGCAACCAGTAACCTTACCAAAATCTACAGAAAAGCTATATGAAAAAGAGCATTGAGAGTGGCTCAATATACACATATCTTCACAATGTCGTGGTGGGTCTCCGTTTTGTTGGCCATGAAAGACCACTTGTGTCAAGCATTGTACTTCTATTCGGAGAAGACACTGTTGGTATGGCCAGTGAAAACTTATACTGAGCTAACTATCGACTCAGACATATTAGTAAGGGGTATTGTAATATATCAAGTCTTTGCAATGATGGATACAGTTTTATCAGAGAGTCAAGTAGACTTTATTTATTATTTATAACTAATGCGGCTATGCGGTTAGTGGATTGGGTTCCCCTAAAATCTACTAAGTTTGCTTTCAAAACTGCAAAGTCTCTGAGATGATGGAGACAGTTTTATCAGTGAGCCAACGAGAATCTATTAATTCTTTTCCAACATAGTTTAATAGTTTGAGTTACAGATTTAGAATGGCTTAGAATCTAAAACAGCTGCTCTCAAAGCTGCAAAAAATAAGTCGTTGATAAATACACTTTCATTAGAGGGTCGAAAACCTCCTAGTAACCAAGTTATTATTATTTAGAATACAAATGTAGTTAGCAAGAGATTGTTAATCATGTCAGAAATCTAACAGGGTTTTGAGCGGGACTGAATTTTTCTTGCGTTGAAAAATGTGCTTTTGTCATAGACTGAATCAGCTTTTAAGTACTATTTATTGTTATTAAGCATTGGTATGTAGTTTTTGTTGAAATTGAAAATGTCCTAGAGTCTGCGAGGATTGTTCTCAAGGCTATATGTTATTTACATAGATCAATGCAGAATTTTTAGAAGGTAAGCTAAACTATATTTATTGTTTATTACTATTACTAAACGTAGCTATGTAGTCTGTGCTGGCAATAAATAAAAAATTTCAAAACATACGAGCCATTTTTTGAAGACTGCAAAGTTTTTGCTTTAGTCAACCTATTTTTTCGGCAACAAAAAATGGAATTTGGGTTTTTTCAAGTCTACATTTAAAACACAACCATGTAATCTGTTCATGAGATTGCAAGTCTCTCAGACTCTACGTGGGTTACTCCCATTATCTGTAGTAATCAATATGAGTTTATCAGAGAGATAACTGGGTTCTACTCATCCATATCTCTTGTAATTGTACATTGGTAAGTCTGTATGTATTTTGGGTCTTTTATTGAGAATTTTTTTATTACCATTAGGATTATATAATATAGGACCATAATTGATCATAATATTGCATCGATGTACTGATTCTATAAGCATAAAATCTTAAGAATATATTATTTTCAAGACTTACAGCGGGTTTTGTTACCAAAAATACTTTAATAGAAACCAAATTACAGATTAATAAATCACATTTCTGCTCTGTATTCTTATTAGTAGTATTAACATCATTACTCTTTAGTCTCGGTTAACGTTGAAGTTGTTTCAGAAACTGTTGTTGTAAACTGAAAAGTGACCGATATGAAAACAACAAAAGCGCTGGCTAAAGCCGTGGCTACACAGACCTACGTTTCGTAGGAAGATGACAAAAAATATGTTTTGTAACGTCACTCTGGTGGCTACACCAATGCTGCTGAGTGTCCATCGATGCAAAGAGGGCATGATATTGAAAATAGTCATTATAATAACTATTATAAATATAAATTATAATAATTAAATAATTAAAATGTTTGTTTATAATACCAGATATTTAATTTATTATCTGTAATAAGTAATTAATGTCTATAAATAATAATTGGTTGTTTATAAATAAAAAGTACCCTATTCGATAGAAGTAACAAAAGTAGTAATATATGAGCAGATCTCCCTACCAAGTGTTTTTTTGTGGATTTGATCTTGGAGGTTATGCAATGGGTTACGACGTTGGATGAATTCGCCGAGTTTATATTGTATTTCATTTGAGGGGTACTTGAGTGGCATTCGAGTGGCATTTAAGTGGCATTTGAGTTTTGATTATTTTTTTACTTAATTTGAACTTATAGCATATACATTTTGAATGCATGACATTCAAGTTTTGATAATTTTTTTACATAACTCGAACTCATATGATATTTTGAGAGAGAGGAGAGAAGAATGAGGAGACTACATTGAATCAATATATGATTATATACATTTATTACATAATAAGTAGCAAAATATTCTTGTATAATATAGCTAGAGTTAGTAAATACTAAGTAATTCAAAGCACTACAACTTGTAATGACAATCAATGGTTGATAGTCTTTTTCTTTACAATGTCGTCATTGTTGTACTGATGTTATAACTTAGGAAGGAAGACTTCTGTTCTATGTACTTTTGATTCCATAATGAACTAAAATAAAAAGTTATGTATTAGTATAGGATGATTAAACAAAAATGTAAAATAATTACATGAATTTGAATTATAGTTCTTTTTACATTGGTTAGTTAACATTATATAGTAAAGGGAAGTAACTCACCAAGTTATATTGTTCGGTTTGTTTTTTCTTGAGCATAATTTTCATCAAGTGTTTTTGATTCTCTCTCTTCTATCTAAAGCAAAACAAAAAATAATTGCTTTATAAATAAATATTATCTAATTGGAAGTATTACTTATATCAGTTACTTTACATTAAATAAAAAATACTCACTATGTTGTCTTGTCTGACATGCTCTTTTTGAATATAGTTTTCACCAGGGGGTGCTGGTTCTCTCAAAGATGTAGAAGATGTGTTTCCCACTCCCATTGAAAGCACTAAGACCTTGTTCTCAACAACCTCATCTGTAGTAAAGTACTTCATCTGGTTGGAATCATCAAGTTTGTTGGATAGGTTTTGAGCCGTTTCTATCGCTTGTAATGCTGTGAATGTGATTATATCATGTCGATGATAACCAAATCTACTAACTTCACGATTTCTTACAAGTATGACTCCTGTTCCAATTTGTTTGATGTTGCTAGCATGTTTTTCAGGTATATATAGAACTCCCATCATCAAACCATCATATTGCAAACATCTGTAGTTTACCAGTAGCGCATTCATCACCACATCTCCATTAGGTAATGTTAACTGAGTTGATATTTGAGGAGATTCAAAACTGATTACACTTCCAACAGCATATTGCGAGAGCGTTGCGATACGAACCATACTGATCAACTGAGTAGGTGTTTTTTTTTTTATTAATCTACTTGGCTGTTTAGCTTCCTCAAGGGAAATATTGGATGGGAAGTTGATAGGGTGAAAGATTGGATGCTTGTCTGAATCGAATCCCATGAAAACCACCAGTTTTGGAACATCTGGTTGTGTTGGAGCTAATTTGTTGTAATCCTCATTTCTCACCATAGACCTCACTTGTCGTCTGTTGCCAAATATTTCGACATTGCAGCGGATAATGCATAAGTTTTTATATACATCCTCAGTTGGTCGTTCGATGGAGACTATCTAGAGAAGTGATGGCGCTTGATTTAAGTGAAGTGGTTGAAACCTTCCAATCATTACTCTGTCATTGGTATCGCAAGAATTGAGCAAACTAGCAGCATTTTTTGACAAGCAGGAAAGATGAGAAGGAGATGGTGCTTTCAAAGTCCAAGTATAGTCAATCGTTTTATTTCTATCCGAATCCCATGGCTTTGGTCGAATTGTGTTCAGTTTCCTTCTTATTATATGTGAATCAGGAGGGATATTTTCTTTATCATCAGAGTATGGTTCGAATGTTGAGAGAAATGAGGTATTACGATCTTCATTCATATTCAGAGCGTTCAGTCGGAAGTTGGAACTGAAAAGAGAGTAAAAAATATGTAACAAATGGATGGAATTTGAAAAATATTTTGAAAAGAATAAACTAACTAGATATTTATAAAATAAACACATAATCAAAACCATAATAATTTTTCTGATGCGTTATGGTGAAACTATTTGATCTTTTATTAATAAGAACAAAATATTAAAACATAAAATTAACTTTCTGAAGTATTATAGCAAATCTAGTTGAAGTTTTTTATCAATATGTGTTAAAGAATTATTTAGTGATTCTCACCTTATTGACTGAAAGTCTTTCTATAGTTTCAAGTAAATGTAGTAGTTGGTGTGTAGATGTTGCTTCCTTGCTAGCTATTGTAGAACTGGATGCTTTCTGTGTGAAAACACTGGTTCTTAAATAGCTAAAGCTGTTCTAATTAACCCTATGAAACCTTTATAATATATCTATGACTCAGCAGTTTTTTCACGCGATATTCCCGCGAAAGCTTTGGTTTTTATTCGCGTGAAAATTATTTTTTTTTTACTCCCGGGAAAGCAACGGTTTCTATTCGCGTGAAAATAAACTATTTATTCCCGCGAAAACATTGGTTTGTATTCGCGTGAAAATAAAATATTTATTCCCGCGAAAGCAACGGTTTCCATTCGCGTGAAAATAAAGTATTGATTCCCGCGAAAGCTTTGGTTTGTATTCGCGGGAAAATAAAATTTCTATTCCCGCGAAAGCAAGGGTTTCCATCCGTGTGAAAATAAATTATTTATTCCCGCGAAAACATTGGTTTGTATTCGCGTGAAAATAAAATATTTATTCCCGCGAAAGCAACGGTTTCCATTCGCGTGAAAATAAAATATTGATTCCCGCGAAAGCATTGCTTCGTATTCGCGTGAAAATAAAATTTTTATTCCCGCAAAAGCAACGCTTTCCATTCGCGTGAAAATAAATTATCTATTCCGGCGAAAACATTGGTTTGTATTCGCGTGGAAATAAAATATTTATTCCCGCGAAAGCAACGGTTTCCATTTGCGTGAAAATAAAATATTGATTCCCGCGAAAGCATTGGTTTGTATTCGCGTGAAAATAAATTTTTTATTCCCGCGAAAGCAATGGTTTCCATTCGCGTGAAAATAAATTATTTATTCCCGCGAAAGCATTGGTTTGTATTCGCGTGAAAATAAAATGTTTATTCCCGCGAAAGCATTGGTTTGTATTCGCGTGAAAATAAATTATTCATTCCCGCGAAAGCAACGGTTTCCATTCGCGTGAAAATAAATTATTTATTCCCGCGAAAACATTGGTTTGTATTCGCGTGAAAATAATTTTGTTATTCCCGCGAAAGCAACGGTTTCCATTCATGTGAAAATAATGCTGATTCATAGCAGTGCAACTTAAGCTATATAAGAAGCACTGTTTTCATACAGAAAGCATTCACTTCATCGTTAGTAACTGAAGGAAGAAGATCTACTACATCATCATCTACTACAGCCCTCCTTCTTCATCATTTGAGTTACATAGGAAACAGCTGAAGTTCAAACAACTATGTATATAATTCATCTAATTCAAAGAAAAACAAGTCTTCATTTGTGATGTAAGTATTTATATTTCGTTTTAATTGTAATCAATTTAAGCGTGAAGACATTTTCTGAACAAAACACAAGATTATTCACTATTTAAGATATCAAAAAATGCTGTATGTAAGTTTTAATTATGTTTATTCTTATTATTTCAGGGCTTCAAAATGAAAAAAGTACTCCTTCTTCATCCGAATTTTATAGAAAGCAGCTCTCAAGTTCAAACTAACTGAAGGAAGAAGATCTACTACATCATCATCTACTACAACCCTCCTTCTTCATCATTTGAGTTACATAGGAAACAGCTGAAGTTCAAACAACTATGTATATAATTCATCTAATTTAAAGAAAAACAAGTCTTCATTTGTGATGTAAGTATTTATATTTCGTTTTAATTGTAATCAATTTAAGCGTGAAGACATTTTCTGAACAAAAAACAAGATTATTCACTATTTAAGATATCAAAAAATGCTGTATGTAAGTTTTAATTATGTTTATTCTTATTATTTCAGGGCTTCAAAATGAAAAAAGTACTCTTTCTTCATCCGAATTTTATAGAAAGCAGCTCTCAAGTTCAAACTACTAGGAATATCATTCATTTTAATTCAAAAGAAAGACAAGTCTTCATTTCTGATGTAAGTATTTACATTCTATTACAATAGTAATCAATTCAAGTATATTGAAAACAAATTGAAACCTTAGTCTTTTTTTTATTTTTTTGCTATAAAGCATTATCATTTTTTTTTTAGAATAACAACGAACTAGATCAAAAGGAAAGAACTTTCCAACAAAACTTCAACTTGAGTAATAACTGAAGCTACTACTTGTATTATATATAAATAATGTGTCGAGTAACAAACAACAGATATGTAGCAAACACTCTTTATAATGAAAAAAAAGAAATGCGAAAAACTCGGAATTGCTTCGAAAATACTAAAGACTGCACTGAATGGATAGATGATAGTTTACTCGTTACTTCGTCGTTGTTTTTACAACGAAATTTTCCTGATACCACTGCAATCACTTATGTCGTCGCAACTTATCCGGATAATCACTGTAGTCTTTTGTCATTAAAATTACAAAAAACTATTGCGCAACTTTCCCCAGCGGACTTTTTCAAGTTCATTTGCAATGAACTCTCTTTTTATGAAAGAGAGACTTTAATGCTTGATGAAAGTTATCGAAGAAAATCATTTCTTACAAATTGGAGACGAGTAGGTAAACATTGTGGTGAAAACATGGCTGCAGCTGGTTTTCTATAACCTTGAAAAAGACAACGCTGTTCGATGTGTTTTTTGCCAAGGGGTATTACTAAACTGGAAGGATGAAGATGAACATCCGATGAAAGAACACGCTAAAAGTTTTCCGTTTTGTCGATTTGTTAGAGGATTTAACACTCACAATCGTCTGTATAGACCTAGGAAACTACTTGCAGATGAAATGAAAAACATCTCAATTGTCAAAAGTTATACGATGGAAGAACAAAAGACCAGAAGAGGAGATTTAACTGCAGAAGTATTACCTCTAGGTATATCAATTGATCGTGCTGATACACCACGTTTTGCTACTGAAACATCTAGAGAAGACAGTTTCAAACAATGGAAGGGTAAAGTCTCCATGAAACTCCTTTCCAATGCAGGTTTCTACTATAACAAGTTCGGAGATAGTGTAAAATGCTTCTTTTGCTCAGGTGAACTTAAAGAATGGGAAGAGAGTGATCTACCATGGGAGGAACACTGTCGATGGTTCCCAGACTGTTCTTTTTTACTCGGGAGTAAAGGTGAAGAGTATGTTGAGGATGTTTACATGCGAACGGAAAAAGGCAAAAGGTGTAAGCGACGGGTTGAAAAATATCGAGAAAAAGTAAAACAAATAACGCACAACAATGACACCGAAGAAATGAAACTTATTTGCAAAAAACTAGGATACAGTCAAAACGATATCGAACAAGTTTTAGTGTTAAATGGAAAACCTTTTGAGCGAATAGGTTTTATGATTGAAGCCTTACATATTTTTGAAAATGATTTTACAACTGTTGAGAATTCGTCAACACTGTTAAAAAATGATGCTAAATCAATTGATTCGTTAAAAAAAGATAAAGATCAGACTAAGCAAAGCAAACTCGCTCAATGTGTGTCTGAGACGCATGAAAAAAAAGTAATTGCAAATCATATCTCTCTTCCATGTGGTCATCTCATTTACTGTAGTGAGTGTAAGGAAAAAGCGCTTACTGAATGCTCATCAGAAGTAAAACCTTGCCCAATCGATGGTTGTCAGGTTGAAATTAAAGCATTTATGAAGATCTACATGAGCTAGCATAACAATTAACCTCAAAAAAAAGAAAAAGTAATGAATGATTAAATAGGGGTTTCAATTTGAAAACGTATCATTCGCGTTTTGTAATTTAACGGAATAACAACAAATATGTTACGTGTTGAAGACTTTGCTCACCAAGAAGCTTCCGATGCTATAGGACCTAAGACTTTTTTGGCTGAGGTTTCTGATGAAATGTTGAGGATTTATTTTACGGAGGAATGTGTATACTGTGTACTAGGAGGAAGTTTTTACAAGCAAGCAACCAATCTATCGCTACTAAACTGTTACTGTTCACACGTTGATGACAAATGTATCACTTGTAAAAGATATGCTGAAATGGTTGAAGGTGCTACACCTACCAAAAAAGAATTGGGTGATGTTATCGACTGCATTGATAGAAGACAAGTTTTGAAAAATGCTAAAATGGGTTTTTTGGTGCATGATGAATGGATTAATGCTTTTTTGGATCTTTCCTCCGATCATTTGAAGTCTCCCTTTTTGTTAACAAATTTGAGAGCACGATTAAATCCCTACCTATTACCTACTAGTCAGAGCAAACTGGCTTATCAACGACTAAAGGATAAATTACTTGCGATAGCGGAAGGATATCCATACGCTCACACTCTTGATGAAAAAGAAGACTCAGTCAACCCGATAATAACTATTGATTCGACAAATATATCTGAAGACTCATAAAAGAACTGCTACAAAAAAAGTTGCTTCATTTATCTCTGAACTACAGCAGAAACATGAGTGGAAAAACTCAAGGATTCAAGTCAATTGGTACATTGGCTGATTTTGTTTCTAAGTTCATAAGGACTCATTTTGAACACATTCCTTTAGAGCGTTCGAATCCTCTTTTTGTTCAACTCATCACCGAAGAAGTATTTTATTTTGTGTTAGGATTCAATCTAGTTCGTAAATCAATACAAAGCATGCTTTTGAGCTGTAATTTTATTTCAAGAGCAAATCCTCTCGAATGCTTAAACTGTTCTAGGAGCTTTGATCCAAAAGTATGCTGTCCGCAAGCCAAGTTGATAGATTTTGAAGATCTCAAAAGAGCGATCGAACTGATTGATATAAAGCAATGTTTGAAAGATGCTGAACTGGGTGATTTGATAGATATTTCGATTTTAAGAGGTTTGACTTCATTTCGCTGGACAGAAACACATGTTCTTTTGTCTCAATCTCGATTGGAACCATACGTACATTTTGGTAACCACTTTGATGAGATTGTTTCACATCTTCAAAATCGGTTGAGAGAGCTGAACAAGCCGCTAGCCACGCTAGCCACTTACGTATAAATAGAAAAAACATCAAGAAAGAAAGTATTCAACTTTCAACACTGAAAGCGAAAACATTTTAAAAAATGAGCTGCGTATTTATCTTGCTACTGGCACTAACATTTCCCAATGTTAGTGGAGTATTCTATACCAACGAAATTGATGAATGTATAGCCGGAGCTATGGATAAAAATGATGTCTTGGTTTTTTTACCTTTCGAAAGGACTATACGATATAAAGATGAAAATGGAAAAAACTGTGTGCGACTCTACCCTCCTGACTTATTATATTGTGGTTTTTTCATCCCTCAAAGCGCTTCTTGGATCTGCAAGGACACAACTTCTACAGATTCTGTGCCTTGTGATACTACAACAAAATACGTTTTGAATCAAGCGGAATGTGAAATGGGTATTACAAATAATACGGAAGGACTTACTCAAAATACAAAATTATATCGAAATGGGGTTTTATGTGCATTTCAATACAACAGCAGACGTGTGATCTGTCCAATAAGAAGACAGTTTGAGACATTCAAATTTGCATGCATGCAATGCGCTCATTCCGATCATTCGATCAACAAGGAACCTACAGATACCCTGACCTGCAATACACCAACAAAATACACTCTGAATCAGGAGGAATGCGCAATAGGGGTTAAAAATAATACGGAAGGTCTTACTCAAAATACAAAACTATTTTGGAATGATGAATTATGTGTATTTGAATACAACA
Organism: Cryptosula pallasiana; assembly: GCA_945261195.1. Classification (NCBI taxonomy): domain Eukaryota; kingdom Metazoa; phylum Bryozoa; class Gymnolaemata; order Cheilostomatida; family Cryptosulidae; genus Cryptosula; species Cryptosula pallasiana. The sequence continues at coordinate 15,137,420 of OX183134.1, read as the reverse complement.
CCTCACGTTTGATTTGTCCACCAACAGAAGAGTTTGAGACAACCAACTTTGCATGTGTGGAATGCAATCGTTTGACCAACGAGGAGCCAAAAATAGCTACTATCATCACTAACATCAATGGTATTGAAGGTGTAAATTTGTCATTTTCGAGTTTTGAAAGTTTGAAGTCTGTTCAAAACAAGATTATCATCAGTATCACATGTCAAGGAGATACCAAAGACAAATGCAATCCCAAGGTTATAAATATAGAGCTTTAGTTGAAGCATATTAACCAAAGACCACCGAAATGCAAGACAGTTAACTCTAGATGATGAAAGCATAAACTAGGTTAAAAGTCTCTCTCTCTGAATAAAAAAATGAGATATCGCATCTATCTCCTATTATTCCCAATCCTAAGCGGTTATTGTCTTGTAACAGAGATTAAACCATTCACTTTATCTCATAGAGCGTCTGGATGTTTTCGGGGAATTCTTAATATGGAAGCGATTGATTCAGTAACTCATATTTTAAGAAAAAACTTAAAATATCGTATGCGTACACTCACATGTTTCATGGAACCTGCTCTCCGACGTAGAAGCTGTGACACTTATGATATGTGGCCTCAACACTACTTTGTTTGCAAAACCGATGAAGCTTTAAATTACATTCGTTTATACGATGAAGGATTACTAACTACGACTCGAAGAACAACTCCAACAACAACCACTGCAACTCCACATACAACGACAACAATCACCACAACTCCACAGACAACGACGACAACAACCCCGACGACAACCACTACAAACAAGCCAGTAGTTCCAGCTTTATCACCATCAATTCCATCTCTTCCACAAGCTCTGGGTTTAGTCGATTTAATTTTGGAACAGCCAAGCCCTACAAACTCTACTATATACAATTCTGAAGAAATCGAAACTACTACTGATTGTGTGTGTGATAGATACGTCATATGCGAAAACAATTCAGTATCAATTACAAATTCAACACCGTCGATTTATAGAGTTTTTATTTATAATGATTTGGAGGGTTTTTCAAAACTTTCTCTGTCTATATCGGAAAATAGTAAACTTAAGCTTGAAGAAAATCTTCTCATCATCATTGAACCTGAATGTGATGATATTTCTTGTAAAGTCATCAAATACTTTACAAATTAAAAAGTTTTTATAGACTTTAACTCTATATATTCAACTTATTACACTCTACTATGATATCTATTTTATCACATTCTCCTTTTTTGTAAATTTGTACAATTAGATGAAATTTAACCATTTAGAGAATGATTTCTTTTTGCAAAAAATTAATGAAAATTGAATGAAATGAAAAAATATTTCACCAAATACCTCTTTTTTGTCAAAGAAAGGTGTAGAATAAAGAGCTCACTCAAAAATTGATTTCAATACAATGGACTACTGAATTATTATATCATTTTCAATCAGATATATGTAGATACATACAAACGGATGAAAATCTCTCATCATCCACTTTTTCATTTGAAATGATATTGGAACTATTTCAAGCTCACAATATTTAACATGTTCTCTTTATGTATCCCTACTTATTATACAATAAATGTATATATTCACATATTGTTTCATTTTTAATCATTGGATTTATTCAGTGTAGATGTATCTGTAGAATTATCAAAACTTAAATGTCATACATTCAAAATCTATATGCCATATAAGTTCAAAATAAGTAAAAAAATAATCAAAAACTCAAATGCCACTTAAATGCCACTCAAATGCCACTCAAGTACCCCTCAAATAAAATACAATATAAACTCGGCGAATTCATCCAACGTCGTAACCCATTGCCTAAACTCCAAGGTCTAATCCACAAAAAAACACTTGGTAGGGAGATCTGCTCATATATTACTACTAACAAATGGTCTATTGACAAATCAGTAATGAACACGTCAAAGTTGAAAGATAAAAAAGTTCACTAGAGTGATTGGGTTTTGTCCTTATGTTTTATCCAATCAAGAGTGGTTGTTTAATAATAATTGTCTAATCACCAAAACGTCAGGCAAAAAACTTTTTCATAGACCAACATGTTGGTCTACGAAATTCAGCATCTCTTTTGAAAAAAAAATGTCGCTTGCAAAAAAAACGTGTTTTCACCGCATACCAACAAAACGTAGGTGTGTGTAGCCACCCCTTGACAGAAATAATGATCCCGCACAAACACAATTGACTAAAACACAAGTACTTCCATAATGAATTTTTAATCCATTAAACAGGTGAGCAAAGGCATGAATGTAATGTAAAGTAAAGTAATAGAAGCTATGCTCTAAATCTGCTAAATCTTGAGCCGTGAAATTCAAGTGTATTAGAAAAGCTATGCTATTTTTGGTTTGTTACAAAGTATGTTTGTGTCTATTGGTATAGAAGCTGTAGCCGTTGTTAACCACACAACTGCTTTTGAAAGTTGGTTCACTCCATTTTACTATGGTTTGTTTGTTTGTTTGTTTGTTTTATTTCAACACAAAAAGTATGATAATGGAAAAAGGTTTGCAGCAGAGGAAATGTTGGAGCCCAAGGCGCAATAGCACTGCAGCTAGAAGACGCGCCAGGCCGCGTACTCTGGTAGTAGCAGTTGTCTTTACATCATGTTGAGTGGATGACGCCTCAGAGCCTGCCTGAAGCAATTCTCCCCTATAACAGATCGAATCTCACTCGGCAGCCCATTCCACATAGAAGCACACCGGTAACTCACTCTGCGATGTCCCGCAGCAGTGGTTGATTTTTGTAGAAGTAAGTTAAGTTGGGAAGCACGAGTCAAGTAATTGTGATGCAAGTGAGATTGGGTAGAGTAGAACGTTTTGTGAGCAAGTATTAGTAGTTTGTATTTGTATATGGAATGAACAGGTAAAATCGATGAATTTTGGGAAAGAGGTATTGTGTGAGTAGTAACAGACTTTTTATATATTGTTCGTATTAATTTTTTTTGCAGAAGGTGGATTTGTTTAAGATAAGTGGTTCCAGCATTTCCCCAGGATTCAACACAATAGCTAATTTTTGAATTAATGAAACAGTTATAAATCAAAAGCAATATCTTTCTTGGTGAAAAGCTCGAGCATTTAAATAGCATACCTATTTTAGGTCTTAGTTTTTTGCAAAGTATTTCAATTTGTAAGTTCCAAGATAGATTTTTGTCAATTTCAATTCCTAAAAATTTTATTGAGGATTTCTCTTCTAAATAAAAATCGTCTATTTTATTTAAATTACTTTTTAGTGAGCGTGTGTTTTGGTGAATGGTGAATGCAATGTGAGACAGATTCAGAGAGTCCTTTGCCCAACAATAATAGTTCAAAGTCTAGACCTTTCTCAATACCCATAACTTTCTGTCATCATTTACTCGGGTGAAATTCCAACTCTTAAACATAAAATTGACTCTGCTATGATATCAAACGAGTGACAACACACAAACAATCATTGGAGCAGATTGCTGTTTATACTGAGGGAATGAGACGTTTATCAAAGGATAAGCTCAATTGCAGCTATGACATAGAGTATCCCCCAAAGTTCACCAAACTCCTAGTCTTCCCATATATTGATGTTGTCAGCAGTTTCAATCAATGTCACTGTCAGGAAAAAGAAGCTGTAGCTATTTTTATCAAATATGACTAGGAGAAAAGTGGATAGGGAGGGGTGGAAACACTTATCTAACCAAGCAGATCCGTGAAATATGTTTAAGAGTTTTTTCTGGGTGAGATGATATACAAGCTGAAGAAAGAAGGATTCAATGGAATTATATATCATAATGCGATCTTCCTATCTGCAACTATTTTTGGTGAATAGCAACAAAATGACAATCAAATAAATTACGGCAATGAGAAAACAACAGAATGAGAGAAGAGCCAGGATATTGATAGTTTCAAAAAGGATAAATTTTACAACTTCAATTAAGGCATTGCAATTAATGATGTCTCTTCAATTATTCCACTGTTTGATGTTAAATAGTTAGCCTTATTACAAAACACTACTGTGAAGATTTCCACGGAGTATTATGTATTATGCTAATTGTATCTAATGGGAGTGTGTTGTGAAAAAACAACTATAATACTTGAAATGACAATCACATATATTTTACTTCCTACAGTATCTTTTACCTTTAACAAATAAAAGTACAGCTAGTAAAGGTAAAACACTTGGTAAAAAATAGAATTGACAAACCGACAGCAATGATCAAACGAAAACTGAAGTCATTGCAAAAGTTGGGATTTAAAACACACTGTAAACCAATGTAGCAACTGTGCTCAAGAAAACATGAAATAGCTTTTCATTATCCACGGTTTATAAAGTAGGTGTTCTGCTCATGAAAATGAACTTCAACTCAACATCTACATGTAGAGTACTATTTTGTTCAAAATGATGTTCAATCGATAAAACCCGCTTGGTTCTAAATATAACAAGAAAACTTTTCAAGAGCTCTTCAAACCAATTTACGACCCCAAATTTAAATGAGCTCCATTTGGTTGAAGCGTCTGGTTGCACCCATACATGGACATGAAGTTTGTTAAGATGGGTGGTATGTCACTTGAACTTGCAGGAATATATCTCTGCCCAGCATCATCTAGTTAGCTGCATCTCCGGTAATTGAACAGAGGGTGGCATTAAAAGCTGGCATCAAATGAAAGACGAACAAGTCCCAATCATTGAGGTGGTATTGTAAAGGATTTTGTCGCACCTTTACCAAACAGCTACTAGAGAAGTGTACTTGTTTAGCAATGTAACAGTAATTGCTAATGAGAGCTACTTATTTGCTAGTAGTGGCTCTATGTATAGATGAGCTATGAGGCAATAAGCTCCGTGTTGTGCCGTGTGCAAGTATACTAATACTATTTGGCTATCTGCCAACTGAACACAGTGTTGTCGTGCCGTGTGCCAGTATCCTAATACTATTTGGCCAACTGCCAACTGAACACACCGGGTTACAATAGCTAACACTTTATTGCTTCAAGAGACAAAAGCTTACTCAGAGTACCTCTCTTTGTAAGCGCACAATCCAATCTGCCCACTGGGCCACATGTTGACAAGGTTATGCAGTTAGATATGCTAATGAACAGTTGAAAAATAGCATAAGATAATTGGTTCATAACAATAATATAGGTCATACAAAAATAACAGATAAACAGGCGCAATGCAAACATATACTCATCAATAGGCAGTAACAATAAAGCACCAGTCCATTTCTTCAGTAAGGCGGGAAAACCCCTGCTTGTGTTCTTTACTCATCTATCCTTGCGGCAGGCACGCATACACCTCTGTACTAAGGGCAGTCAGGCGTAGCTGAGTCTAGTTCTTATGCGTATAGCTAATGCTATAGCTAATGCGTGTTTACACACTGCATACTGACTAGCATAGCATCAATGAGAGAGGCCACCTATGCTGAATTCCATTACAGTATTTCAGCAGCAATCAGTGGGGATTGTCACCTAGTAATCGGTTGTTTCTCTCATTTTGGCTACGTTCCAAATTGCTACAGTCTTTTGGTAATGCACACTCATTAATGATATATATGTATACCACAACAAATACACAAGTAATCATGAGGAACCCAATGTATTAGAGTTGTTCTCAATGTCCCTGGCTTTGTTCAGCGGCAACTTTTTTTATTTTTTAATTTGATTTTAAAAATTGTGTGGCGGGAAAAGAAACAGGATACAAATTTATGACTAGGCCTACCACAGCCACCCAGCATGGTTACAAGTTTAAGACCTACAATATTATTGAGCAAAGGATTGTTTAAATAATTTTTGGTAATGTTCCCACTCTCGCTGTTAATTATAATTAATCATTCTAACTCTCTACAACGCTGTTTATAATCAGCATAGTTGAAATATTAATCCTACACAGCTCATAACAGATACAAAATAATACACAGAGATCAAAAGAAAATTACAAAACACCAAGTCATCTGAGGAGCATAATACTTAATTTTTACTGAGTTTGTACACAATTTGTTTAATTTAATGATACTTGAGTTTAACAGCTGCTCAGCCTGCCGTGATATAGAACTGGCTCGAACACTCTAAACAATTTTTTCCAACCCAACAAGTTTACATAAAGTTAGAGAAAATAAAAATGAATGTGAACTTTGGTTTCGAGTGTGCTGTGGTCGCCCACTGTGAGCATGGAGGGTTTTGCAGGTTTACTCACATAGTTATATGTGGCATTCTCAAATACATTTCAAAAATAGTGAAAAATGAATTCCATAGTTGCCAACCATACGTTTTTGTATGAAGAGTAAAAATACAAGCGATTGAATATCCACAAGATTTTTTGAAAAGTTTTTTTCACCAAAAGCACAATTACAGCAAAGCAATTTAGGGTGAATTTTTGGAAATATAATGCATGCTTCATGCCGATCTCCTTTGGTAGGGACAAAAACATTCCGTAGATTTTTCTACCTGCTGCCATATCTAGATTTATAGTTGTTACAAAAAAGGTGCGCACTCATCTCGTCAAGAAGAAAAGTCAACATTTTTGCAAATTGCTGTTAGGGTAGTGTTGAGCGATAGAGAGAGAGCGATGTGTAGCATGGAACAAGCAATGCATTGCTGCAGATGCTGTATAACTTTGTTCAAAACTCAGATATTTTATGCAGCATGAGAGAAGTTTGCATGGCCGTCCGACTATAAATTAATGATTCGTGCGGACAACATACTTCCAAGAAATGTTCAATGCTTCGACAGAAAATTTGGTAGAAATTACAACAAACTACAGAAAGCTTGAAACATGTGCTTGGGGAACTGTAAAAAAAATCAGTTTTTGTCAATGGTCAAGTTGGGCATCCTCAAGCTAACTGGAACATCAACAACATCTTACAAACAGTATTTCATAACTCCATAACACTGGCCCATCTTGATCTCCTTAACATTGCCTTAATACTTTTTATGTTTTCTCCATTGCAACGCCGGGTAGTTCCGTTAGTAATACATACCGGATATATAAATGTTGCTTATGTTTTATACAAAGTTCATTTATTAAAATGGTACCATACTATGGTTCAAGTTAGCAATCAACATGCTATTGAGTAATAATTACCGATGGCTCGGTGAAACAACAATGACAATTATTATTTGCCGATATTACGGTATCAGATGTTGATAGCTAACCACTCAGGTTCATTTTACTCTGAAGAGTCAGACTGGTTTCGATATAAGAAATAGTATGATAAAAATGTTCATTTGGATCATCAAAACATTGAGTAGTTACATTAATACTATTTATAAACGTTTTGTTCAACTGCAATGTGATGGATTGTACATCTCACTGTTATGTGCAATCTGATAAACTTCATGATAGGCACTATTCAGTTATTATGATATACATTTGTAGAGACAATAAATGCGATTTATTACTCAGTTTTGGTTTCACAATTACAAAATACTAGAACACAAACCGTTATATGGTATTGTAACTACCAGATACACTCGCTGTAAGCCTATATTTACCTCTCAGTATTTTACTGAGTACTCCACAAACAATCAGTATATGTTATGTATACTCAGAGAACACTCAATCATACCTGGTAGGCAGGTCCTTCAATCCACATCTCGAGAGATTTAGTTCTTCTAGTGACTTCAGCTCACCAATCACTTCTGGCACTCTGCCACTGAAGTCATTGTCTCCAAGGGACAGCTCTCTCAACTCACTAAGTGATCTCAAGCTGTAACAGATATGTAAAAGTCTTAACTAAAACAGACTTGATTGCGGAGGTTTGCTGTTTTATGCACCGATAGCGCTCTTGAGATGAACAAAAAAGATCATGAGCACATATATCAAAGGTGCAGGTGATGAAGACACTGGAAATGAAACTCAGAACTTCTAACAACCATACAATAAAGAAACAACATCATGGACAGAAAATCCGATTTAGGACAGAAAAAATCTACATGACTCAAATGAGCAGCAACTATTAAAAAACTTGCTGGCTTTTAGAAAAAAATTGATGGCAGCATCGAATTCTGTGTATGCATGATGCGAAGTTACTTTTTTCTGGCAACAAAGTTTCTAGTTATGACTGAGGAAACATTCTCATTACAACACAAAACACAAAAAAAGCAAACTTCCAGTTTTGCTATTAAACGGACTCATGAGTTTCTAAGCAGCCACAAAATATATATAATAAGTACAACAAAACCTTCAAACAATGGGGACCCGGCAGATTTTAGGTGCTCACCAGGGGGTGCTAATTTGATGATACCGGAAGTTTACTTGAAGTTTTATGATAATATCGTTAAGATTTTCAAAAATCCACTACTTTTATTTTTATGTTTTGCTTTAGAAGTTTCTTCTCACTGATATATTGAAATGGCAGGAGCTCCAATGTCTGTTTTAGCTCACTAAATTTTTTTTGGCACAATAAACAGTTATAATCAACTCGAATAATCACTTTTTACGAACGCTAACAATACTGACTATAGATCGCTATATAAAATATAGAGTGAGCTCGTAAGAGTTATCTCCCATTTATTATTATTTATTACTTATTATTTATTTATTGTGTGTTGTCCTCAGGGATTAACACTACTCATTTTATTTCAGTGTTAAATAATTTTCATTCAAGCACAAATTTGATCCAACTTGTGATTAGGTAATTACAAGTTTCACTCAAAAGCCTTAAGAAGAAAGTTAATTTATTTAGTTTAATTAATAATTATTATTATGATGATGATTATTTATAATAATAATATCAAAAAAATTATTATTCATTTGCCCTAAAAATTAAAAAATATAAAACAAACTTTTAAAAACAATTGCTATTTATTAGTCACATATCACAGGGTACACCAGATTTTTGGTACACTTGGGATTGTCATAAGAGTTTGTTATTATTATTATTATTGCTAGTCGTTGACTGGAGTTATGAAATCCGCAACAAACGATTCACGAGTAGTTGATGGGGATGGAGCTTGTAATACTGAGGATGCGCCGCGTAAATCAAGCATGATAGTATATCGCTGCTGTTGAGATAAATTGACAGGGCGCACTGTAAGTTATTTACATTGGCAAACTTAGTTAGGCCCGAAATACGATACTTTGGTTCAACTGCATACTATCTATGAGCATCATTAATAAATTAATTTTTTTCAAGTGAATAAAGCAAAATGTTTTTCATGAGAAAAAATTAGAGGTTATATTGATCCCTCAAGCTTCCTCAATCACATCTTTTTGGTCATATTAGCTGCTTAAATGTCTCAAATTAAAATAACAGTCAAGCAAGTCGTAAATTCTAGTGATAAGTTATATTAGCAATTGAACTGCTTCCGGTTGCATCTACAAAGAGAAACTGCGTGCCGGATCCCCATTGCAATATCTACTTGATTGAGTCACCAACCAGATACACAATCACCATATTCTGTGATATGTCTGTTTAGGTACATGAATGCCTTATTATACATATCCAGTATATTTAATACTTTTTGTGCGACTTTAGGGTGGAACTCCCTACAAATCACAGTAGAGAGTGTATTCTAGAACTAATAAACAACTGTAATGTAACAATAGTAATGTAGCCCCCTTTAATTTATTGTATATATTTGTTTATTCTTTTCATTTTCCATGACAAAAGAAAAAATCAGTGGCCATTGTTTGAAAACTGTCTAGGTGAAATGCAATTGTGTTTGTGACGCCCACAACTTTCATACATACTTTTACAAATTGGCACAAGGGCAGGGAAATATTGAAACTTCACAGTTTAAAAATATTCACTCAGTTACCAGTTTTGCCAACAATTTGAAGTTCGTTGGTGGCAGCTTTGTTGGTGGTGTTAATAAAAGTATTCGCGACCTGTTTGTAAAACAAAATTAAAAAAAAAATAGGTTTTCATAGTTCAAGATGTCGCGTATGCAATGGAACATTTGTTCAGAACAACATAAATATTCAATGAAATGCTTTAGTTTACCGAACAGACCATAAAGAAGATAACTCCCAATTTTCAAAAAAATTAAAAAAAACAATCAAATTTGAACTGCTACGAATTGGCATATTTTGTCACGCTGCCCTTCAATTTAGTAAATTTTGAACGCTTGTAATTATTTCGAATTGCTTTTCAAGGATATAAAACCGGTCCATGAACATGAAAAAAATCAACTTGCTCGTTATTATTTATTTAGTGTTCAGTTTCATTCGCGACTTACAAAAATATAAATAAAACCTAATTGATTATTTTTTGTTATTCAGTGCGCTACTTTTTGTTGACCCACCAGTTCCGAACAAAAGGATTATTTATTGATTAAATTTATTGCCAGTCTGATTATTTTTATTGCTATGTGTTCAATGAACAGAGGTGACGAATACTCTAATTGAGTGGTCTGCTCCTATGAAACAATTTTCATGTGAAGACAACTTTAGCTGTTTTTAGAAAACTTATATGTGCAGATAACCTACACAATGGTGGGCAAGTAGCATTAGAAAAGAATCAGAAGCAGCAGTAATAGACAAAGCAGGCAACTAAGCTCAATGGAGGTGAGATTTACCTATTGTAATACAGTTTAGTGGCTAGTAATATAGACATGACTGGACAGGTATACTGGGATAATTACACTACTTGGATGTACCAAGAAGGCTGACTTATTAGAAGACCAGCAAATGAGCACCCCTGTCTTCTCCTTTGATATAGCTAAGAGTCTACATTGATTTTACCACCTTTTGTAACCTACATCTTTGTTAAATCACCCTTATCAATTTATTGATTGAAATTATTAATGTTTGATGTATTATTATTATTATGTATTTACATATGTTAATGCTATTTTGTATGAAATTCACCACCTACAAAAAGTGTTGTGACAGCAAACGTATTCTAGTGAGGCAAAGGTTACCAAAGATGATAGTGCAAGTAGACAACCCAGTTACCATTTACCATACAACACCTGTCCAAACACTATTTCAGGTGATTTGTGAAGAGAAAATTGTATATAAAAACTGATAATAACTGACGAGTGATCTTGTAAAGGATTTTACATACTGTGATCACTGTGCTGGTTAGTTGCAGGCATCGATTGCTAAGCTAGTTTGGGACTTGCATCCATTATGCTGTTGACTAAACATGTGGTGAGTCATTTGGATGCACTAGCTGAACACACTTGGGCTTGTTCGGTTGATAGCACTGATAGCTGCGGATGAAGAATACGCTGGCTAGTGAATTCCCCTTCTACTCATCATCAACCCTGGTCATTTATATCCATTTATTATCATTTTTATTGTTTTGTGTAGCGTCTGTTTATTGATATTTTTATACCTAACTCATGAAAAGATGGCCTGATGTTTTATAGCCAATCAGGCGCTTGCTCTTTCAGCTAGCCTATTTGCATATCTACTCCATAAATTTATGAACAATAGCCCAGAGAGGGAGAGTTGATTGTGAGCTTGTACAGATAACTTCTCAGGAAGATTTTGTATCTTGTGATAGTAAAATATTTAAAATCTGAACTTTGTGTGTTTAGTCTACCAGATTGCCTGATATTGTTAGTTCTTCTCAACACTCCAGAACCCGGTGTATCTCTATACATAGATAGCTAATGGAACAGCCATCAATACTGCCTAAAGCCTGGTTCACATTGTCACCGATTGCTACGGCGATAGTGGGAATTGTCTTATCGCCGATAATGTGAACATGCAATACCGTTGTCGCCGCCATAACGCCTCTCCATCGGGAAAGTTTGGCAGTGTCAAACTTTTCCGACATCGGTGACATTACGGCGATGCATTATTGCAATGTGAACCAATGAACGCCGTTTGTTAGCGATAGGTCTGAGTTGACCTATAAAAATTTAACCGCTCTAATTGTCATAACCTTCCACTCGTCGGATAATAAATAAAATAGTAATCCATCATTGACTTTTTATTGGTTTGGTTTCCTAAATTATAATATTTAAAAAGAAAATTAGTTGAGACTCTAAATAAAGATAATATCTACACACCATTGCCAGGTAAGAGATGTCAGATTAGATTGATCTTAATTTAAAAAAAATAATAAACATAAAAATAAAGTAATAATTTATTTATTATATTTATTATTATTATTAATAATTATTACTTGTTGGTTGCCATTTTTTATTCTTTTTGCTGCCGATTATTTATTGATTGAATTGACTGTAACTGTTATCTGTTTTTTATTATCATCATTATTGTTAATTGTTATTAATTATTATAACTACTAATAAAAATAAAATGAATGATGTAACAACAATTATTAATTATTATAATTATTAATTATCATGATAAATAATAATTTATAATAATTGCTATCAACTGAGTGCAGCGCATAAATAATGATGACACCCAATTGCAAATTTTTTAACATTTAAAATATTGAAATTCATCATCTTTGAAACTTGTTAAAAAATAAGAATAAATACAAACAACATTATTATTATTGTAATAATAAATATTTATTATTAATAAGTTTAACACTCACTTCAGTCAATGTTATTGATTATTATTTTGGTTTTAGGTGGTGAAGAGAATTGGCCTAATCAACGATTCTATATATCATCATGCTGATCTCTGTGCTCCACTCAATTCAGCTTTTACCACATTTGCCAGAAATATCTGTGTGACTATCACCAATCACTGCTCGACTTTAAACTAAAATAATTTATCCACATATTTTATTATTGCTGTACCAAATAAGCAATAAATAATATTGAGCTTAAATTGTACTATAGTTTTTTTATTATTTATAAATATACTAGTTGAAATTGCTGCTATATCACGGTTAATCACTGACTGCTAGTCGCTACCACTCAACTACGTTCTATTGGTTGTTGTGGTTTATAGGTCAAGCTTATTGTGAATGCGGTGTTGTCAGTGATAGCATCACTGACTGCTCCCGATTGTCAGTGGGCTGCAATCGGGGTTGAATTAGGATAATGTGAACATCATTTCTGTGATGCATCAGTGATGATCAGTGACACTGGTCACTGACAGTCCCTGATCCATCACTGACAATGTGAACCAGGCTTTAAGGAGCACTCTATAGCTAGAATTGTGGTCTTGCATATACGGTACACTTTCTCTAGTAGCTGTTCGGTGAAGGTACTGCGAAACCCTTCACAATATATTGTTTATCCGATGTTCACTTTTTAACAGCAATATTAAAATCATTCATCAGACAATAGACTGAAGTCTAAATTAAATACTGGAGCAATCTGGATAGAACTAGACTTATTGTTGCTGAGGTTTGATGGGACTGGCTCACTCCAAACTGGCCATTGGGAGGGCAGCTTTGTTCAATGCAATGGTAGCATCTTCAACTGCTACTCACTGTCCTTTTTGGTGTGATGTTTTAGGCTTGAATAATGCCAGAGAGAGAGACGAAAAAAATTAGTTTTTGATAATAACACTGTAGAGATTTTGTTAGTGCTTTGACTGTTTGTGTACTGTATTAGGGGAGGGAAAGGCTGCACTGTGGATCGGTTAGGGAAATTTACATTATCAAGGTAACTATTTTTGCCTAGGTAATCAGACAGGTTTTGAACTCACTCAAATTGTATTCAACATAAGACTCAACTTGGTTTCGTCTTTGATTCAACCTAGGATAGACCCACACTCGACATACCAACTAACCACCAGATGTACCGAACCAACCAAGCGATGAAGCCAATGTGTATATGTGTTTAGTTATACAAAGTTTTAATGACGGTAACCATACAAAGCACAAGAAATGCACATATACTAGCAAAGTAAACTACCAACTGAAGGTACTCAGTACAACACTTCTAATTATAGATCTCAAGGGTAGTTGAAAATACTGTCCGCCTATAGGTCCTCCAAGAATAAGGCTGGATGTGCGTAGTGCATGTCTTTCTTTAAAAGTCCCCAGCTGCTGAGATATATCCAGTGCACCATTTATTGGTAGCCAACTACACAGTGCTTATGTTCCAGTACGAATCATTGTCTTATCCCTCATGAGTTGTGTCCCCGAGAGAAGACAAGTCAGGTAGAGCACTCAGCAGTTTCTTCAAATGTTTGGCAAAAGATGAGAGGGTTTCTATTTGGCAAACAAAGGGAAAGGGATAGGGACGTAGGCTGAGTTGGTTTGATGGACAAGGCTAGATGAAGAGTAGACTGGGGATGGGGGGGAGGTACAACCACTATCTTGTGAGTGGATTGCTGGGTTGAGCAATTAGGAATGAGAAATGTAGAGGATAACTGGAACATTTCTATTAGCCGAGAAAGTCTGGAACAGTGAGAGAGCAGGAAGGGATGTAAGGTAGGAAGGGGAAAGGGGGGTAGATAGAGCTATTTGGCCACCAAGTTTGACCACAATATGCAATAAAGATACTCTAATTGCGAAAACCAGGTGATTTTCACTTGAAGGTGAAAGTTTCGGAAGTTTTGAGCTCATCAATAAGCATCATCTTTGATGTCCATCACATTACCTAACCCCAGTTTTGTAATATACACCATCGGTTAAAAATTAATACAAATCGAAATAATTTGACACTCTTCAAATGTATTTTTGATTTTGTCCTTGGATCATTAAACTGTTATGACCTGGTACCTATCAATGAACTTCAAATCAATATCCTTAAAATTGAGATGAGAGTGGATTAGGTGCAAAAACAAACCATTTATTTGGCCAACCAACATTATATTATCATTGTCTTATTTGAATCTTTCCAAATCAGATTAACTTGCTTTAGAATTTGGCGTGCGAAGTATTACATTACTTTACCAACTACTTGCGTTTGTAATATGATACAAGAGTTCTCATTGTAACACTTGTATAATCAAGTCAGTGGATTGTTTTAGTGTGAGTTTAGCAGAATAATTTTCAGTGGAGATTCATTCCTGTGAGATATGAAACTAACCCTGATGATAAACTGATATATCTAATAAATTACATAGATATATATCATTGTAGTACATGCTCTTTTCAGTTTGGTGAAGGCTGTATTTGAATCGACAAATAACTTTTTCTTTCCCTGATAAAACTTTTTCGTTGTGCTACGAAAACTTTTTTTCTTTGTGAGACAAAACACATTTTACTCCTGCGAAGATTAGACCATAGTATATCAGGGTTGTCTCGCGACAAAAAAGTATTCTTTACTCAAAAACTATGCTTTATTACAAGAGGTTTTTGCTCGAGGACTCTCATTGGCTGTAAGAATCAACTGGTACAACTTTATCTATTTAACAACCATCATTTTCAGACAGAAAACTTTGGTATTTATGTAAACACTTATTATTTTGGCCAGCCCACATCTCACTGAACAAAGGTAGCAGCCACGCTGCCTAATATTGGAACTGTAAGCTTCTGGTCATCGACTTGTTGCGATCAACTCATTGGATAGGACAACGCTATCATTGGATTATTATTACTGCTGAGAGAATAATAATGATTGTATCAGTCGATAGACAAATTGGAAGGAATAAAGTGGACCACTTGGAAGCTTCAAACGAGGCATCTATTGCTAGCTAAAGGTCAGAGGGGCATGGTTGATGGCACAGAAGTACTTGCTACTGACGCTAGTGCTAAACAAAAGGCGAGGCATAAACTGAAGATATAGAAAGTATTATTTACTACTGCCATAGCTATCAGCACTTCTCAACTGTAGTTGATTCCAGCATGTGAACAACCAAAAGAAGCATAGAATGCGTCATGTAAAAACTATGAGTGTAACAGATTGGTGAACATGTTGTACTTAAAAACTAGGTATTTTCAATCTGAGATGAGCAATGAGGATAGTATCAAATCCCATTTGAAAGAAAGAAAAAAATTAACAGATCCACCTTGCAGCTATTGGCTCACTTATCTCAGAGGAAGGTCAAGTGGGCACACTACTCGAAAAATTGTCTTAGAAATTTTTTACATTAGCAACCGCTGTAGATGCTAGAGTAGATGGTATAAACTTGGGCTTTGCACAGCAAGTGCTTATTAATGGAGAACGAAGGCATCGTGACTGACCCAGTATTTGCATTTCTCACATCTGCATTTTTCAGCACTTGTGAGCTAGCAGAAACCATCAAAAGTCGAAGTCAGTCACCTGCTATCAATGTGGCTTTACCAGACAACCTCGAAGAAATTGTTCAGAGAAAAGATACGCAGTTCCTGTTGGATCTGCTAGTTACTTTGCTGACAAGCAAGAAGACAGCACTAACAGTGATGGTGTAGTTGCAGCCTCAAGTTTTTTGCCCACAAGGACTCTGATAGTAAATGGCTCATTGTTTCTGGAGCATCCAGTCACATGACTTTGGATTAAAAACTGTTAATTAACTATAAAAAATTTCCCAAACCAGAAAGTGTGTCATTTGTTGATGGCAGGACTGTGGATGCTACGGGATGGTCATAATTCACCTAAATATGACATTTAAGGCGAGTGGTGCCAAAGACAGCTGTTTTGTACAAAGTAATATTTGTTCTAAAGCTAAAATCCAACCTGCTTTTAGTGGGAGAAGCTATTTATCTGGGAAATACCGTGAAATTTGGCCAATAAAGTGCTCAGTTCGATAAAAAGTGATGGAAGGCTGTGTGATATGGACACTGTAGTTAGAAGCTTTATCAGCTTGATTGCATACCCATAGTCACTCAGTCCTTGAAAACACTGAAAACCCTGATGTGCCGCGCAAATAGTTGGTACATTTGAATGAAAGCCAACAAAACAAGTTATTGATCAGAAGCTGGTGTGAGGCAGTAAGATGGCAACTGTAAATAACTCGCCTCTTGCAAGAGTTTGCATCGTAGGGAAGATGCATAGAAAACCATTCAAAACAGTGGACGGATAGATTCAACCAGAAAGCTGCAGTTGGTGTACTGTAATGTCTGTGGACCCATGCAAACCAAACTACTGAGGGTCTCGATGTTTAAGCTACGTTTGAGCCCATCTTTAGACATCATACTCAATTGTCGTGATTCTTCTTCAACTTCCCTATTGGTTAGACGTTTTGTGGTAGCGCGTTTGACATCATACCAAAGAATATTTTAATTTTTCGGTTTTCTCTTTCTGCCTAAATACACAACGTTAAACTGTATAGGGTAATTATCACAGTTGAAGTTTTCAGCTATTTTAGCTGAACAAAAAAGTGTTTTGGGTTCGAGCTCATCTATATCTGAAGGACTATAGTAGTGGACTCGAGAATATTTACTTGATGGCTGTACCACAGCAAACACCCGCATAACGCTTGGGATAGGGAGATCTCCAAACATTTTGCAAACCCGATTCTTTGGTGTGTTAATCGCTTGAGAAGATCTAGACTTTTCCATTTCCTTTGCTCTCCAGTAGTTGAGAGATTCAACTGTTAAATGAGCTCTTTCCGCAAACTCCCTTGTTTTCTCATCAGCGAGAGTTCGTTTTCTTACTATTCGCTTTTTTGGAAGTTTTTTTCTCTTAGGAGTTGATTTGCTGTTTCTCATTTTGCTTCCTGATGGATGTGAGTCTGTGCAAAGGAGCTCTTCAGAAAGATCATCCATAATATTTTAAAAATATAAGAATAATATTTGTAATATATATATATATTTCCTTATATTGTATAGGGAAATCTCCTCATATAATGAGACCAGACTCGTAAAAGATACCTCTGTTCCCGGAGAATCTGATGTCATTTTTTTGTGCCAATGAGGATTTGATACATATTCATATCCATCTATGTACATATATATATATATATATATATATATATATATATATATATATATATATATATATATATATATATATATATATATATATATATATATATATATATATATATATATATATATATATGTACATAGATGGATATGAATATGCATCAAATCCTCATTGGCACAAAAAATGACATCAGATTCTCCAGGAACAGAGGTATCTTTTACGAGTCTGGTCTCATTATATGAGGAGATTTCCCTATACAATATAGGTCATACATATCTCATCAAGACATTGACAATCCTCAAGAGGTATTCCATCTGATAACTAGAAGTCCAAAATTTAGATGCCATAAAGTATTAAACAGCAGTGTAAATCAATGGGGTAAAACATTGCATAACGCTGGAGATAAAACCCACAAAAAAATCACTTGGTAGGAAGATCTGCTCATATATTACTACTGAAATTCCATAAGCTGCTTTCCATTGTATTATAAAGAAAATGAAACACACACAAAAAATGGTTAAAGAGGCCTACTCTCTGTTTTAGCACGAGTTTAACAAAGTCTAATCGAGTTGATGTTCATATTTGTTACATAATGGATTGACTTTGCCTTTACTGTGAAATCTGAGAAATGCTTGATAAAGTTTACAATATCTCTTGGTAGGTTTTCATAGGTAATACTGTGGGAGATTTGTGTGATAGGTAGTGCTAACCCCCCCCCCCCAAACCCCCCCCCCTCTTTACACCCCTGGTGCCCTTAGTCATAAGTCATTATCCCACCAGAACTCTACCCCCCCCCCCCCCCGGAGATTCTCCGAATCCCCTGGAAAATGGATATCAGTTGTCCCCAAACACTATCTCCCTATATATAGTAAAATTAGCTACCCCGAATCTACCCCGAACCTACCCCGAACCTACCCTCAGCCGGGATCCAACCACATTGATTCAGGTAGCCTGAAGCCTCCTGAACGCGATGCAACAATCAGAATCGAAATCGGAGCGTTCCTTCTCCCAGGATCACAGGATAGGATATGGTCTACCCTTATAAGGACTGGAAAGTTACCAGCTACCAAAAAGAGCGGCAATAAGTGCCCAGGGCAAAACACCATGTGCTTGCTACATGATTGGACTGTTTTATTGTTATGATTTTGTATTATATATTACCATTGGCAATTGCCTTGTACCCTGTATTGTGATTCGTTGTGCCTAATAAGGTAATGAAGTTGTACCTTTTTCTCTATAAATAGAGCTGCTGTGCCTTGGGCAGGCAGTTGTTGTAGAGTTGTTGAAGTATAAGTACCCTTTTGCTTGTGAATATAATAAAGTCTTTATTCTGATAAACACATTTCTACTACGTTTGAGTCGAGGACTCGTGAGTTGTTAACGTCGTTGGAGATAGAGAGAAAGGAGTGGAAGAGAGAGAGGTAGAGAATCCGTTGTGTAGCTAATAGAAGAGGCAAATCTATTACATTGGTGGCAGCAGTGGGATTTCTGAAGAACAAGGACACAACGGATAGAGAGAGATAAGAAAGAAGGTAAGAAGTAAGAAGATTGCGAGATAATAAAGCAGAAGAAAGAGCTAGGAACTACACCAAGCCTGTTCGCCCTGCTTACCGCCATCTTCCCCTCACCCCGAAGTTACTTTGACCCTGTATACTGCCATTCCCCCTTACCCCGAAGTTACCTCGACCCTGTATACTGCCATTCCCCCTTACCCCGAAGTTACCTTGACCCTGTATACTGCCATTCCCCCTTACCCCGAAGTTACCTTGACCCTGTATACTGCCATTCCCCCATTACCCCGAAGTTACCTTGACCCTGTATACTGCCATTCCCCCTTACCCCGAAGTTACCCCGATTCGGGATCCACCCAACCCCGATTCGGGATCCACCCAACCCCGATTCGGGATCCACCCAACCCCGATTCGGGATCCACGGAATACTGATTTCTGTTACAAGCAATCATTTTGTACCCCATAACTCGCCAATCAACAATGGCCACTCAGAGAGCAAGAAGCGCTGGCCGAAATCCCGTTGTAGTTCAACCAACGGTAGCCTTAGATGAGTTGACAGATGCCCTACAAAGATTGGTACAACCCCCCCAAAGACACAACCCAACCCCCTTCAAACCCCCCAAATACGATGGCACGGCCGATGTGGAATATTTTATCACTCGATTTACTGAAGTAGCCGATGCAAATGATTGGGGCCAAACTACTGCCTTACTACACTTACGAGAGGCACTGAGAGACGACGCCCTTGAGTGTGGCCGCCCTCCTCATGTAGAAGGTATCTTTGCTGCTCTACGTGCACGGTTTGGACTTACCCCCAAAGAGGCACAAGCCCAGTTGATTACCCTGCGTCGTTCCCCCAAAACATCGTTGCAACAACACGCTAATGAAGTTGAAAAACTGGTCCGTGTTGCTTATGATGACCTGCCCCCCCGAAGAGTTGACCGAATGGTACTGAAAACCTTTGCTAGCACAATAGGCAATGCGTACCTTCAACGACATTTATTAGCCGTACAACCCCACACTGTCGAGGAAGCAGTCAGAGCAGGCAGTGAATTTCTCCAAATCAAGACAGGATTTGAAGACAAACCTTCCCGAGTCAGAGTAGTGGAGGAGGAAGACGACATGCTAGAACCACCCAGTGGCAGAACCCCAGCCAACCCCCCGCTCAGTCAAGTCCACCAGACAGCTATACCCCGTCCCCAGACATCCTGGCTGTTCTGACGCAAAATATGCAGTTGCTCACCGACGCCATCAAGCTCCAGTCGGAAGAACTCCAGAGACTGAAGCAGCAACGAACTCAACAACTGGCCGTCCCCCACCCCTCCTACCCCCCCCCCCCCCCCGTCACACCTAACCCCCCTCAGTGTTGGGGGTGTGGCGCCCTTGGTCATTTACAGAGGAGTTGTCCTACTAAACCCTGGCCGTCTCCTACCCCCCTTCCTAACCAACCGTCAAAAAACGGGCGCCGCCCGCAGTAGGGAGACCGGTTCCTAACTGCCCCCGGGCCCCTCGGAATTATAGGAAGGCAATAGAAAGGCTAGAGCGACATAACCCTGTGACTCAGGTCCCCCCTCCCCGTCCAGAGAGACGGTATCCTGTGCCAACCCCAGAGCCCTGGCAGCTACCTACTGCCAACTGGTATGCGCCATTACAAGAGCTGGAAGATACAGACTACTACCCGTCTGCCCCGCCTGTCTGGGATAACAACCAACCATATCACCCCCCGGCCCCCCTGTGTGCTGACCTTCCCCACCCGTCTCGTCAGCAACACCCAGTTAGTCATGGACACAAATTATATTACCCCTCGGAACCAGCTCAATATCTGAGCCGAGGAATTCACCCCAAAAGCCCCCCTACTCCCCCAACCCAAATACGCCCCTCCCGCCCTCGGGAGAGACAAGCCCCTACCCCCCGACCATCAGCCGTCAGACCCACTGACGTTCTTTACTCCCCGCCAGAACGCCCCTACAAGGCAAGTTATTTCTTGCCCGGTCGAATTGAAGGCAAGCCGGTGTCTATACTCATTGATACCGGATGTACCACCAATTTGCTATCACAGCACCTGTTTAACCGGCTGTCTCCTACCACCCGGGATGCCCTTCAAGAGAGCGACACCCGCGGCATTTTGGCGGACGGATCCCATATCCCCTTCTTTGGTACCCTACATCTGCCCCTTCGACTGCGAGACATAAAGACGGATGCTACGTTCGTAGTCGGACAGATTAACGAAGACGCCATCTTAGGCATGCCCTTTCTTACTGCCCACCAGTGTCACATGAAATTTGATCGTTCAGTCATTGAAATAGATGGCCAAGAACTTCCATGCACTGACCAACAGGGATGAATGCTCTCCACCTCTGTCCAAGTCATAAGAGACACTCACATCCCCCCAAATACCGAGGCTACGGTACTTTGTAAAGTTACCAACCCCTCACACCTCCCCCTCGGTATAGTAGAAGGTACCCCGGACTCCCCGCCCCTCGCCGCCAGTCTCAACTCCCCTGATACCAAACACCACCTGTTCGTTAGATGCCTTAACCCCACTAGTCAGCCGTTACATTTGAAAGCGGGAAAGACTATAGGCCGGTATACCGGTGTACAGGCCAGTGAGATAGAGTTGCCATTGACGGAGAAACCCCCTACTTCTATTAACCCCACTTTCCTTCCCTCCCCCGTCCCCGAGCACTTGCAGGCACTATATACCCAAGCCCTGGACAACTGCCACACCCCCAGTGAAGCTTTCCAACTGGCCCAGCTCTTACACTCCTACGAGGAGGTGTTCAGTAGAGGAGATCACGACATGGGTCGTACCGACCTTGTGGCACATAGCATCCCCCTGAAGCCCGGAGCCCAGCCTATAAGACAACACCCCCACAGATTAGGACCCCACAAGGAGCGAGAAGCCGAGGAGCAGGTGTCCAAACTGCTAGAGAGAGGGTTGATCGAACCCAGCAATGGTGCCTGGAGTTCTCCCGTGGTACTCGTCAAAAAGAAAGACGGTTCGTGGAGGTTTTGCATAGACTATAGGCGGTTGAATGCAGTTACCCAACAAGACGCCTACCCCCTGCCCCGTATAGATGAGAGCCTGGACGCTTTGTCGGGTAGCCGCTATTTCAGCACCCTAGACCTAGTGAGCGGATACTGGCAGGTCCCCCTGGACGCGGATGCTAGTGACAAATCCGCTTTCTCCACCCGTTCCGGCCTATATAAATGGAAAGTCCTCCCTTTCGGATTAACTTCCGCACCCGCCACTTTCCAGAGACTCATGGAGAGGGTGCTACACGGCCTTCACTGGAAGTCACTCCTCCTTTACTTAGATGACGTCATCGTCATAGGCCCCGATTTCCCCACCCATCTCCACCGACTGTCCGAAGTGTCCAGCGTCTCCAAGCGGCTGGTTTAAAACTAAAGCCCAGCAAGTGTGAGCTGCTCCAATCTCAAGTCCGCTACCTAGGCCACGTTGTTAGCGAGCGAGGTGTCTCCACTGATCCAGAAAAGATTGCTGCAGTACGTGATTGGCCCCCCCCCCCCCTAATTGTCTTAAAGAACTACAAGCGTTCCTAGGAACTGTAGGTTATTACCGCCAGTACCTCCCACGGTTCTCTACCGTAGCCAAGCCCCTGACCAGACTCACTTGTAAAGATACCCCCTGGGAGTGGGCCCAACCTCAGGCAGAAGCGTTTGTGTTGCTCAAAGCAGGACTGGTCTCCGCCCCCATTCTAGGCTACCCCGATGCCAACAGTCCCTATATCCTAAACACCGACGCCAGTGACGACGGTGTCGGCGCCGTCCTGTCCCAGATCCAGAACAATGAAGAACGGGTGATAGCGTACTACAGTAAAACGCTGAGCCCCCCAGAGCGAAACTACTGTGTCACTCGCAAGGAGTTGTTAGCCGTAGTTAAGGCGGTGAAACACTTCAAGCCCTATCTCTACGGACAAACCTTTAGAGTCCGTACCGACCATGCCTCCCTCACGTGGCTCTGCAAGCGAAAGGAACCTTCGAGCCAAGTAGCCAGATGGCTGGAAGCCCTCTCAGAGTTTAAGTTCACCATAGAACACCGCAGTGGACATTTGCACGGGAACGCAGACGGACTGAGTAGGCGTTGCCCCTCTGATTGTAAACAGTGTACCCACATTGAGAGTAGAGATGGTGGCCCCACCAAAGACGAGGTGATACAGACCTTCCCAAACCCCTCCCCTACCCCCCTTGCCCAGCCCTTGTCTACTCCCTCCCCTCCCTCAGAACCCCGGGTAGTTGCCATTGCCCGTCCCCGTCCACCACCCCCTGATACAGATCTGATGGAAGCTCAAAAGACCGGCCGTCACCCCGTAGCTGTTGTATATGAAGCTATCCAAAATAACACCCCCGTAGACCCCCAACAGCTTGAGCTTGGCAGCAATGAGTTGCGCCAATTGGAGAAGAGGAGACATTCCATGCAAATCCGCCCGGATGGTGTACTGGAGATACACCATGCCGGCCAAACCCGGTCTCACTGGTGCGCCGTGTGCCCCCCCAGTCTGCGTGGAAAAGTTGTGTGGGAGACCCACGTCATGGCCCACCAAGGTATTCAACGAACACTCAAGAGGTTGAATCTCACCTGGTACTGGCCCGGCATGACAGCCGATGTACGGCGAGCGGTCAATAGCTGCGAGACGTGCCAACGTGCTAAACATGGGGGGACCAAACCCAACCCCGCACGACAACGCATGTATGCCGGCCGGCCTTGGCAAAAACTAGCGGTAGCTCTAGTTGGTCCCCTTCCTGAGACCCAGCGTGGTAACAAGTGGATTTTGGTCTTAACGGATCATTTTACCCGCTGGCAGGACACCCTCCCCCTCCCAGACGCTACAGCCCCAGTAGTGGCCACCGCCCTAGGCGAGCATGTGTTTAGCTATTTCGGTTTACCCGAACAAATGCATACCGATCAGGGCGCCCAATTTGAGTCCAGCCTGATGAGGGAACTCTGTACCATTTGGAGGGTGGCCAAAACCCGCACTACCCCCTACCACCCTCAGGCCAATGGAGTTGTGGAGCGGAATAATAGAGTCCTCGGAGACGCCTTACGTTCTCTCCTCCTGAAGAGACGCCCTGAAGAATGGGATCTGGTCCTTCCCCAAATCATGAGAGCTTTTCGCGCTACCCCCCACTCTACTACTGGTGAAACGCCCAACTTCCTTATGATGGGTAGAGAGTTGCGCCTCCCTGACCAACTGACCTACCACCCCCCTCTGCTAGAGTGCGTACCAGTGCACGAATATGCCCGAGCTCTGCAAGAGAGACTAGAGGATGTCCACGAGGCACTGAGAATGGAGCAGAAGCAGACTAGAGTAGACGACGGAGAAGAGCCGTCGTTATTCCGACCGGGAGATGAGGTCTGGTTAGAGAATAAGAGGCGAAGAAAAGGAGAAAGCCCCAAGCTCCAACCCAAGTTCGTTGGACCCTACACCATCGAGGAGGCCTACAGCAACCACACCTACTTAATCGACCGACATGGACAAAGTTCGGTACAAAATGGTAGCCGCCTCAAACCCTATAAAGCTTGCCTTGAGCCCTACGGCCAAGCCCCAGCAGCCATGGAGCCAGCTCGCCGTCCCAACATGCGTGGCGCAGCCCCCCGCAGGAGAAGAAGTCCCCCCCTCCCCTTCAAGACATTCCCCTACCCCTCCTAGAGCTCCCGATCCCACCACGTTTTCTCCCAGCATTGCCATCCCCCTAACTTCCCTTACTAGAAGAACGTACACCCCCTCGCCTACAGCAACCCTTACCAGAGACCCCCCTCAACACCCCCAGCGAGTTTCGCACAAATCGGCCAAGAACTGGCCGAAATAGGAGCCAGACCCCGAATGTGGGAGTTGCCCCCCCCCCACCAGTCACCCCACCCCCTGTCATAGCCCCTGCACCTACTGGTCGCCCTAGGCGTAACGTGGGACCACCCCAACGCTATGGAGAGCTCTGGTGCCATCAAGTAGCTAGTGAGCAGGAGCAATTGTTCGAACAACAATATCAAGAGAAGATGAGACTGATAGCCGAATTAACGGCCTTCACCACTAAGACTGAGGACCCCACACCCCCGTGCCTCAACTTAAAAGAATTGCCAAGACCTGCTCTACCTACTCCGAACAGCTTAACACCCACGTTCGAAACCCCGTGGCTACAGAGCCCCCCTGAAACACCCCCTCCTGTCCCCACTGCCATGAGTAACCACTCCCGAGAAGTGGAACGGGATGATGTGGAGCCAGACAGTCAAGAAAGTGCAGCTCCTCTGCATTCTAAATCCACTACCGAGCAACCCGCTTACTTGCTGCAGCTGCTGGTTCACCACCTACAGACAATGACGGCCCGCAACGACAAACTTACCTTACAACTAGAGCCAGAGGATAATGATTTATTCCTCGAGGCCGGCTTAGTTGCGTGTCAACCTCCCGCCAGTAACCAAGAAGAGGTGCTGTTGCCTATCAACCCCCCAGTAGAAGTCGCTACTAGCAGCCAAGATAATGAGTTAACTGCTCACCACAACTGGGTTTTGGAACCTTCTACTGCTTGCGATCCCCTGGCCCTAACCCCTAATGAATCGTCACCCCCCTTACTCACCCTAGACGAGTTTCCCCCTCTTCCCCTACCCCCCAACCACTTACTAACAACCAACACGATCCCCAGCTTGACACCCCTTCCCCAGCGCAGCTACAGTCAATGTATCAAAGACCCCCCCCCCCAAGCCACTCCAAACCTCAGAGAGTGACTCCGAATCTACCATGGCTCGGAATAGGTGGACCACCCTGAAAAAGGTCATCCCGGGCAACCCATCTTTGTCTCCCTAGTCGCCGCCCAAAAATGAGAGAGAAAACGAGTAAGAGACAACTCTTCCATCCTCCCACACCCCTCAGTTATTCTTGTCTATATATATTTTAATTAGAGACTTCGTCGCTAATGAAGCGGAGTATGTGGGAGATTTGTGTGATAGGTAGTGCTAACCCCCCCCCCAAACCCCCCCCCCTTTACACCCCTGGTGCCCTTAGTCATAAGTCATTATCCCACCAGAACTCTACCCCCCCCCCCCCCCCCGGAGATTCTCCGAATCCCCTGGAAAATGGATATCAGTTGTCCCCAAACACTATCTCCCTATATATAGTAAAATTAGCTACCCCGAATCTACCCCGAACCTACCCCGAACCTACCCCGAACCTACCCCGACCCGGGATCCAACTACATTGATTCAGGTAGCCTGAAGCCTCCTGAACGCGATGCAACAATCAGAATCGAAATCGGAGCGTTCCTTCTCCCAGGATCACAGGATAGGATATGGTCTACCCTTATAAGGACTGGAAAGTTACCAGCTACCAAAAAGAGCGGCAATAAGTGCCCAGGGCAAAACACCATGTGCTTGCTACATGATTGGACTGTTTTATTGTTATGATTTTGTATTATATATTACCATTGGCAATTGCCTTGTACCCTGTATTGTGATTCGTTGTGCCTAATAAGGTAATGAAGTTGTACCTTTTTCTCTATAAATAGAGCTGCTGTGCCTTGGGCAGGCAGTTGTTGTAGAGTTGTTGAAGTATAAGTACCCTTTTGCTTGTGAATATAATAAAGTCTTTATTCTGATAAACACATTTCTACTACGTTTGAGTCGAGGACTCGTGAGTTGTAAACGTCGTTGGAGATAGAGAGAAAGGAGTGGAAGAGAGAGAGGTAGAGAATCCGTTGTGTAGCTAATAGAAGAGGCAAATCTATTACAATACCATTGAAGCGTAATTGAGTCTTTAGAATTTTCAAAGTATGCAAGCAAACCAAAACAAAAAACCTTTAAAAATTGAAAATTTTAGATTTTGGCTGACACTTTAAAATGAGTTTTCTGATCAGTCAAAGTTTGAAGACTGGAAAAGTATAGCAATAACACAGCAAAAGTAAAGAAAGTTTGTAGCTTTTCACTATAAAAATATCAACAATCAAATCTAATATATAAATGTAAGTTTCTGTTTCGTGATGTCAGCTCAAAACTCTGGCATATATTCAAAGTCGCCATCTCCTTCTTTAGGCTATCATGTTGTTGAACTTTCATTTTTGCCAAAAGATTGCAAATGTATTGGAAATAAAAGTTTCATTCTTTTTCAGTTTTGCCAACTTATAACCGGACTAACTGTTTGCCTTTTGGGTGTCTTGCACGGTTATTTTGGCTACGTTCCAAGTTGCTACAGTCTTTTGGTAATGCACACTCATTAATGATATAAATGTATACCACAATAAATACACGAGTAATCATAAGGAACCCAAGGTATCAGAGTTGTTCTCAATTTCCCTGGCTTTGTTCAGCAGTAATTTTTTTTTATTTTTCAATGTGATTTTAAAAGTTGTGTGGCAGGAAAAGAAACAGGATACAAATTTATGACTAGTCCTACCACGGCCACCAAGCATGGTTATAAGTTTAAGACCTACAATATTATTGAGCAAGGGCTTTTTTAAATAATTTTTGGTAACATTACGACTCTTGCCGTTAATTATAATTAATCAATCTAACTCTCTACAATGCTGTTTATAATCAGCATAGTTGAAATATTAATCCTACACAGCTCATACCAGATACAAAATAATACACAAAGATTAAAAGAAAATTACAAAACACCAAGTCATTCGATGAGCATAATCCTTAATTTTACTGAGTTTGTCCATAATTTGTTTAATTTAATGATACTTGAAATCAACAGCTGCTCAGCCTGTCATGATCAAGAACTCGCTCAAATATTCTAAACAATTTTTCCAACCCAACAAGTTTCCATAAAGTTAGATAAAATAAAAATGAATGTGAATTTTGGTTTCGCGTGTGCTGTGGTCGCCCACTGTGAGCATGGAGGGTTTTGCAGGTTTTCTCACATAGTTATATGTGGCATTCTCAAATGCATTTCCAAAATAGTGAAAAATGAATTCCATAGTCACCAACCATGTATTTTTGCATGAAGAGTAAAAATTCAAGCAATTAAATATCCACAAGATTTTTTGAAAATTTTTTTTTAACCAAAAGCACAATTACAGCAAAGCAATTTAGGGTGAATTTTTGGAAATATAATGCATGCTTTATGCCGATCTCCTTTGGTAGGGACAAAAACATTCCGTAGATTTTTCTACCTGCTGCCATATCTAAATTTATAGTTGTTACAAAAAAAGGTGCGCACTCATCTCATCAAGAAGAAAAGTCAACATTTTTGCAAATTGCTGTTAGGGTAGTGTTGAGCGACAGAGAGAGCGATGTGTAGCATGGAACAAGCAATGCATTTCTGCAGATGCTGCATAACTTTGTCCAAAAAGTCAGATATTTTATGCAGCATGAGAGAAGTTTGCATGGCCGTCCGACTATAAATTAATGATTCGTGCGGACAACATACTTCCAAGAAATGTTCAATGCTTCGACAGAAAATTTGGTAGAAATTACAACAAACTACAGAAAGCTTGAAACATGTGCTTGGGGAACTGTAAAAAAAAATCAGTTTTTGTCAATGGTCAAGTTAGGCATCCTCAAGCTAACTGGAACATCAACAACATCTTACAAACAGTATTTCATAACTCCATAACACTGGCCCATCTTGATCTCCTTAACATTGCCTTAATACTTTTTATGTTTTCTCCATTGCAACGCCGGGTAGTTCCGTTAGTAATACATACAAGAGATATAAATGTTGCTTATGTTTTATGCAAAGTTCATCTATTAAAATGGTACCATACTAAGGTTCAAGTTAGCAATCAACATGCTATTGAGTAATAATTACCGATGTTTCGGTGATACAACAATGACAATTATTATTTACCGGTATTACCAGATGTTGATAGCAAACCACTCAGGTTCGTTTTATTATGAAGAGTCAGACTGGTTTCAATATAAGAAATCGTATGATGAGATTATTCATTTGGATCATCAAAACATTGAGTAGTTACATTAATACTATTTATAAACGTTTTGTTCAACTGCAATGTGATGGATTGTACATCTCACTGTTATGTGTAATCTGATAAACTTCATAATAGGCACTATTCAGTTATTATGATATACATTTGTGGACAAACTGAATGGGATTAATTACTCAGTTTAGGTTTCAAAATTACAAAATACCAGAACACAAACTGTTATATGGTATTGTAACTACCAAATACACTTGCTGTAAGCCTATATTAACCAATCAGCATTTTACTAACTACTCCACAAACAATTAGTATAAGTTATTCTCCGAGAACACTAAATCATACCTGGTTGGCAGGTCTTTTAATTTACAAACTGACAGTTTGAGCTTCTCTAGTGACTTCAGCTCACCAATCACTTCTGGCATTCTGCCACTGAAGTCATTGCCTATAAGGTTCAGCTCTCTCAACTCACTAAGAGATCTCAAGCTGTAACAGATATGTAAAAGTCTTAACTAAAACAGACTTGATTGCGGAGGTTTGCTGTTTTATGAAAAAGAGCGCTCTTGGGATAAACAAAAATGATCATGAGCACATATATAAAAGGTACAGGTGATGAAGGCACTGGAGATGAAACTCAGAAGTTCTAACAATCATATAATAAAGAAAAAATATCAGGGACAAAAAACCGATTAAAGACAGAAAAAATATATATGACTCAAATGAGCAGAAACTATTAAAAAACTTGCTGGCTTTTAGAAAAAAATTCAAGGCAGCAATGAATTCTGAGTATGCAAGATGAAATGTTTTTTTTTTTGACAACAAAGCTTCTAGCTATGACTGTGGAAACATTGTCTTTACAACACAAAACACAAAAAAAGTAAACCTCCAATTTTGCAATTAAACGGACTCATGAGTTTCTAAGCAGCCACAAAACATATATAATAAGTACCACAAAACCTTCAAACAGTTGAAATATGTACTTGATTGAGTCGTTAACCAAACAGATACATAATAACTATATTCTGTGATCTGTCTTTTTAGTTACATGAATGCCTTATTATACATATTCAGTATATTTAACAGTTTGTGCGCAACTTTAGGGTGGAACTCCCTACAAATCACAGTATAAAGTGTATTCTAGAACTAATACACAACTGTAATGCAATAATAGTAATGTAGCTCCCTTTATTTATTGTAGACATATGTTTATTCTCTTCATTTTTCATGAAAAAAGAAAAACTCAGTGGCCATTGTTTGAAAACTGTCTAGGTGAAATGCAATTGTGCTTGTGACGCCACAACTTTCATACACACTTTTACAAAATGGCACAAAGGAAGAGAAATATTGAAAGTTCACAATTTGAAAATATTCACTCAGTTACCAGCTTTGCGAACAACTTGAAGTTCGTTGGTGGCAGCTTTGTTGGTGGTGTTAATAAGAGTATTCGCGACCTGTTTGTAAAGCAAAATGAAACAAAAAATAGGTTTTTATATTTCAATATGTCGCGTATGCGACGGAACATTTGTTCAGACAACATAAATATTCAATGAAACGCTTTAGTTTACCAGATCCGACCATAAAGAAGACAGCTCCCAATTTTCAAAAAAACTTAATAAACTCTGAACTGCTACGAATTGGCATAGTTTGTCACGCTGCCCTTTAACTTAGTAAATTTTGAACGCTTGCAATTATTTCGAATTGTCTTTCAAGGATATAAAACCGGTCCATGAACATGAAAAAATCTACTCGCTCATTATTATTTATTTCGTGTTCAGTTTCATTCGCGACCTACAAAAATATAAATAAAAGCTCATTGATTATTGTTTGTTATTCAGTGAGCTACTTTTTGTTGACCCATGAGTTCTGAACAAAATGATTATCTAATGATTAAACTTATTGCCAGTCTGATTATTTTTATTGCTATGTGTTCGGAGAACAGAGGTCACGAATACTATAATGGAGTTGTCTGCTCTTATGAAACAATTTTTATGTGAAGACAACTTTAGCTGTTTTTAGAAACTTATATGTGCAGATAACCTACACAATGGTGAGCAAGTAGCATTAGAGAAGAACCAGAAGGAGCAGTAATAGACAAAACAGGCAACTAAGCTCAATGGAGGTGAGACTTACCTATTGTAATACAGTTTAGTGGCTAGTAATATAGACATGACTGGACAGGTATACTGGAATAGTTACACTACTTGGATGTACCAAGAAGGCTGACTTATTAGAAGACAAGCAAATGAGCACCCCTGACTTCTCCTCTGAAATAGCTAAGAGTCTACATTGATTTTACCACCTTTTGTTACCTAGATCTTTGTTAAATCACCCTTATCAATTTATTGATTGAAATTATTAATGTTTGATGTATTATTATTATTATGTATTTACATATGTTAATGCTATTTTGTATGAAATTCACCACCTACAAAAAGTGTTGTGACAGCAAACGTATTCTAGTGAGGCAAAGGTTACCCAAGATGAGAGTGCAAGTAGACAACCCAGTTACCATTTACCATACAACACCTGTCCAAACACTACTTCAGGTGATTTGTAAAGAGAAAATTTCATATAAAAGCTGCTAATAACTGACGAGTGATCTGGTAAGGATTTTACATAGAGTGGTCACTGTGCTGGTTAGTTGCAGGCATCGATTGCTAAGCTAGTTTGGGGCTTGCAGCCATTATGCTGTTGACTAAACATGTGGTGAGTCACTTGGATGCACTAGCTGAACACACTTGGGCTTGTTCGGTTGATAGCACTGATAGCTGCGGATAAAGAATACGCTGGCTAGTGAATTCCCCTTCTACTCATCATCAACCCTGGTCATTTATATCCATTTATTATCATTTTTATTGTTTTGTGTAGCGTCTGTTTATTGATATTTGTATACTTAACTCATGAAAATATGGCCTGATGTGTTATAGCCAATCAGGCGCTTGCTCTTTCAGCTAGCGTATTTGCATATCTACTCCATAAATTTATGAACAATAGCCCAGAGAGGGAGAGTTGATTGTGAGCTTGTACAGAGAACTTCTCAGGAAGATTTTGTATCTTGTGATAGTAAAATGTTAAAAATCTGAACTCTGTGTGTTTAGTCTACCAGATTGCCTGATATTGTTAATTCTTCTGAACACTAGAGAACCCGGTGTATCTCTATTCATAGATAGCTAATGGAACAGCCATCACTACTGCCTTAAGGAGCACTCTATAGCTAGAATTGTGGTATTGCATATACGGTACACTTTCTCTAGTAGCTGTTCGGTGAAGGTACTGCGAAACCCTTCACAATATACTGTTTATCCCATGTTCACTTTTTAACAGCAATATTAAAATCATTCATCAGACAATAGACTGAAGTCTATATTAAATACTGGAGCAATCTGGGTAGAACAAGACATAGTATTGCTGAGGTTTGATGAGACTGGCTCACTCCGAACTGGCCATTAGGAGGGCAGCTTTGTTCAATACAATGGTAGCATCTTCAACTGCTACTCACTGTCCTTTTTGGTGTGATGTTTTCAGGCTTGAATAATGCCAGAGAGAGAGACGAAAAAAACAAGTTTTTGATAATAACACTGTAGAGATTTTGTTAGTGCTTTGACTGTTTGTGTACTGTATTTGGGGAGGGAAAGGCTGCACTGTGGATCGTATAGGGAAATTTACATTATCAAGGTAACTATTTTTGCCTAGGTAATCAGACAGGTTTTGAACTCACTCAAATTGTATTCAACATAAGACTCAACTTGGTTTCGTTTTGATTCAACCTAGGATAGACCCACACTCGACATACCAACTAACCACCAGATGTACCGAACCAACCAAGCGATGAAGCCAATGTGTATATGTATTTAGTTATACAAAGTTTTAATGACGGTAACCATACAAAGCACAAGAAATGCACATATACTAGCAAAGTAAACTACCAACTGAAGGTACTCAGTACAACACTTCTAATTATAGATCTCAGGGGTAGTTGAAAATACTGTCCGCCTATAGGTCCTCCAAGAATAAGGCTGGATGTGCGTAGTGCATGTCTTTCTTTAAAAGTCCCCAGCTGCTGAGATATTTCCAGTGCACCAGTTATTGGTAGCCAACTACACAGTGCTTAGGTTCCAGTACTAATCATTGTCTTATCCCTCATGAGTTGTGTCCCCGAGAGAAGACAAGTCAGGTAGAGCACTCAGCAGTTTCTTCAAATGTTTGGCAAAAGATGAGAGGGTTTCTATTTGGCAAACAAAGGGAAAGGGATAGGGGCGTAGGCTGAGTTGGTTTGATGGACAAGGCTAGATGGAGGGTAGACTGGGGATGGGGGGGGGGGGGGTATAACCACTATCTTGTGAGTGGATTGCTGGGTTGAGCAATTAGGAATGAGAAATGTAGAGGATAACTGGAACATTTCTATTAGCCGAGAAAGTCTGGAACAGTGAGAGAGCAGGAAGGGATGTAAGATAGGAAGGAGAAAGGGGTGTAGATAGAGCTATTTGGCCACCAAGTTTGACCACAATATGCAATAAAAATACTCTATTTGCAAAAACCAGGTGATTTTCACTTGAAGGTGAAAGTTTCGGAAGTTTTGAGCTCATCAACAAGCATCATCTTTGATGTCCATCACATTACCTAACCCCAGTTTTGTAATATACACCATCGGTTAAAAATTAATACAAATCGAAATCATTTGACACTCTTCAAATGTATTTTTGATTTTGTCCTTGGATCATTAAACTGTTATGACCTGGTACCTATCAATGAACTTCAAATCAATATCCTTAAAATTGAGATGAGAGTGGATTAGGTGCAAAAATAAACCATTTATTTGGCCAACCAACATTATATTATCATTGTCTTATTTGAATCTTTCCAAGTCAGATTAACTTGCTTTAGAATTTGGCGTGCAAAGTATTACATTACTTTACCAATTGCCTGCGGTTGTAATATGATACAAGAGTTCTCATCGTAACACTTGCATAATCAAGTCAGTGGATTGTTTTAGTGTGAGTTTAGCAAAATAACTTTCAGTGGAGATTCATTCCTATGAGATATGAAACTAACCCTGATGATAAACTGATATATCTAATAAATTACATAGATATATATCATTGTAGTACATGCTCTTTTCAGTTTGGTGAAGGCTGTATTTGAATCGACAAATAACTTTTTCTTTCCCTGATAAAACTTTTTCGTTGTGCTACGAAAACTTTTTTTCTTTGTGAGACAAAACACATTTTACTCCTGCGAAGATTAGACCATAGTATATCAGGATTGTCTCGCGACAAAAAAGTATTTTTTACTCAAAAACTATGCTTTATTACAAGAGGTTTTTGCTCGAGGACTCTCATTGGCTGTAAGGATCAACTGGTACAACTTTATCTATTTAAGAACTATCATTTTCAGACAGAAAATTTTGGTATTTATGTAAACACTTATTATTTTGGCCAGCCCACATCTCACTGAACAAAGGTAGCAGCCACGCTGCCTAATATTGGAACTGTAAGCTTCTGGTCATCGACTTGTTGCGATCAACTCATTGGATAGGACAACGCTATCATTGGATTATTATTACTGCTACTGATATAATAATAATGGTTGTATCGGTCGATGGACAAACTGGAAAAAATAAATTGGACCGCTCGGAAGTTTCAAATTAGGCATCTATTGCTAGCTAAAGGTCAGAGGGGCATGGTTGATGGCACAGAAGTACTTGCTACTGACGCTAGTGCTAAACAAAAGGCGAGGCATGAACTGAAGATACAGAAAGTATTATTTACTACTGCCATAGCTATCAGTACTTCTCAACTGTACTTGATTCCAGCATGTGAACAACCAAAAGAAGCATAGAATGCGTCATGTAAAAACTATGAGTGTAACAGATTGGCGAACATGTTGTACTTACAAACTACATGTAGGTATTTTCGATCTGAGATGAGCAATGAGGATAGTATCGAATCCCATTTAAAAGAAAGAAAAATAATAACTGATCACCTTGCGGCTATTGGCTCACTTATCTCAGAAGAAGGTCAAATGGGCACACTACTCGAAAAATTGTCTTAGAAATATTCTACATTAGCAACCGCTTTAGATGCTAGAGTAGATGGTATAAACTTGGGCTTTGCACAGCAAGTGCTTATTAATGATCAACGAAGGCATCGTGACTGGCCCAGTATTTGCATTTCTCACATCTGCATTTTTCAGCACTTGTGAGCTGGCAGAAACCATCAAAAGTCGAAGTCAGTCACCTGCTATCAATGTGGCTTTACCAGACAACCTCGAAGAAATTGTATAGAGAAAAGATACACAGTTCCTGTTGGATCTGCAAGTTACTTTGCTGACAAGCAAAAAGACAGCGCTGACAGTGATGGTGTAGTTGCAGCCTCAAGTTTTTTGCCCACAAGGACTCTGGTAGTAAATGGCTCATTGTTTCGGGAGCATTCAGTCACATGACTTTGGATTAAAAACTGTTAAGTAACTATGAAAAGTTTCCCAAACCAGAAAGTGTGTCATTTGTTGATGGCAGGACTGTGGGTGCTACGGGATGGTCATAATCACCTAAATATGAAATTTAAGGCTAGTGGTGCCAAAGACAGCTGTTTTGTACAAATTATTATTTGTTTTAAAGCTAGCTTACAACCTGCTTTTAGTGGGAGAAGCTGTTCATCTGGGAAATGCCGTGAAATTTGGCCAATAAAATGCTCAGTTCGTAAAAAAGTGATGGAAGGCTGTGTGATATGGACACTGTAGTTAGAAGCTTTATCAGCTTGATTGCATACCCACAGTCACTCAGCAAGCTAATGTTGTCCTTGAAAACACAGAAAACTCTGACATGTTGCACAGACAGTTGGTACATTTGAATGAAAGCCAACAAAACAAGTTATTGATCAGAAGCTGGTGTGAGGCAGTAAGATGGTAACTGTAAATAACTCGCCTCCTTGCAAGAGTTGCATCATAGGGAAGATGCATAGAAAACCATTCAAAATTGGTGGTCAAATACATTCAACCAGAAAGCTGCAGTTGGTGCACTGTAATGTCTGTGGACCCATACAAACCGAATTGCTGAGGGTCTCGATGTTTAAGCTGCGTTTGAGCCCATCTTTAGACATCATACTCAATTGTCGTGATTCTTCTTCAACTTCCCTATACGTTAGACGTTTTGTGGTAGCGCGTTTGACATCAAACCAAAGAATATTTTAATTTTTCGGTTTTCCCTTTCTACCCAAATACACAACGTTGAACTGTATAGGGTAATTATCACAGTTGAAGTTTTCAGCTATTTTAGCTGGACAAAAAAGTGTTTTGGGTTCGAGCTCATCTATATCCGAAGGACTATAGTAGTGGACTTGAGAGTATTTACAATCCTTACTTGATTGCTGTATCACAGCAAACACCTGCATAACGCTTGGGATAGGGAGATCTCCAAACATTTTGCAAACCCGAACCTTTGGTGTGTTAATCGCTTGAGAAGATCTAGACTTTTCCATTTCCTTTGCTCTCCAGTAGTTGAGAGATTCAACTGTTAAATGAGCTCTTTCTGCAAACTCCCTTGTTTTCTCATCAGCGAGAGTTCGTTTTCTTACTATTCGCTTCCTCACCATTCGCTTTGTTGGAACAGTTTTGTTCTCTTAGGAGTTGATTTGCTGTTTCTCATTTTGCTTACTGATGGATGTGAGTCTGTGCAAAGGAGCTCTTCAGAAAGATCATCCATAATATTTGAAAAAATAGAAGAATAATATTTGTAATATATATATATATATATATATATATATATATATATATATATATATATATATATATATATATATATATATATATATATATATATATATATATATATATATATATATATCTATATATATATATATATGTACATAGATGGATATGAATATGCATCAAACCCTCATTGGCACAAAAAAATAACAACAGATTCTCCGGGAACAGAGGTATCTTTTACGAGTCTGGTCTCATTATATGAGGAGATTTCCCTATACCATATAGGTCATACATATCTCATCAAGACATTGACAATCTTCAAGAGGTATTTCATCTGATAACTAGAAGGCCAAAATTTAGATGCCTTAAAGTATTAAACAGCAGTGTAAATCAACGGGGTAAAACATTGCATAACGCTGGAGATAAAACCCACAAAAAAATCACTTGGTAGGAAGATCTGCTCATATATTACTACTGAAATTTCATAAACTGCTTTCCATTGTATTATAAAGAAAATGAAACACACGCACAAAAAATTGTTAAAGAGGCCTACTCTCTGTTTTAGCATGAGTTTAACAAAGTCCAATCGAGTTGATGTTCATATTTGTTACATAATGGATTGACTTTGCCTTTATTGTGAAGTCTGAGAAATGCTTGATAAATTTTACAATATCTCTTGGTAGGTTTTCATAGGTAATACCATTGAAGCACAATTAAGTCTTTGGAACTTTCAAAGTATGCAAGCAAACCAAAACAAAAAAACCTTTAAAAATGAAAATTTTAGATTTTTGCTGACACTTTAAAATGAGTTTTCTGATCAGTCAAAGTTTGAAGACTGGAAAAGTATAGCAATAACACAGCAAAAGTATAGAAGTTTGTAGCTTTGCACTATAAAAATATCAACAGTCACTTCTAATATGTAAATGTAAGTTTCTGTTTTGTGATGTCAGCTCAAAACTTTGGCACATATTCAGAGTCGCCATTTCCTTCTTTAGGCTATCATGTTGTTGAACTTTCGTTTTGCCAAAAGATTGCAAATGTATTGGAAATAAAAGTTTCATTCTTTTTTAGTTTTGCCAACTTATACCCCCTTAACTGTTTGCTTTTTGGGTGTCTTGCATGGTTACTTTGGCTACGTTCCAAGTTGCTACAGTCTTTTGGTAATGCACACTTATTAATGATATACATACATATATAGAGTTTGAGGGTAAAGTTATCAGCATCGACATTTTCCCAACGTATGATGATTATATCGAGCGTTCTTTCCTTATAAACTATTCATCTACCCACTCGTAGAACTTTTCTCCGTAACCTAACCACTTAACCAGAATCTGTCTTTTACCTCTTTTTGTTCTTCTTCCCAATATCTTTTCAATTCTGAAAATTGTGGGTTTTTTACTTTTTGCAACTCTTTTTCGTAAAAGGTACCATCAATCATCTCCTCAGCCAAATCTTTTACCCTATATACAACAGGTTTTTCATCAATAAGTACATCAGTGATTATAAAAATCTCAATCGTCCAATTCGGGGTGTATCCTCTTTCAAACGCTCCTCTTGCCTTACTTATTCTCACATAATCCCCAATCTTCAGTTTTGCTTCTCGAGTTAAACTATGTTTACCTCCTTCATACACACGATTCCATACAAAGTCCTGATTTTGAAAATTTACCTCATTTGGTCTCATACCTATAGCACCATGAATTGTGTTGTTGTATGCATTAACCATTTCTGGTAAAACATCAATGTATCTGTCATCATCGTTATATGTCAAATATCTATATATCTTCTCTTTTAAAGTTCTGTTAAAACGCTCCACCATTGATGCCTTTATCGTCTCATTTTCTGTTGTAAAGCGCTTGATTTTGTTTTCCGCCAGGAGATTCTTGACATTGACGTTGTCAAACTCTTTACCTTTATCGGATTGTAAAGCCTTATAGTTTTCCCCGTCTAGTATTCTTCTCAATCCTCTGGCTACAACCTGCACTGATTTGGAGATGAGCGGCACAGCCCATCCTTTTCTAGATAGAGAATCAACAGCAGTCAGTAAAAATGCTGTATTATTATTTTCTTCTTTTCGAGATCGAACATTCATCAAATCTATCTGTAACTGTTCCCCTATTCCAGCTACAATTGTAGGATGACGTTTAAACTTAGTTACAACTCTTTTATGTAACGTGTAGGCATCCTCACCACTCAACCATTCACGGATTCTTTTTTCTCCCTCTCGTTTTTTACGAGCTTTCAGTAAAGCTCTAGCTCGTCGTAGAGATGTATGTAATGCAGGATTGTAATACAGCTCTTTTAGCGTGTCGATATCCATGAATTAGTACCCGGAATGACCAACTTTTTCTTCTGACTCCTGTGTGTTTGATGCGGGGATTTCCTGACAGTTGTGATTCCTTCATCAGTTAGCAAGCTTTTAAATCTACTGTAATTGGTATTTCCCGATTGTATTTTACCTCCTTCGGTTAGAACATCTCGTAGTAAAGTTTTGGAAGTCTTAGGATTCAACCAACGTTCTCCAATTTTCAGTCTGTTCTTCTCCGAGTCGAATCTACCAATTTTACTCAGATTATTCAACATTCTGACAGCAATCGTTTGATCACTCTTTTTTGTTGTTAAATAAGTTGCTTTTTTTTCAAAATCTTTTAAATCTTCGCTTTCACTATCCTGCTCATCTTCTCCATCAGTGACAAATGTATTTCCAAGTAGGGTTGAGTCTTCAGTATCAAACAACCTCCCTTTTATTGATTCTATCCCGATGCCATCAT
This sequence comes from Cryptosula pallasiana, assembly GCA_945261195.1. Lineage (NCBI taxonomy): Eukaryota > Metazoa > Bryozoa > Gymnolaemata > Cheilostomatida > Cryptosulidae > Cryptosula > Cryptosula pallasiana. The sequence continues at coordinate 15,097,953 of OX183134.1, read as the reverse complement.
CATCATTCATTTTCACGGATTCTAACTCAATGTCTTCATCGACATTTGGTGAAAAGGCATTAGGTTTATCATCAATAACTGTGCTATTGGCCAAAGGAGAAGTAGACTCCATCTTTTTTTTCTTAACGGGACTCCAACTATCCTTTTGTGCCTGATTTTGGTTATTTTTAATCTTTTTGACATCAGACAAATACCTACGTAGGTTTTCAACATTTTCATCTAACATTTCGTATGAGGATAAGTCAGAATCATAAGCCGTTTCCAGTAGATCATTTCGCTTTCTCTTCATATTTCTCACTGTTATAGCTTCCATAGGATTATAATACAATGGAGGTCTGGTCTTCTCTTCCTTTACCACTGTTTTATACTCCTTTTTTCTGTTAATCTATAGTATTCATTTTCAGTGAGTATAAAAATACGTCTGGAGAATGTTAAAGGCTGACGATTCATCTTTTTATTGATGACAAAACAGATACAATAGGGGTTATAATAGCGTCCAAAAGATTCCCTCTACCAGTCTGAATCAAAATTTTACGCTTATCATCAACTGTCCCTCTACCACTAAGTTTATGTAGTTCCTTCTTGTAACGCTGCAACTCAATAAACTGCTCAGAATCAAGAGGAACACTACCTAATATAATATTTTTAACACTTTCTATCAATGATTGAAACAAATCGGAGTTGGCCTGTTCGACTATAGCGATTTTTCCTTTCTTAATCAGATCATCCAGAGCTAAAATCGCCATTCTATTTCGCATCATTCGTGTTGAGACTTTCATCTTCATCTTCTCCCTCCTCCTAGCACACTTTTAAATAACCCAGGAACTATATTGCTGATAATAGGTCCTAGTAGAGCGGATAAAAATCCTCCTTTTTGCAATACAACTTTCTTATCATCTAACGTTGATCTTCTTACTAAAGCGCTAATATCCTTCGCGTTCCGCTGCAGCCGATTATACTGAGATGTTGTCAATGGTATCATTCCATTTATAATAGCTATAGCACATTCCATTAGAGTCATAATAAACTCCTTTTTTGCTTTGGCTACAACAGACTTTTGAATAGCAAAGGTTGCATTGTTGAGCGATAACAACACAGCAGCATTTCTTGTTAATTTTTTCTCCAAAGCTTTAGTCATTATAACGCTTCCGTGTTGCGTCTTTGAATAACAAAATATGATTGAGGTGAAACGAATAGTAATTGTATTTCTATCCTTTTACTTGGGTACCTATAATATCATAGGGAGATCTGATGTAAAGTTTCCCAATAGTCTATGTTGTTCATTTGTTTGTTGAGTCGTATCTATTCGTAAATAAGAGTATGGTGTTTTCGTTGCATCTTCAGAAACCTCTAGTACATATTTTACTTTTGATGGAAAACATTGTCGAGCCAAATAGGAAATAGAAGAAGCATCCCTAGGGTTTTTAAAAAGAAAAAAATAATGACTATTCAAGGATATTGTACGATTTCCTTTTAAAAACAGATTCTGAACAATAAAAAACACACTTATGTTCAAATGATGACTATGTTTTGTATACAAAGCATTGCCATCGGCTTTACCAGAAACTTCATCCATGAGATCATCAATTATCAGCCATCGATTTCGACCATCTCTGGGAAAACTCACCGTTATATCTATCATGCCTTCATGAAAAATCACTCCTGGTACATCATCAAAGGCTTTTTGGTAGGCTCCATAACAGTAGTGAATTTCTGTTGGTGGGGGGTGCGCTATAGTCTGACTAGCTTCAATCATTTGAAAAATCGCTTGTGTCTTTCCCTATCCAGTTGGTCCTGCAATCATTGCTGTAAAAGGAGATCGCATCCTTGGGTCATAATCTTCAGGTTTCCCATTCATCATAAAAAAATGTTCATCAACCAACAGTAGTTTCATTTATGATTCCAACAGGAGAGTTTCTCGCTTTTTGTATTTTTCCCATAGCTTCTTCATACATACTAAACTCAGTAACACCTCCAAAAGTGGAAAATCCTACGACAAATACCAAAATCATCATAATTATCAACGCTTTACGCTTCATACTCGGTAAAACATCTATCATATCACGTGTAGTACCATCAACAGTATCAACTTCATTCATCGGTCTCAGCTCAACATCATCCTCTGTCGACATCTTAACTTCCAATAACAAAACAATCATATCACGTTTCATTTTTATACAATGTAAAAACTGTCAAAAAAATCAAATGCCATACATTCAAAATCTAGATGCCATACAAGTTCAAATTAAGTAAAAAAATAATCAAAACTCAAATGCCACTTAAATGCCACTCAAATGCCACTCAAATGCCTATCAAATGAAATACAATATAGACTCGGCGAATTCATTCAATGCCGTAACAAATTGCATCACCCCGGATTTTGACCCCACAAAAAAGCACTTGGTATGGAGATCTGCTCATATATTACTACTATTATTATTATTACTTTTATTATTAATCTATATAGTCATAACAATATAATGATTAATAGAAGAAATGAAAACAACAAAAGATAACCATAAAAACAATAAAAATAATAATAAAAAACAATAAAAATAATAATATAAATAATAAAAATAATGAGAAAAATAATACTCCTGATAACAATAGAATTAACAACAGTTACTCGAGCATAAAAATAACAATGCAGGAGGAGATGGTGTTTATTTATTAATTATTATTTTGATTATTACTTAAACTAACAATTATTTATTGTTGTTATATATTATTATTATCATTATATTAATCATTTTAATAATATAGCCACGGGCTTCAAAAAAATTACTATACAACAATATCAGGCTGGCATAAGCAATGAGATGATGTTGGAATGTGAAAGGCAAGTACAGTTGATAGGTGAGTCGGTGGAAAAGCAATTATAAGACCGAAAAAAGCTAGCAAAGCAATTCTGTTTGGCGCACAGATATCAATACTTGATTCGCTGTAGCACTGCTGACCAATCAAAAGGCTGTAGCATGTCGGAATATAATGAAAATAAATCGAACGTTTCATGAAAGGCAGAAAAATATGGCCGGATATAACTTGGCGTAACTGATGAGAATGAGGTTTCTATTGGAAATATTGCTGCGATCCTCTAGCAAAATAAAAATTCAAGAGTGTTATAACCTAGACAATGTAATGACGACTCTGAATATGTATTTTTTAATAACATTGATTCAGTAGTGCCGGAGTTTTAAGCTAACATCGCAAAAACCGACTTACATTTATATATTAGATGTATAGAAAACGATTTACCTAGTATGGCACGGCAATTCATAAGTAACAGGAAGCAAATGAACAATTAAGACAAAAAGATATACATAATACAACATTGGATCGACTAAGATACGGTTAAATATACAAGGCCCCCAGAAGTAGAGCGCAAAGCTTCAATGGTCATAAATGCTGAGTCAGCTCAGGAAGTGGTGGTGCAATTGTAGTCCAGGTTATTGACTGATATTGCTTGTGGTTCATAGCTTTTGGTGTTTTGGCAGTGGTTAGGCAACAAACTCAGGCTCCTGTATCTTTTGGTGGTAGTTCAGGTCCTCAGGCTATAGCCATTCTTGCCTCACCGGCACAGTATAGGGTTGGTAGTGACTGATGTAGGGCTGGTAGTGATTCCGCAGGGCCAGTAGGACCAGTATCCTTCCTCTATACAAGTATTATAGCGGTGCCAGGCTCAATTCAGGCATGCCTGACATTGTGCAGTTCTCAGGGCGACCTTGAGCACACATGGTGGTAATAAAAATCTACTAAATTGACTCATAGCTGACAACCAATGAGCCACAACAAAATATAACTACCACTACCTACAGGGTAGTTCATTATTCTATACTATGGACAAACCTTTTTTTAGGTTTGCATACTTCGTAGTTGTCAGCAAAACTGTGTGTAAAGAAAGAAATCCTTTCAGTAGAACAACTTATGGAGGAAGACCATACAGGTTTCTATTTTGTTGGAATAGCACCACGTAAGTATTGTAATGGATTCCGGTCTGTTACCACGGACATCCACTAGTCTCGAGTATTCTACCTCTCTCCAGAGGGGACACTGTACTGACCGACAGTGACAACTGTATAGGGCAACCGAATTACCCGGTAAGGCAAGAGCCCATGGCTCAGACATACAGTACCGAGTAGTGTTTGTAATAATGGCTATATTCTCTAAACTGTCCTGAGGGTAATTATTCCTCTAGGGTTTAGCAATATAAGAATACATGCCATGGCTCATTGTAATGAATGCACAGATTAACAGTGGGAGCTCTCCTTTTATAGGAGAGCTAATGAACACAAAACATATAAGAGACAATGCACAGGAAGTAAATGAACCAATTACATTAACTATATAAATAATCAACCAATCACAATGCAATGCAAGATAATAAAGGGAGGTGCCAAGTGGCTAAGGGCGGAGTCCTTTCTCCTAATTGTCCAATGACGGCTCCTACAGGGTTCCCAGGCTGTACATAGAATTAGGTCCACTAAGTTGGTACTTTAGGGGTAGGCACTTCCTGTTCACGACCTTGACTAAGTTCTCTGACATCTTTGCAGATCCTCGTCTAAGGCGGCCATCTTGTGCCGGCCCAGTACAGCTGTACCGGGTCGGTAGAGGTCACTACCGACCCTGCAGGGGTCAATACCGGCCCTGCTTACTATGCTACCGGCACAGTAGGACTTCCTACCCAACAGCTATTAACCAAATGCTGTGGGCAGAAGTCTAGCGCATTGCTTCGCAAGGTTTCTAGTGTAAACTACCTGTTTACTACTAGAGTGCACTGAAATCCACCACAGTATTTCTCTAGTATGCCAATGAGCTCAATGTTACTGGCCTGTGATCAATTTTGCTCACAAATAACGGCCATCACTTGACCACTCATTTAATCTCCTGAGCAGCAGCAGAGGCTGTACAGCTATGAATGTGCAAACATTGATACAACAAGCATAGTTAGCTTGGTGTCGTCACCACTATCACTAACATTATGTTTTTAGTCTAACAAGGTAGCTTACAAGTAAATTATCAACTCAGGATCCTTGATCATAGAAAGTGAACCCTTATGACTAGTAACTCTGAAAATTATTTACACAGTTATGTTTATCATTTGTTTTTCTTTAGATCACTTTTAATGAGCTTTTGTTCAGCGAACGCTCTATTGAATAAAATAATTTCAATAAAAATTGTGACACCACCTGCGTAAAATTGACATTGTGGCGTGCCAAAGGGTTTTTGTTGACAGCAAGATGTGAATGGGTTAGCAATGTCTTTCTTAATGTTTACTAATTGGCAGAAACAGTTAATCCCCAGATTGGATTATATACAACAACAGGTTTCAGATTTGCTATTTAATTTGTTCTTATTTTTTTGGTTTATCTGCTTTCAATGACAAGCAGAAGAACATAAAACCTGATGATTTAAAAGCAGAAATTTAAAAGTCTGCCAAAGCATTTAAAGCACCAGTTTGAGCTAATGTAAGAGCAGCAATAACTTTTGTATTTTAAAAAAGGGAGATGCTAGCTTCTTTAAGTGAAGTGACCATATACTGTAGAATCAATGCCAAAGAAGGCAGTTGGGAAAAAACTAACTTCTCTGTCATATTTGAAGGAAATATCACAAACGGGCTCAAAAATAATGCTTTCTAAACCTTACTTAGTCTTGATTTGTTTTAAGGCTTCATAACTGAAAACAGATAAAAGTTATTTGTTTAGTTAAATCTTAAGCCAACAACGTTAATTACCTGAAACCCACTCAAGTACTGCATCTGTGCTGTACTTGCCACTATACTCATTACAGGAACTCACTCAAGTACTACATCTGTGCTTTACTTGCCACTATACTCATTACAGGAACTCACTCAAGTACTGCATCTGTGCTGTACTTGCCACTATACTCATTACAGGAACTCACTCAAGTACTACATCTGTGCTTTACTTGCCACTATACTCATTACAGGAACCCACTCAAGTACTGCATCTGTGCTCTACTTGCCACTATACTCATTACAGGAACTCACTCAAGTACTGCATCTGTGCTCTACTTGCCACTATACTCATTACAGAAACCCACTCAAGTGATGCATCTGTGCTGTACTTGCCACTATACTCATTACAGGAACTCACTCAAGTACTGCATCTGTGCTCTACTTGCCACTATACTCATTATAGGAACTCACTCAAGTACTACATCTGTGCTCTACTTGCCACTATACTCGTTACAGGAACCCACTCAAGTACTGCATCTGTGCTCTACTTGCCACTATACTCATTACAGGAACCCACTCAAGTACTGCATCTGTGCTCTACTTGCCACTCTACTCATTACAGGAACTCGCTCAAGTACTGCATCTGTGCTCTACTTGCCACTATACTCATTACAGGAACCCACTCAAGTACTACATCTGTGCTCTAATTGCCACTATACTCATTACAGGAACTCACTCAAGTACTGCATCTGTGCTCTACTTGCCACTATACTCATTACAGGAACCCACTCAAGTACTACATCTGTGCTCTACTTGCCACTATACTCATTACAGGAACTCACTCAATTACTGCATCTGTGCTCTACTTGCCACTCTACTCATTACAGGAACTCGCTCAAGTACTGCATCTGTGCTCTACTTGCCACTATACTCATTACAGGAACCCACTCAAGTACTACATCTGTGCTCTAATTGCCACTATACTCATTACAGGGACCCACTCAAGTACTACATCTGTGCTCTAATTGCCACTATACTCATTACAGGAACTCACTCAAGTACTGCATCTGTGCTCTACTTGCCACTATACTCATTACAGGAACCCACTCAAGTACTACATCTGTGCTCTACTTGCCACTATACTCATTACAGGAACTCACTCAAGTACTGCATCTGTGCTCTACTTGCCACTATACTCATTACAGGGACCCACTCAAGTACTACATCTGTGCTCTAATTGCCACTATACTCATTACAGGAACTCACTCAAGTACTGCATCTGTGCTCTACTTGCCACTATACTCATTACAGGAACCCACTCAAGTACTACATCTGTGCTCTACTTGCCACTATACTCATTACAGGAACTCACTCAATTACTGCATCTGTGCTCTACTTGCCACTCTACTCATTACAGGAACCCACTCAAGTACTGCATCTGTGCTCTACTTGCCAATATACTCATTACAGAAACCCACTCAAGTACTGCATCTGTGCTCTACTTGCCACTATACTCATTACAGGAACTCACTCAAGTACTGCATCTGTGCTGTACTTGCCACTATACTCATTACAGTAACTCACTCAAGTACTGCATCTGTGCTCTACTTGCCACTATACTCATTACAGGAACTCACTCAAGTACTACATCTGTGCTCTACTTGCCACTATACTCATTACAGGAACTCACTCAAGTACTGCATCTGTGCTCTACTTGCCACTATACTCATTACAGGAACCCACTCAAGTACTGCATCTGTGCTCTACTTGCCACTATACTCATTACAGGAACCCACTCAAGTACTGCATCTGTGCTCTACTTGCCACTATACTCATTACAGTAACTCACTCAAGTACTGCATCTGTGCTCTACTTGCCACTATACTCATTACAGGAACCCACTCAAGTACTGCATCTGTGCTCTACTTGCCACTATACTCATTACAGGAACCCACTCAAGTACTGCATCTGTGCTCTACTTGCCACTATACTCATTACAGGAACCCACTCAAGTACTGCATCTGTGCTCTACTTGCCACTATACACATTACAGGAACTGACTCAAGTACTACATCTGTGCTCTACTTGCCACCATACTCATTACAGGAACCCACTCAAGTACCACATCTGTGCTCTACTTGCCACTATACTCATTACATGAACCCACTCAAGTACTGTATCTGTGCTCTACTTGCCACTATACTCATTACAGGTACCCACTCAAGTACTGCATCTGCGCTCTACTTGCCACTATACTCATTACAGGAACCCACTCAAGTACTGCATCTGCGCTCTACTTGCCACTATACTCATTACAGGTACCCACTCAAGTACTGCATCTGCGCTCTACTTGCCACTATACTCATTACAGGTACCCACTCAAGTACTACATCTGTGCTCTACTTGCCACTATACTCATTACAGGAACTCACTCAAGTACTGCATCTGTGCTCTACTTGCCACTATACTCATTACAGGAACTCACTCAAGTACTGCATCTGTGCTCTACCTGCCTCTATACTCATTACATGAACTCACTCAAGTACTGCATCTGTGCTTTACTTGCCACTATACTCATTACAGGAACTCACTCAAGTACTGCATCTGTGCTTTACTTGCCACTATACTCATTACAGGAACCCACTCAAGTACTGCATCTGCGCTCTACTTGCCACTATACTCATTACAGGTACCCACTCAAGTACTGCATCTGCGCTCTACTTGCCACTATACTCATTACAGGTACCCACTCAAGTACTACATCTGTGCTCTACTTGCCACTATACTCATTACAGGAACTCACTCAAGTACTGCATCTGTGCTCTACTTGCCACTATACTCATTACAGGAACTCACTCAAGTACTGCATCTGTGCTCTACCTGCCTCTATACTCATTACAGGAACTCACTCAAGTACTGCATCTGTGCTCGACTTGCCACTATACTCATTACAGGAACTCACTCAAGTACTGCATCTGTGCTCTACTTGCCACTATACTCATTACAGGGACCCACTCAAGTACTGCATCTGAGCTCTACTTGCCACTATACTCATTACAGGAACCCACTCAAGTACTACATCTGTGCTCTACTTGCCACTATACTCATTACAGGAACTCATTCTTACGTAAGTATTAAATCAAATTTGTTTGGTTAACCAGAAGCCTAAGATAAAATATTTCCTGCAGCTTAATTCACTTTGTTTTATTGCTTTTCCATGCTAATACAAAAATGTATGCTATAAAACACAGCCGAGCATGATATTCGATCTTTATTACATTTCTATCATTCCCTAAATAGAAAAACTTTTTGAAAAGTCTCTAAAAAACAATAGTTTATGACCAAATAATTGGCAACAACCAACATTTATTGTGTTCTTGAATGACTTTTTGGAGCCAGGAGGTTGGGGGTGATCACTCCACTTATTGCAGGTATTATTTGAATCACAGAGATATTCATAGTGCTTATCAATTGTTGTCGATTATTGTGCGAAGTAAACTAGCTGGCTGTTGATGCTAATATTGGGATACATTTCTAGGAACATCCAAACAGAAAGCCATAATACCAGCTTGTTTGTGCTCTGCTTTAGCTTTGTTACTCCTTAGGTAATAAAGGTACTATTGGGCTTTGGTTAAGAAATGCCATTTAAGATGGTCTCTCCTTCTAGAATGCTTAGCAATGCTTGGCGTTGGTGGTTTTATATCCCAGTAAAGATTCCGTACCGGAGCATGTCTTACCATTATGGTTCAAATCATACAACCGATTGCAATAGAGGAGTAAGCCTTATGTATGCCATCATGTAATTGCTTGAACACTATATACCTTGAATGAAAAACTACATGTATTACCCTTTGTCATAAGCTGCTCACGTTCTATATGACCGATGGTTAGCACTGTACATGAGGATATATTTCTATGAATTTCACTCATAGAGGTGATAAACGTTATAGTCTTCTTTATGCAACGTCTGATCGAGATTAAAGTTGACAATACAACTCAGAATATCTTTCGACATTGAGATAGTTTTTGCTGGGAGACATGTCTATGCCTTCTAGCAATTATTCCAATTATTCAGTATCAAAATCTTTTACCACTAAATGAATTCTGACTGGTTGACATCATCTTTAGGAGAGCACCAATACTTTATAACTGTTACGGCTGTTATTTATAAAAGCATATTTTTAGCCAAACACAATCAATTACTATAGCATTCCTATATGTAGTTATTTCTTCGATGCAGTGTTTATTTTCAAGCACTAGCTAACAAGAACTTGTTACAAGTGATGTGATAGTGTTAGCAAAAATGGTGAATGTACTGAATAAATCATGCTGACTTGCATCAGTGCTGCACACTATATAGCTCTTTAATAGAGCGCAGCCTCTGCCGCTGCTAACAACATAAAATGAGTAGTCAAATGATACTGGCCAATATTTATTGCTTGCAACTTAGCAGAGTTGACCACAGGCCTATAAAATTGCAATCATCAGCAGACGACAGGAACATGCTGATGGTGCAAATCCAACAGATTAGATAGGTATATGGTCTTCCTCCAATAGTTATACTGCTAAGGTAAAATATTTCTTTTCATGCATTTTTTGCTGACAACTCCAAAAGACACAAACTTAGGATAAAAATTTTCACTCATAGTATAGCATACTGAATTACCCTACAGGTAGAGGTAGTTATATTTTGTTGCGGCTCATGAGTTATCAGTTATGAGTCACCGCAGCGATTACCCCCATTGCTCCTTGTAGCGAAATCACAGAATGAGACTCTTTTTGAGAATACGCCACTCACTTTTTCTTTGAGTAAAATATATTGGAAAAGGTTCAATTGAAAAAAATACAAACCATCTGTAATAGTGGGATCTTGAATAAAAATTGATGTTTTTAGATATTTATTTTTGCAACAAAGGTGTGAGAATAAATAACTTTCAGCAAACTGTAAAAACATAAAATCAGGTAACCTGTTTTAGATTTTAGTAGAATATTCTGACACCTTTAGGAGCTAGCAACAAACTAGCCAGCTCAAAATAAAAATTCAATCCATTTACTTGACAGACCTGCACATTGTAACACATTGCCACCCTAGCCACAGAAGATGCCTTAATGTGTACTTAAATAATAGGCAGAAGGCACATCAAAAAACTATCTTCAATTTTACTTTACTGATGAATTTGATTGAAAAAATGTTATAATTTGTTGATATTCTTATGTTTACAGTCACACAGACTATACGAGCTTATTGAATATCCTTACCTAACGCCAACATCTGTTTGATCAAAATTTGACATGATCGATGCAACATGGAAAGCATGGCAACTTCATATGTAAAAGTTAATTGAAAAAAATAATCTAACTACAATTGCAAACTTTCGAGTTCTAATGAGTCAAGATCTTTTGACACATAATTGTTTTTGACCGTAAAATCAGCACCATGAGGTAATTTTCCTCTCATGGTTAGTTTCTGCACTTCACAAACGGAATCATGCGCATAAAATATGCTCACAGTTGGTGTAGAGTGCTTGTCAAGTCACGATTGGAAAAATCTAATTAGAGAAAGTCCAAGTGGGGAAATTCCAATTAGGGAAATTCCAAATCACAAATGTGCATTGATTGAATAGTGTCAGGAATTGTTTACTATTCCAAGAGCAGCCAGCTGATGCCAAAGAGGTTAGATTCTAAGCAATCAATGCTAATGAAGGAGAAACTACTTGTTCGAGGTGAAACAAGCAATGGCGGTGTGTGGAGTAAAACTTAATCCAATTCTTTTAGGTGCAATCATTCACCTTCAAATTTGAATTCAAGTTTGCATAGTTGACTTCAGAAAGACTCAAACAGAAATTAAATTACTTATAGCTATCAACACTCAGAACTAAATCACAATTATAGTACTTGCGGGTAACAAAGTTCTAGAACAAAAACTTCTCTAGTTTGCAAACCTAAAGAATTGAACACAAGTTAGGTTACTTCAAGAAAAATTGAAAAATGAATTATCTTAAAATTCAAATAAAACTTCAGCTGCATTCAGCCATATAACATATGTCAAGTAAATCAGCACCTACTATGTGCAACTGACACAAGTTACAGGACAAGAGTTCGGTATGGTTCACAATTTGTTTTAGAATACTAAATGATTTTGAATAAAAAGACACCAAGATTTGCTTCAAGACAGCTACCACCATACTTGCAACTCATGCAGTTTCAATACTGTGTCTAAAGCATAGCATGACATACTCCATCGTGATTTCACAGTTAGCCATTTATTTCACCAACTATTTCAGCTCCTAACAGTTACTGAAACTTAGATGTTTCTCGTTTCTTTACTTTCATTATAACAGCTGACTGGGATAACTCCCAATAACTACTAGAGACCGTTGGAAGTAGATTCAACACCTCCACAAGCTCACAGCTCTAACACACTACACAGTAGATTATTGGTGAACTCGTTCATAGCTATATGCCCAAGAGTGAAACTGCCCATATATAATTATTACAATGCAGGAAATAGATTTTTAACGAAAGTATCAACCATCATAAATGTTTAAATTCGCTTGATGAGAGCTTTTTGTTGTAGTTCAGAACAGTAAATTTTTTTAGCAGCAAAGTTAGATTATTTTTTCAAACTCTCAAAAGAGTTTCATTAGGGTTACAAAAAAACACAAAGGGGGCAGGTTTCTTATTATGAGACACGATAAAACTTTGTATACATGGTATAACTAATGTGAGCTTTCACATTTCAAATCAAATTACTTTTTTATGAAATACTTTGAGAGCAGGAAAGTTTTGTAGTTCTATTCAAAGCTTTATAGAACGTTTTCTGTTTTAAAAAACTGTAAGCAGCAAGCTCAACCCAAAATAGTCTTGAGGTGTTCTCCAGTAAGCCAGCCAACAGATCACCTTCTGAGTGTGAATCATATCAAGGTACTTTACCACAAGATAACCTCAAAGATACCTTGAGTAAGGTACCTGCTAAGTGGGAACCAAGTTTCAGCACAATCAAATTTATCTATTGCGTAGTTAGATGATAAAGCGGTAAAGTAGAGTAATTGCATAAAACTATTGTAAGATATAAAAATGTGTTGTGGGGGAATTTGGTAGTTGCTACCCCCTGTAACCAGTTATAGCAGTTGTCTACTCTTACTTGATGATAAACAAGCTCAGACAAGCATGAACTATTGCTAGCAGAGACCACTGCTAGAGAAGGAAAAGGCTCCGCCTACTAATTTACAGGATTGGACAATGAACAATATTAGCAATATTATTGGTTAAATTCATGTATGCTTGAGTGAGCCTGTTGTTTTGTATATGTTCACCTTTTATTATAAATTGTGATGTTGGAGCCAGAGAGCTCAATAAAAAATAACCCTTATACTTGTAAACACATCTCTCTTGACTTGGATTACTTTGGAGTTGCAGTAGTCTCTGGCAGGCTTGTATACCTGTCAGGACCTTTGAAGCAGAGCTTACCCTGTTATGCCAGTGTTGACTGGGTAGCTAGGGAATTGTACAGGGTTTGCAGGGCAGGAGTTAAGTCCTTGCACAACCGGCAGTAGTTGTGTCCAGTAGTGGACGGTGAAATCCATTACATTGGTGGCAGCGGTGGGATCTGAAGGAATCCCAACGGACACAACTGACGGAGCAGATTGTCATGTTACCAAGACAAAGAAGAAGTTGCAGTGTCTACCCTGGACTTGTCCAGTAGACAACGACATAAAGCAGAAGAGTTCCAGAGTCTACATTGGATTTATCCTGTAGACAGTGACAGGGCCTGTACTTAGTTGTACAGAGCCAGTGCTAGATCATACAGGGCCGGTACAGGGCCGGTACTGGGCCGGTACATGGCCAGTACTAAGTCACACAGGGCCGGTAATAAGTCATACAGGGCCGGTACTAAGTCATACAGGGCCGGTACCCATTTTGACAATGGCAACCAGGAGAGCAAGGAGCGCGGGTCGAGCAGGACAGCCGGCGGCACAGCCAGCTATGGATGCTATTGAGATGCTCACTCAAGCTTTGCAGGGCGTAGTGCCACCTCCACCAGCTGCAGCGCCTAATCGATTTAAGGCACCCAAGTATGAAGGCGACGGAGACGTTGAATACTTCATAGCTCGGTTTGAGGAAGTTGCTGACGCAAATGACTGGGGACAAGGCACCGCACTGTTGCACTTAAGAGAGGCATTGAGAGGTGATGCTCTGCAGTGTGGAAAGTCAGCCCATGTGCAGGGAGTGTTTACTGCCCTGCGAGCCAGGTTTGGTCTCACTGCCAGGGAGGCACAGGCAAAACTCTCCAGCCTGCGTCGCTCCCCTCGAACTACCCTGCAAGAACATGCAAGCGAAGTTGAGCGTCTGGTACAAGTCGCCTATGATGACTTGCCCCCCAGACGAATCGCACGGATGGTGTTGAACAAATTTTCCAGTACACTAGGCAATGCAGCTCTCAAGAGACACTTGCTGGCTGTCCAACCAGTGACAGTGGAAGACGCTGTTCGAGCAGGTAGCGAGTACCAACAGATCAAACCCTCCATAGAAGAAAGACCCTCCAGAGTCAAGGCAGTGGATGACGACACTGAAGAGGATGAACCATCTGTCTCACCAGCCAAAACAACCCAGTTACCTACCAGCCAGGTTAAGCCTGTATCTACTCACGAGGAGTCGCTGGTAGGAATGATGAAGACCCCTGCAAGCATTGATGGAAGAAGTGAAGCAGCTAAAGATGCAGCAGGCAGATCCTCCTATTCCTAGGGGACCTGCCCCTCCTAGCTGTTGGGGGTGTGGAGGTCAAGGCCACTACCGCAAGGGCTGTCCCACCCACCCTTGGACACCTAGAATGAACAAATCAAAACAGCACGGGAACGAAAGGAGCCCACCACAGTAACTCCAACTGCTGGTCACACCCGGGCTACCGGGAGATTTACCAAGACATTACAGAGGTTGGGGCGCCATAACCCTGTTCCAGAGAACCAGAAGCAGAGACACCAAACCGTTCCTGAACCATGGCAGTTATCACTGGCCAACCGTTTTGACGCTTTGCAGCAAATGGAGGAAGACAATGCGGATCCAGGGCGGACAAGTCCACCCCTGACCAATGATCCAACACTGCTTCGAAACCCATTATCCAGACCAAAGCCACAGCCAAAGAAGACGCAACCAGATAAACCATCGGTTCCAGACGTCTGTCTAGCAGAGACGATGACCTCTCCTCTAGAACGGCCATACAAACCCAGATATTTCCTGCCTGGCAAACTAGAAGGCAAGCCAGTATCCATACTGGTGGACACGGGGTGCACCACCAACTTGCTATCCAAGCATACATTTAACAAGTTGTCTGCAGCCACTAAGAGCAGCTTGCAAGAGAGTGATGCACATGGATTGATGGCAGACGGCTCCCGAATCCCATTCTATGGCACTATCCAGCTACCCCTACGGCTAAGAGACATTAAGACAGAGGCTACATTTGTGGTCAGCCACATCAATGAGGATGTCATTATTGGGATGCCGTTTCTCATGTCACACAAATGTCAGATGAAGTTCAACGAAGCAGTCATTGTGATGGATGGTCGAGAGCTGGCATGTACCGACAAGCACAGAAGGCTGTTGGCTAGCAGAGTACAAGTAATCCGGGACACAGACATCCCTCCTTGCTCTGAAGCAACAATCCTATGTCGACTAAGCAGCCAGAATCACCTCCCACTTGGTATAGTGGAAGGTCAGGCAGATGCACCGCCACTGGCAGCCAGCCTAAACCAACCAGATCAACAGGGGTGCATCCTAATCAGGTGCCTAAACCCCACGGACCAGCTCCAGTCACCTTGAAGGCAGGAAGGAAGATAGGGCAATACACCGGGGTCTCCCCTGAGGAATGTGTGGTAGAGAACACACGCACAAGGGGTGCGCTGCCTGAGAACAGGCCCCCTTCTCTACACCCGGTGCCAACACACCTTCAAAAGCTATATGATGCAGCGCTGCATAATTGCAGTAACACCAAAGAAGCCAACCAATTGGCCCAGCTACTAAGCCAGTACGAGACGGTATTCAGCACAGGAGAACAGGACATGGGGTGCACTGGGCTAGTCAAGCACAGCATTCCCTTGCCGCCAGGAGCCAAACCTATACGCCAGCCTCCACACCGCCTAGGCCCGCAGAAAGAAGCAGAAGCAGAGAGGCAGGTTGCCCAACTCTTAGAAAGAGGACTGATAGAGCCAGCATCAGGGGCGTGGAGCTCTCCAGTGGTTCTGGTGAAGAAGAAGGAGGACGGAGCCTGGCGCTTTTGTATAGACTACCGGAAGCTGAATGCAGTAACGCATTTTGATGCGTACCCCCTGCCCAGAATTGATGAGAGTTTGGATGCTCTCGCCGGCAGTCGTTACTTCAGCACTTTAGACCTCGTCAGTGGATACTGGCAGGTGCCACTAGATGAGGATGCCAGTGAGAAATCGGCTTTCTCTACAAGATCAGGACTCTGGAAGTGGAAGGTTCTACCCTTTGGGTTAACTTCAGCGCTAGCTACTTTCCAACACCTGATGGAGAAAGTCCTACATGGACATTTCACTGGCAGACACTCCTGTTATATCTAGATGATATCATTGTCATATCACCTGATTTCCAGACACACCTCCACAGGCTGACAGAAGTCCTACAAAGGTTGCTGCAGGCAGGGCTAAAGCTAAAGCCAGGAAAGTGCGAACTATTACAGTCACAAGTCCGGTATCTGGGACACATAGTCAGCAAAGACGGCGTGGCCACTGGCCCGGCAAAAATTGAGGTGGTGAAGGGCTGGACACCTCCCAAGGAGTTGAAGGATCTACAGGGGTTCTTGGGTAGTACCGCCGGGTACTACAGGCAGTGCATACCCGGGTTTGCCACAGTGGCCAAGCCTTTGACCAAGCTGACTGGTAAGGATACCCCCTGGGAGTGGGGACCAGACCAGGAAAATGCCTTCCAGCAGTTAAAGCACAGCCTGCTCACGGCCCCTATACTGGGATACCCGGAGGCCACCGGCACGTATATTGTAGATACGGATGCCAGCAAGGATGGTGTTGGAGCTGTACTGTCTCAAGAACAGAACGGACAGGAGAGAGTAATCTCTTACTACAGTAAAACACTGGGCCCTGCAGAACGAAATTACTGTGTTACCAGGAAAAAATTGCTGGCCGTAGTAAAGGCTGTGAAACATTTCCGGCCCTACCTGTACGGCCAGAAGTTTTGCCTGAGGACAGACCATGCCTCGTTAATGTGGCTGTGCAGAAGGAAAGAACCCACCAGTCAAGTAGCTCTCTGGCTGGAGATCCTCTCTGAATTCCAGTACACCTTCGAGCATAGGAGCAGAGTCCAACACGGGAATGCAGATGGACTGAGTCGGCGCTGCGCAGGTGACTGTCGCCAGTGTACTCATATCCAGGAAAGAGACGGTGGCCCCACCAAAGAAGAAGTGACACAAGAGGTTGAACCACGCTCTCTCCCTACGCCCCTGGCCGCTGCAGCTGTTCATCCTGACACCCCCTGTGTCGCTGCCATAGATCGAAGATGTGCTATGACTGCAGACACAGATCTGGATGGGCCCAGAAGGAAGGTACGCACCCAGTAGCTACAATCTATGCAGCTGTGGAGAGTAACACTCCTCTTACCAAAGAACAGCTGGAGGCCGGTAGCAGTGAACTCAAACAGTTGAGCCAGAGACAACCGTCACTCAGGATTAGAGCTGACGGAGTGTTGGAGCTACATCTAGCTATCGGAAACCGCTCCCGATGGTGTGCCGTGTGTCCATACAGCCTAAGGGGTATGGTGATGTGGGGAACGCATTCCCTTGCCCACGCTGGTATCAAAAGAACCACTAAACGCCTCCAGTTGACTTGGTACTGGCCTGGCATGACAGCTGATGTCCGGAGGCTGGTTTCCAGCTGTGAGGTCTGTCAAAGATCAAAAAGTGGAGGCACTAGACCTAATCCGGCAGAGAATGTATGCAGGCAGACCTTGGCAGAAGTTAGCGGTGGACCTGGTCGGACCGCTGCCAGAGACAGACAGGGGCAACGTATGGATTTTGGTGCTGACTGACCACTTTATCAGGTGGCAGGATGCCCTGGCAATTCCAGATGCCACGGCTCCAGTAGTGTCCGCTGCTCTGGACGAACGGGTGTTTTGCTATTTAAGCATACCAGAGCAGATCCATACTGATCAAGGGGCGCAGTTTGAGTCCGGCTTGATGAGAGAACTATGTTTGCTATGGAACATAGAGAAAACCAGAACTACACCCTACCACCCCCAGGCAAATGGAGTGGTGGAACGCAATAACCGGGTGTTAGGAGATTCGTTACGCTCCTTTTTGCTGAGAAGACAACCAGGGAAATGAGATTTGATGCTGCCACAGCTCATGCGAGCTTTCAGAGCCACTCCGCATTCTGTGACAGATGAGACGGCGAACTACCTGATGCTGGGTCGAGAGCTGAGACTCCCAGACCAAATTGCTTACCACCCGCCCCTTACTGATCACATGCCAGTTCATGAGTAGGCTCAGGCTCTCAAGGAATGCCTGGAACGAGTACATGACACCTTGAGAGAGGAACAGAGTCAAATCAGGGATGAAGATGGGCAGGAGCCTTCCCTGTATGCTCCCGGAGATCAAGTTTGGCTGGAAAATAGAAGGAGGAGAGAGGGCGAAAACCCAAAGTTGCAGCCAAAATTTATTGGGCCGTATATGGTTGAGGAGGCATATTCCAATCATACCTACATCAGCTCTCGACAAGGACAGACATCCGTGCAAAATGGAAGCAGGCTAAAACCCTACAGCAGTTGCACCGACCCTAGGAGACAGGCCCCAGCTGCTATAGAACCCCGCAGGAGACAGAACATGAGGGGTGCAATGAGAAGGCAGAAAATACCAGTACCCGTGGATGAACCAGGATTACCCCCTGTGTTGCCCCCACCAGTGGAACCTACACCCCAGGCGGTGGAGCACCAACATTTAAGAGTGCAGCCAAACATAGCAAGCAGTCTGCTGGACCCTCCCTGCGAACGGCGTCCGAATCGGACAAGAACTCCAGCCACAGTAGCAGAAAACAGAGAGGTTACTCCAACTCCCCTGCTGGCTACACCCCCTGCAGCAGAAGGGGGCCCCCCCAGTAGTGGAGTAAGCAGCAGACCCAGAAGAAATGTAGGACCACCCATACGGTATGGCCAGCCAATATGCCACCGTATAAAAGAAGACACATTTCCTAGCAGAATAAAGAAAGTTGAAGAGACACCCACGGCAGCGGCAGCAGTAGCAGGAGAACCACTTAAATTCGACAACCCATTCTTGGACTCAAAAGAAGCCCACAGTCCAGTTCAATCAACCCTCCCTAAGCTCCAGGCAGATTCAGTTTTTCCAGGAAAACACAAAACAGCCAGTTTGCTCCCAGTAGGGCTCCACCAACTGCTCATGGAATGTGACTCACAGGATGTGAGTCAGGCATGTAAACATGCAGCTAAGATTTGCCACCAGTTCATTGCCACCAGTGAAGCTGAAGTAGACAGTCACACTTTATTCCTCCAGACAGTCACTAGTTACATCCAAGCCAAACAGATGGACAGGATGCTGCCAGACCTCTTAGATGAAGAAGAACTGCTAACATCTAACCTGGCAGGATTTGAGCCAGTGTATCCTAGCCAAGAGGACGTATTACTGGCTATGCCTACAGCCGAACTGAGTTTACCTGTTGAGGAGCATAGTAGACCAGCGGTGCAGGAGGTTAACAAAACAGCAGAACAAGATGGAGCAGAACCAGAGGATACATTGGCCAACATCCAGGGTAGGTACAATGCTTGGGTGCTGACAAACAGTTCTTGTAGAGATCCTTTAGCGTTGCAGTGTGGATTGCCGTCTCCAACTAATGAAGCAGAATTTCCTCCTCTCCCTAGTAAAGGGGGAGCAGCCAGAGCCGACTTCAAAGCCTCACCAACACCTCCAGCTAGAGTACTGTATAGCCAATGTTTAAAAAAGGTTGTTGCAGATAATAGCAGTAAAACACCATTACCAAACCAGCTGTCTCCACCTCCGGGCCGGCTGGCAGCACCTCCGAGCCTGCTGGAAACACCCCTGGGCCGGCTGGCAACACCCCCGGGCCGGCTACCCCCTGTACAGGGCCGGCAGCAAGCAGAGACAGGCCGGCACCAGTTGAAAACACTGGGAAAGGTGTCAAAAAGTAAGCGAGGACAGATAGCAGAGTTATGTAGCACAAATGAATCCATGCAGATGCCAAAGGAGCTGTCAGTGCCAGACATACTAAGGGTTGTCCAGACCCTGCCCTGCCTGTCACCTCTGGTGAGAAGGCCAGTTCCCAGCAAGGGGACGATTGGTGGGCAGAGTCACATTGATCCACCCTTTTCTGTTTCAAGCGACGGTGAGGAGAGCAGATCTGTGGTAGAGGCTCAGCCGAAACTCACAATACGGCTTGTCAGAGCAACCCAGCCTAGCCTACCTGAGAAGGCGTCACCAGTGAAGGCATCCAGAGACTCTCCCCCAGTCACGGTAGATGACGAGCCGTGTACCAGTTTCAATGCAGAAGGGAAGCGAATGCCACCCAAATGGGAGAAGCTGAAATGGATAGGCTTGCACACAGAAGAGAGAGTGCGAAACCTGCTGGATGCCGCAGTAGGCTTTCAGTGCCAAAGATGCCAGTATGCCGCTAAGAACTATAGGCAACTAAGGGTACATACCCAGCAGCACTTCGTACGCTACTACTGCAAATGCCGGTACAGCAGCGAGTCTAGGGATGCGGTCTACTCGCACCAGGTGAAGCTAGACGAGGTCACCAACAAAGACCATTACAGAAAAACCGGCTGCATCTACGCTGTTGACAGGCGAAATTATGAGGAGTTCTGCCACTTCACCGGCTGGGTGAACCCGCCAAAGTTCCAGCGCTGCTACCCCACCCTGGTAGGGCCATCGGACGAGCAGAAGGCTGCGCAGAACCAGTCTGAGTCAAGCCAAAAGAGGGAGACACGCAAGCGAGACCGAGCAGAAAAGACAGTAGACGCTACCAGGCAGACCAGACCTGAAGTGGGCGACAAAAGGAAGGTGCTGAAGCGGCTGGGTGAGCAACACCCCCTGGAGAGTCCAGAAAGAAGGGAGAAGTACCCAGTTAACCGGAAGCCAGCAGCTACAAGTACCAGCATACAAGAGGTGCCAGAGGTTGACCAGAACCCATCGCAAGGGTTTCTCCAGAGGAGAGAACATATGGCCCAACAGACCGATCAAGAGGCCAGCCGCCTAGAGACAATCCTAACCAGCATGAGGAGCCAGGCTTTGCTCCATGCGAAAGATGCAGACGCCATCGCGACCCTGAAAGCAGAAGCCCAGCTGGTAAAGACGGAAGTGACTTATTATAAGGAGAAAGCCGCTGAATTCAGAGGGGAGCTTTTCTAGTCCCACCAGTTCCAGTTATTATATCCAGCACAATGTGGTTCATTGTATCATGTTAAAAAAAATATATATATGCTGATCCTGGGAAGGATAAAATCCAACCAAAATTCTTATTATTGATTAAATTAGTGGCCAGGGCAACTAATGAAGCGGAGTATGTGGGGGAATTTGGTAGTTGCTACCCTCCGTAACCAGTTATAGCAGTTGTCTACTCTTACTTGATGATAAACAAGCTCAGAAAAACATGAACTATTGCTAGCAGAGCCCACTGCTAGAGAAGGAAAAGGCTTTGCCTACTAATTTACAGGATTGGACAATGAACAATCTTAGCAATATTATTGGTTAAATTCATATATGCTTGAGTGAGCCTGTTGTTTTGTATATGTTCACCTTTTATTATAAATTGTGATGTTGGAGCCAAAGAGCTCAGTAATAAATAACCCTTATATTTGTAAACACATCTCTCTTGACTTGGATTACTTTGGAGTTGCAGTAGTCTCTGGCAGGCTTGTATACCTGTCAGGACCTTTGAAGCAGAGCTTACCCTGTTATGCCAGCGTTGACTAGGTAGCTAGGGAATTGTACAGGGTTTGCAGGGCAGGAGTTAAGTCCTTGCACAACCGGCAGTAGTTGTGTCCAGTAGTGGACGGTGAAATCCATTACAGTATGATCAAACGTTTAAATAGTGTTCAACAGCTCGAAAAAAATTGTGTAAGTGCAGCGGTGTTGCCAGTTGCCAGCAACTAATGTTGGAAGTTGTAATGGGAAATGAAACAACTGATTTGCATGTTGTTCCTCCAGAGTCTTGCACACTCTTTTAGATAAAACCTGTTATTTGTGTATAAAAGCATTATCAGTCATTCAACGAGCTAATAGAGTTTTAGTATTACAAGGATCGGTACAAGTAATGAGGAAGATTTTTGAGGTACCTGTTTAGGTCACCCCTGGTAGTTACGCTCTTGCCCCCTAGATCCTTCCTACAACTCTCCACCTGCTCCCAGTTCTCTTCTACTACACCCTTCCTAGCTTTGTTTCTCACCTCTTTCTTCCATGTGAGATAGAGAGCTGATAAGTAACAATTTCCGTTCACGGAAGGTTCAAGCATAAACTATGGAAAAACTGCTTTTAACCCAGAACCAAACCCGGAGTCCTTATATGCAAGTATAAAACAGCTACACCAGCTCTATGCTGGCCCTTTATGGCCTTGAGACTTTCTACAATATCGTAACACAACGTATGGTTTATCACTCAATTAGCCAGTCTATTTAAGTAAACTACAAAACTTACTGATGATTTTGCACAAGCTGAAGAAGCCTAGCCACATAATAAGGAGATCATATATCCCTAGGATATGATTGGCCAAACTCTATTAAACGAAGACCTCAGCATTTGCATACTTTGTATTCAGACAAATCTACTTGTATTGTCAGTAACTTTAGTGCAGCTCTGCTATGACACCTGTACCCCCACACTTTGGAATAACACCCTGCCCCACACCCACACCACCCCTGGACCTACACCCCTATGCCCACCCCATTCTCAACTGACCCCCAGTGTCTCATTCCTCTTGTAACTGCAGCAAACTCTCCCTGTCTGCATAGTGGCAATCTACCCAGATGGGCTCGAAATGCAAGTCCCAAGAAGCAGCTCTTCCCTTCCCTATCTTCTTGTTTATGGATAATGTCTGGTCACTTGTACTAGCTGCAGATCTGAGGTGATGGATTGTTGTGTTTCCTTCAAAAATCTCTGATTTCAGACACCAGAAAAACTTTTCACTTTTCTCAAACAGCTAACCTTAGCTGCATTACATCAGCTTTTCGAGGCGCATAGGATGGAGCCACTTCCTGCCGAAATTAAGGTCAGGGCTAATGAACTAGGAGATACTAATGACAATACAATGGTGACCAAAGGTAAGAGACACAAGCTGTGTTAAGAGGGTGATGTAATGATAGTGCAACAACTAAAGAGGAGGGGGAGCATAAAAAAGCAGAAAGATCATCAGTAAAATATTCATGTGTTTATGTTAGCAAATAAATATTATTACGCTGATCGGTTTTGTTTATCTTATTGTATTCTTTGAACGTAAATTGCTTTGTTTAACAATGATACAACCCAGGGGGAATGTTATGAAAGTGAGACCAACTTCTATGGTCTGGCATACCAACTTTAAGTCACATTTTGGATCAGATAATTGTATCGTATCTTGCTAGAGTAATTTGTCTGTCTGTCTGCCTGTCTGACTGGTTACTTGGCTATTGTTAGGAGGAGGAGTAGTGGACAAAAAGGAGAAGACTGAGTGAAATTTCAGTGGAATGCTCTGTAACAGCTGGGAACTGTGAGCCTACAAAAACCGCAATAAACTTCGAGGAGAACTTTGTAGATAAAAGCTAGCGACTTAGCTCCTGTTGTTTGTTGAATTGTTGTGTTGTTGTTATTGCTTTGCAACACTGTGGTGGTATTCGTGTAGTTATTAAAATACTTCACAGTGGTATATTGCTGTTTTATATGTATTATTGATAAGTTGTGTATATACTGTTACAGGATTCCTTGCAGCTTGACGTGAGCTAAAGCCCTTGCAGTTTAAAGTGAAGCAAACTTCTTGCAGTTTGAGGCATAGTGAACTCTGTGCAGTTTGAGGATAAATAAACTGTGTGCAGTTTGAGAAGTGGCTATTATGTGGAGGAAGAAGTTGCAAGCATAGGAGGTATTTTCCTTGCCATTTACTGGAATGTCTGTAGTGGTGAGCAAAAGTCTACAACAGTATTCTCCAAATGCTTCTTATTCTGTAAAAATTCATGGCATTATTTGTTGCATATTTTATTTAAAATAAATAATAGTTTGAGCAGCTCTCAGTTACCTTTATCATTGGGTTCATCTGGAAGAAGAGTAAAGAACACATTTAGTTAGTAACTGCTAGATGTGATTATTCTTCAGTACAACAGGCTACTAACTGTCTGTGATACTGGAAAATAATTTACTTCTGACACAATTTATACATGCTTTTCATGAGCAGCATCACAACCTCTAAAGAGGTATCGAAATTTGATTATGTTTAAAGCTCGAAACTGTGTTCATTGAAAGCACAACTGCTGGTTTCACCAGGTAAACAAACAGATTGTGTTTTAGAAACCTTGCAAGATGACTAAGGCTTTCAAATTTTTCAGAATAAATTTTACTACATTTAGGTTTTTTGATGCCAGCTTCTTCAGAAACCAAAATAATCCACTGAAGTTTGATGGGTTCTGGAAAACTAAACCATTGTGAGAGTAATTCATTTCGTTGTGTTTCAGTGCAACAAAATGTTGTGGGAAACTATCTTTTGGTGAACGAAGGGGGAATAAAATAGTTTTTGGATTTAATTGTCGTAACGGAATGCTTGCTATCGGTAAATTTTGGCCAAACCTGAAGACAACTCAATCTTATGTTTGTAACAAACCTTAATCAGTTAATTTTAAAGATTTATTCAAAATCAGTTGAAAATACTGAGTATCTCGTAATAAAATACTTTACCCAAAAGAAACGGCATATAAAGATAGAAAAAACCAAAAGGGAGGGGTTCAAAGACATTTTAGAGCCATTCATCAGAAACCTTTTCATCAAAGTTCATCAGTGCATTAGTGTTCTTGCCTTACAAATAAGAAACTTCCAGCTGAGATCAAAACTCAAAGGGAGGAGTTTTGTAGTGGAGAACATTAGATACTAAACCATCAGGTAATGCGATCATGTATGAAACTGCTGCGAATCTCAAATGCCTCATATCCAAAGTGTAGCTAGATGTTGAGACTATCTTGGTTGATTGTGAAGTTTTAATTATTTGCTCATTTCTATCTCTTTTCTTCAGAAAAAAGTTTTTTAGTGGAACACAAGCTATGATGTTTCTTTTTTTGACAACAACAATTCTAACGGACAGTTGTAAAAAGGGTTCACTCTCAAATTGAGCAAAATAAATTTTATCTGCTAGAAAACTACAAAAATGCAAAGTAATAATACATCATTCAACAAATGGATTCGCAATGAAGAATAATTGTTAATTGAGTTTAAAGGAATTACTGTTAATTAATCAAGTGAGCAGATTGCTGGTTAGTTTTATGCATCCAACTTTATCCCATGAACCCACCCCTATCCTACAAACCATCCAGTCTGATATTGATACCCTGGCTCCCTTGTGCCCCTATTTACTCAACACTTGTTAACTATCCTCCACCCTACCTTCCCTTAATGAGAGAGTTTAGTGTCCAACTATCTCCCCTACACCCCTCCTTTTCCTACGCTCTCATTAGCCTGTTACCCTCCTTCAAATGTCCCCACAAAAACAGCCAGCAAGTGTCTCTTCCCTTCCTTCTCTGCCTTACCACCCTAACTTTGCAGCTAAACAATACTCTATACCTCCTCCCCTGACCCTCTCTCCCAGTCTCCCATAGCCGTGTCCTGAGAAAGTCTTACAGTCTAACCACCTTCCTCCACACCCCACATTCTTTAAACTCAACTTCCCAGCTTAATTGAAAGTTCAATTTTGTTTTGCTAAACAAAGGTAAAATCTGTCACCCAATACAGCAGTGTTGTCTCCCCTCAAATCGCACAACTCAAGTAGATGAATGAAAGACACTGAAAGTAAGATGGTTGAGGACTGATGAAACGTTAAAGACTTGACATGAAAATATCAATTAAGCAGGTGGGTTAGGAGGGGGTCGTACAGGTCAGTGATTTGCCTGCCTGATGTGGAGTAAATCAGATGGTGTGACTTTTAAATGCAAGCTAACCCTATACATAGGAGTGGAGCACCCATTACTGTTGGTATGTTTGGAGTTTTTGTTAACATAGCATTCTATATTGTACTTTTATGTGTCCTTACACTGGTCAACTTGTACAAAAGCTTATCTTTGGTTAACCTGTATGGCTAATTGGCTATGTATAGATTATCGGCAATTCAATGCTGTAATGGATTTACATTGGTTGCCTACTGGCAAGAAGTGGTTGACTCTATGGAAATCATTTTTATTTGAATGATGCTCTATACCGCATACGGAAATATTTGGTAGAGGGTCATCGCCCAATGTTTAGTAGTTATGTAGATACAAGCCGGCTTATCGGTCCACGTGGGCCGAGTTATTGGTCTATGTGGGCCAGCTTATCAGTCCATGTCGGCCGAGTTATTGGTCTATGTGGGCCAGCTTATCGGTCCATGTGGGCCAGCTTATCGGTCCATGTGGGCCAGCTTATCGGTCAACGTGGGCCAGCTTATCGGTCCATGTGGGCCAGCTTGATTGTATAAAGACTAAGTATGAGTTAAGCTACTACAACAGAAATGAACTGGTTTAGTTCTTCTTTACTCATTTCATTGAATGTTTGTAACCAAATATATGACTGTATTTGTAACCACCAATTATAACAGTGGTTGCGAATGTATCTATAAATACACTAGTTATTGTCATTGCTAGACAAACTGTTTAGGTACATGTCCAGAGCAGTAGTCTGGTGATTGTGCATTGATTCTTGTGATAAGCCCTGAGGCCTTGCCACACAGAAGCCAATTAATATATAACAATTAGTGAGTGCTGAATGGTGATTAGCAAACAAAGCCACATGCAAGGCAATCAATTGCTTGAGAGTTATCCTTCCACAACCAAAACAACTGTGTAACACATTGTTTTTCTCCAGGCTGTACTGACGAATCATATTATGTGGAACAATCAGCGCAATCCTATGGCAGTCTGGTGGAATAAAATGAATAAATAACATCCAATATATTATTACTGTTGCTACTAATTAATTTATTGTAAAAAATAAAAATCTAATAATAATTAATATCGTAGTATACAATTAGTTCACTTAAACTATCCATTGACACCATGATTGTCACAAATATTGTTGATATGAAAATATTAATACAGAAAGTACTAATTAGTTTCTGCTACACAAGCAAAGATAGTTTGCTTAATTGTTGATCCAAGAATTTACCAAGCAGTTGTACTCAATGATAATTAATATATATTCTTAGTTCAACTTCTGTGTTGTAAAAGAATAGCCAACTAGTTTCGCTACTACTTGTGAATGTGTTTGACCAATAAAGAAGATGTGCAAATGCGAAAATGCTGTGCATGCTAAGCGATGAATAATCTTTGGTATTTGCGATAAAAATTCATAGCAAGCGGACAATTGCGATTCATCACGCATGATCGCTCCTGTGTGTCAAGGCCATAATATATAAATTGGAAAATACATTTATTGTGAGATCTATAACCCATCTTGTTAGCCTGGCAGGATGCCATACACCAAACAGCTTGAATCATTGTTAGATTTTGTTATCCCACTGTCTGTCGGTGGCTATCATTGAAAATAGAAAGACTGCCGCTTCCATGATGACTCTGTAGTTCTTTTCACTACAGGTTGGTGCACACAACCTATGCCTCGATGGTGGTAGTGGCAAAATTGTATGGATGTACTGAAAGTTGCATTGGGTCCTAATTACCAGTCAGAACTTGGGCTACAAAAATTCACCCATTCATAGACAGCCTACCACTCGACATTGTTCACCAGAGTAGTTGCAGGTATAAAATAACTAACTGGATGTTGCACTTATTCCCCACAAACCATAAATCCCAATTGCTCTGCTATCAATTTAACAGCAAGATTCCTATTAGTTTTTACATAATGTTTTTAAAAGATCAATCTAATTTCCGCAAGTTCTTTCTTACTTTATTAACATTTTCAGCCAAGTAATTAATTTTTTTATAAGTCTTGCTAATAACTTGCTAGTACAGTATAAACATGAACATTCCAATGAATTTTAATTGCCTCTACAATGATCTAGACGAAAATAATCAGTTACAATAATAATAAATGATTCGATATCAGCCGAAAGATTTTTATTATTTCGTCAACCACTGATGTAGGTCATCAATGTTGCTAGATGATGATCAGCTAGTATATACTGAAATACCAAAATAACTTTTTTCAGAATACATACTGACGATTCGTGTTATTTTATTACAATCACACATCATTGGTCATATATTTCTGTTGACAATCAATTTATTTATCACTAAAAACTACAGATCAAGTTTATAACAATATTAATGATCCTTATTAGTATTGCTATTACTGCATCTGGTTAATAATAATAATAGTTATTTTCCCTCTTTAAATAATAAATACTTATGATTACTAACAATGATTTCATCATTAATTGAAATACAAAATATCATAATTATCCACAGTTACTATTGCTGTCATTGTTAATCATTGATATTCCAAATTAGCCTTTCATTCTAGTCATTAAACAAATTTTCTTCCATAAAACTTGTGACAGTATTAGATATTACCATCAACTTATAACACAGTTTATTTTCCGTTTTCTATTTGTTTTTTTTTTATTATTCTTCTTAGCACTAGGTTGTTACCATTGTTCATCATCAAGATGGCAGTGAGATTATTTGATAAACAATATTTTTTGGCCTTTAACAAGAACAGCCTTACTTGAGTGGTTTAGAAGTGCCAAAGTTTGACTCAACAGACCTGTTTTACCCTACAAAAATATGTTATATAGATCAATTTTTTTTGGTTTGTGTTGCATTATATATTAAAAAAAATTCCAAATGTATTTAAAGTTCACAATCCAAGCCAACAGAATTAATTAGCATTTGTCTCTGGGGGTGGAATTCTAGCGCACTGGCGTTGGTGTTCTGATACCAAACAAGTAGTTTACTAGTGACATGCATCAAATCCTACCAAACTAGATATAGATTATGAATATATAAATACAGCAGTATGAGCTATTAGGGTTCTCATACAAACTGGTAGTTATTAGAGACAGAGTTAAATGTTTTGAGATTTTTCTGGATGAAAATTGGGTTGTTTTGATGAGCTACTTTACGCAGAAGTGCTCTCAGTAGTAGTAATATATGAGCAGATCTCCCTACCAAGTGTTTTTTTGTGGATTTGACCTTGGAGTTGAGACAATGGGTTACGGCGTTGGATGAATTCGCCGAGTTTATATTGTATTTTACTTGAGGGGTATTTGAGTGGCATTTGAGTGGCATTTAAGTGGCATTTGAGTTTTGATTATTTTTTTACTTAATTTGAACTCATATGGTAGCTAGATTTTGAATGTATGGCATTTAAGTTTTGATAATTCTATACATAATTCGAACTCATATGGTATCGTGAAAGAGAGGAGAGAGGAAAAGAGGAGAGAGAGGAGAGAGGAGATACATCTACATTGAAAAAATACATTGATTAAAAATGAAACAATATGTGAATATATACATTTATTGTATAATAAGTAGGGATACATAAAGAGAACATATTAAATATTGTGAGCTTGAAATAGTTCCAATATCATTTCAAATGAAAAAATGGATGATGAGAGATTTTCATTCGTTTGTATGTATCTACATATATCTGATTGAAAATGATATAATAATTCAGTAGTCCATTGTATTGAAATCAATTTTTGAGTGAGCTCTTTATTCCACACTTTTCTTTGAATTTTCTTTAAGTAATCATTAATACTGACAGTTTTTGACATTTTTACAACTGTTTGAAAATTGTTTTTAGTCATATGCTTAAATATTTCTACTGAATTGTCAACGTATTTATGTGTAGTGTATGGCCGGTATTGTATCGGTGAAAGTTCTCCATGTAAAGAAGCTACAGTTAGCAAATGCTGTGTCATACATAATAATATAGCTTGTAATGTCAAGCGATATCCAATCTTTTCCTGTACTTCAACATTTTCTTTAATATAGCTATGATATATCTTTGGAAGGTAGTCTTTGATTGTGTATCTTTTTGAACTCATAATGAACTAAAATAAAATGTTAAGTATTAGTATATGATGATTAAACAGTGTTGTAAAATAATTACATTTTAACTTTTATTAAATAATTTTTTCTATTAATTCTTACCTTATCACCAAGAAATCAGCTGTAGTAGTTGATGAAATCAGTTGTAGCAGTTGATGAAATCAGTTGTAGTAGTTGATGAAATCAGCTGTAGTAGTCGATGTTTTATTGCTGGAGAGAATGATTTCTATGCAGAGAGAGCTGTTCTTATATAGTATAAGCCACTCCTACTCATTTAGCTTATAGCCATTAAAAACACTCACGCGAAAACTCTATCAGAATAGTGTTATTAGCGTGAAATATCCCTGTTTTATTCGCGTGAAAATAAAAAATTTCATTCCCGCGAAAGCAACGGTTTCCATTCGCGTGAAAATAAATTATATATTCCCGCGAAAGCATTGGTTTGTATTCGCGTGAAAATACAATTTTTATTCCCACGAAAGCAATGGTTTCCATTTGCGTGAAAATAAAATTATTTATTCCCGCGAAAACATTGGTTTGTATTCGCGTGAAAATAAAATGTTTATTCCCGCGAAAGCACTGGTTTGTATTCGCGTGAAAATAAATTATTTATTCCCGCGAAAACATTGGTTTGTATTTGCGTGAAAATAAATTATTTATTCCCGCGAAAACATTGGTTTGTATTCGCGTGAAAATAAAACGTTTATTCCCGCGAAAGCAACGGTTTCCATTCGCGTGAAAACAAATTATTTATTCCCGCGAAAACATTGGTTTGTATTCGCGTGAAAATAAAATGTTTATTCCCGCGAAAGCAACGGTTTCCATTCGCGTGAAAATAATTTATTTATTCCCGCGAAAACATTGGTTTGTATTCGCGTGAAAATAAAATGTTTATTCCCGCGAAAGCAACGGTTTCCATTCGCGTGAAAATAAATTATTTATTCCCGCGAAAACATTGGTTTGTATTCGTGTGAAAATAAAATGTTTATTCCCGCGAAAGCAACGGTTTCCATTCGCGTGAAAATAAATTATTTATTCCCGCGAAAACATTGGTTTGTATTCGCGTGAAAATAAAATGTTTATTCCCGCGAAAGCAACGGTTTCTATTCGCGTGAAACAAAATTATTTATTCCCGCGAAAGCATTGGTTTGTATTCGTGTGAAAATAAAATTGTTATTCCCGCGAAAGCAACGCTTTCCATTCGCGTGAAAATAAATTATTTATTCCCTCGAAAGCATTGGGATGTATTCGCGTGAAAAAATGTTGATTCATAGGATTTAATCAGTGCAACTTTACCTATTTAAGAGCCACTGTTTTCACACAGAAAGCATCCAGTTCTACAACGGCTAGCGGAGAAGCAACATCTACTAAATCTTTCATTGCAACAACTAGGAGCTCATCTTCTTTATAAAGGTAAGAGTAAAAATATTTATTTTTTGTTAGCTAACACTACTAGCTGAAGGTTTATGATCTTTATGATCTTTTAAAATTAATTACGAAAAATTAAACAAAATGTTTTGTTTTCTTAGAATGAATACTCAAGACGAAGGAAGTCAACCGATGAATGAAGAAGCAGGATCCCAGCAAACCCTTTCCCCATCACCTTCTCCTATCTTTGATATGGCAGAAAGTCAATTGGTGGTTGATGAACCAGAATCCCAACAAGATTTTACTTCATTCACATCTCCTACTAACAAGCTGTCTTCAAAAAGAACATCGATGAGGAAACGATCTTTCATTGATTTGACAAAAGATGATATTGAAACTGGCTTGAAGTGCAAAAAACCAGCTTTGTCGACTGTTGGAGACGAAACGCTTTTTCGTCACGTCAGAATACCCTTTCAAGATGCTGGAAGTAATGAACTAACCACTCTCACCTACAACAGCGCCGGGTTAATAAACTCTCTCTCTCCAGATAGTCTAGAAAAACTTGAAGAGTCCATGGAAATCTGCGAACTACCAGTACCAACGGTTATGGAGGTGTTGTCTGTTGAATTCCGTGATGAATCAAAGTGTGTCATCATTTACAACTACCGAAAGGATAAAAAGAGAACTCGGGTGAAGAGTGATGTTTCAACCGAAATAGGACTGCTTGTTAATAAAGCTAAGCAAACATGTCCAATTGTTTTAATTTATATGGGAGAAGGAAAGACAGGAGATGCGATTTTTCGTACTGCTGAATCTCAAGGGTGTAACCGAAAGATCAACGATCCATTCAACTCATTGTACAACAAGAGTTTGAGACAAATACAGGCTTATTTCACTGTCGCTCACCTACACGATTTTCCTACAGGGAGTGTTATAGCTTATGAGAATCCTGGAATGCTAAGAAAATGTGATACTCGTTGGAACAAGACTGCCGATATTATAGTGGCTAATTACAGATGCATGGTGAAAGGAGAGCTATTGATTGGAGATCTTAGCATCCCTGCTCAAATAGCTTCATCTGTGGTGGCGGAAAAAAGCGGTGTAATCGTATTCAAAGGACTAAGACAAAACACGAACAACATGATTTCCTATGATATCATTCTACTCTCGGCTCTTCAAGCTTTCATTCAAACCTAAGAACTGTTTGATACTTCGCTGCAACACAGCTGTCTCTCCTACTTTGATGAAAATGAAAAAGAGAATTGTCCAGAACAGTACATCGAAGTCTTAATCGATAACACAAAGGATGTGACTCGTCTTCGATGATGGCAAGTTTTATATCTATTTTAAAAAAAAAGCACCGAAGTATTTTTTTGTGAAATTAATTCATATAACTATGTATGATAGAGTCATTAGTTACTATGTCTTTTAGATATAGCTAAAGAGCGCTCCTGAGGAAGAAAATGAAAAGAACTTATTTATTTCTTGCTTGAAACATTACAAAATAATAGTAGTTTTTATAGGTTCTGTAGTGTTTAGCATAAATAATGAGATAAGTTGTATTTTATTGATTTTATTTGTTATATCAAATAAAAATCAATTATAATAATTTATTTTAACAATTTACTTAGTAAATTAGTTCCTTGTATATGTACACCATCTATTCCTTCTACTGTATTATCTTCTATGAACTCGAAGTTAGGATAGGTCTGTATGATAAATCTCCGTATTGAGTGATCTCTCATCTCACTATCTCCTATGTCTCGTAAACTTCTAACAATTTCATCCATACTCCATCCTCTACTTCTCAGTAAACAAAAGTATACACAATAATCGCCACATACAGTTGACAAAAAATTTTGTAGTTGTGTTTCATTACTTCGTATTGTTTCATATCCTCCATGAATACTTAGTATTTCATTTACATCCGGATAAAAGGAAACAGAACGCCCAAATGAGTCAAAAAAATCCACCTCTGAATCATTAGCGTACACAGCCAACCAATGCTCTCCAGGTTGGTGAGAATAATGGGTGTTGAATACGAAACATCCTCTTGGAAAATTGCAAAGTTGCTTCCAAAACTGTTCTCTAGCTCCAACATGAATCCCTACGCTTTGACATAAAACGTCTGAAGATAAGATCGAACGAATTTGCATGGTATTCATCTCTAACTTTCTGTTTAAAGCACTGCGTCTCCCCCGATAGTTAATTGAAGAATGCTATCCATCTCCAGCACACCGTCTTTTACAAAGTATGCTACCAAAGATAATCCATCAGTCGTGTTAGTGCTAAAACGAATTTCCACACTTGTTGTGACATTTTTCATAGAGTGAAAGCCTTCTTTAAGAAAATCACCAGTCAAATCAAATCCATAAAGTGTAGTACCATCAAGGTATTGTTCTTTCGTAATACCGAGACTATCGCCTTCAAGCAAAGTTCCGGTAGCGTGTAGAAACTGATGATATTCTCTTCCAAAAACCCCTCTAGCATAATTTGGCTCAATTCTTCTTCCAATTGGACAATCACCAACTCTCAATACAATACTATCAACATTAGCGTGCGTCATTCTATATGGATTCAAGGCAAAACGTCCGTTCATTGCATTGTGA
Source organism: Cryptosula pallasiana (assembly GCA_945261195.1). Lineage (NCBI taxonomy): Eukaryota > Metazoa > Bryozoa > Gymnolaemata > Cheilostomatida > Cryptosulidae > Cryptosula > Cryptosula pallasiana. The sequence goes on along the minus strand of OX183134.1, from coordinate 15,064,077 downwards.
TCAACTAAACCTAAATAGACCTGTTTAGGTTTTTGTTTGTTTTCTTCCAAAGTGATGTCAATCTGCGCAACCCCAGCACGAATTCCATATAGTTTTATCCGTTTTCGATCAACTGGATAAATGTAGTTGTGACCTTCCAACGCCAAACTGAGTTGGGAGTTTTGTATTGTAGGATTCACCTTAACTTTACAAAGATGAAGTTCAAATTTATCAATTCTAATCTTTGCTCCTCCTGCAGGCATCTCATTTGCAGCAAACAAAGCTAGTTTGCCGGAGGCACGCTCAAACTCCAGCTGCATACTAGGACCTGGAATTATTAGTTTTTTCTGCTGAAATAATGCAAGATGAGGTTTTCCAGTTAATTCTATTGTCTTTCCACCTATGATTAGAGCTCTCCCCTTTTTCTTATCCGCGGTTTTGTGATCAGCAGCGTCTTTGCTAGTTGAATCATCATACAGCCATCCTTCCATCTTACCTTGATATTTCTTTCTTTCTGCACTGTTTTCGAGTAGTTGTGAAAAGTAGGAGCGTAAACCGTAGTTGTTAGCGTATTCAACAGTGGTTCCTTCTATTGACATTTTCAACTCGCTGAATAATGTATGCATTGAATCCCCCATCCACACAACTGCATCATCATCATTACCTGTAATATCGGTTCCGTCATCTTGAACAACTGTGGCTTCAACTTGCAGAAAGGAGTTGTAGAGATCTGTGTAATGTTCAGTGCTCCCTGACAAGGTTAACTCGATACTACCATAAGGATCTAACCTATCAGGTCTGATGACAACATATTCTGATCTTTCTACCGATATGTTTGTTGGTTCCGTAGCAAATACATCCAACGTTGGATTTATGTTGTAGGAAGAACCTTCCAACTTATTACCTGTTGTTCCATTTAGGCTAGCCATCTTTTGCGAATGATGATTGCTTGAGGTGTTACTGCTTAATGAATACAGTTATCAAGCTCTGCTGTCTTTATAGCGGATTCTACTGCTATTAAAATATACCACGTTTACCAACACCTCTCTTCTTCTTTCCACCTCTTGTTTTTCTCCTTTTCATACTATCTGGACGGACTGCATTGAGCACATCTCCCCCCAGATCATTCAACTCTGCCAATCCCCTCTTCTTTGCTGACGCTGCAAAACTTTGACCATCGATGACATCACGCGCTACATTTCCACCTACAGACAATGCTCTTTTCCCCAAACTAATTGCTCCTCTTTTCAGCATTGGTGCTGCAGATTTAAGTAAACTTGAAAAAATACTACCAAGTCCATTTCCTCTCATATTAGGCATCACTCGTCGTCCACTATACACTCCAATTCCATTTCCAGCTTGCATCTTGTAGTACTCATCAAAAAAATCTTTTGAATCCTCAGGGGTGTATCGTACCAAACTCATTATAATTCTTTCTCTCTATAGTGAACCGTCAACACAACCTTTCCACCATCAAATGGTATTCGTTGACCGTCGTCACTCGTTATAAGTACTTGAATCATATCACTATTTAGTGATGAAGCGTCAACATAGTGAGGATTTTTAAATTCTTGATACACAACGCTATTCTTCTTTCCTTGAACTGGAACTACTCTCAATAAAGGTACATTCGTATCTCCTACCATTCTATTATCAACAATGTTGGAATAAACATACAGGGATGTTAAACCGGAATTTATATCAGGGGGTGTGATATTATTGTATCTACCACGAGGGTATGTAGTTTTTGATTCAAATCCAAAAATATATGCTATATCTTTGGAAAAGCTTATGGCAGTATCAGGATCACTGTTAGTTAGTAAAGCGGTGTTGGTGATCTTGTTGTAGGAGATGGCGAATTTCTTGTCTAAATCCATTTCATTCATTCTCTTTCGTATAATCTCCTCCAACTCCTCTATACTATCATATCTTCCATTACCGATTAGGATGAAGGACTTTTCGCTTTTACCAGAGACATTAGTCTTTTCTAGATATATTTTCCCTTCGGTAACATTTTTCCAATTATTAGAATAAGTCATATCTAGCAGAGCTACCTCCCATTTACCACCATTGATAACCAAATATTTATACAGTCTCACTGTAAATTTGGAATTGTTATTATCAGGAAACTCTTCACCACTAGAGTTTGAGGGTAAAGTTATCAGCATCGACATTTTCCCAATGTATGATGATTATATCAAGCGTTGTTTCCTTATAAACTATTCATCTACCCACTCATTGAACTTTTCTCCATAACCTAACCACTTAACCAGAATCTGTCTTTTACCTCTTCTCATTCTTCTTCCCAGTATCTTTTCAATTCTGAAAATCGTGGGTTTTTTTACCTTTTGCAACTCTTTTTCGTAAAAGGTACCATCAATCATCTCCTCAGCTAAATCTTTCACCCTATATACAACAGGTTTTTCATCAATAAGTACATCGGTGATTATAAAAATCTCAATCGTCCAATTCGGGGTGTATCCTCTTTCAAACACTCCTCTTGCCTTACTTATTCTCACATAATCCCCAACCTTTAGTTTTGCTTCTTGAGTTAAACTATGTTCACCTCCTTCATACACACGATTCCATACAAGTTCTTGATTTTGAAAATTCACATCATTTGGTCTCATACCTATAGCACCGTGAATTGTGTTGTTGTATGCATTAACCATTTCTGGTAAAACATCAATGTATCTATCGTCATCTTTATATGTCAAATATATATATATCTTCTCTTTTAAAGTTCTGTTAAAACGCTCCACCATTGATGCCTTTATCGTTTCATTTTCGGTCGTAAAGCGCTTGATCTTTTTTTCCGCCAGCAGAGTCTTGACATTGACCTTGTCAAACTCTTTACCTTTATCAGATTGTAAAGCTTTATAGTTTTCCCCTTCTAGTATTCTTCTCAATCCTCTTGCTACTACCGGTCCTGATTTGTTGATGAGCGGCACAGCCCAACCTTTTCTAGATAAAGAATCAATAGCAGTCAGTAAAAATGTTGCATTATTATTTTCATCTCTTCGAGATCGAACATCCATCAAATCTACCTGTAGCTGTTCCCCTCTTTCAGCTACAATTGTAGGACGACGCTTAAACTTGGTTACAACTTTTTTATGTAACGTGTAGGCATCCTCACCACTCAACCATTCACGGATTCTTTTTTCTCCCTCTCGTTTTCTACGAGCTTTCAGTAAAGCTCTAGCTCCTCGTAGAGATGTATGTAATGCAGGATTGTAATACAACTCTTTTAGCGTGTCGATGTCCATGAATTAGTACCGGGAACGACCAACTTTTTCTTCTGAGTCTTACGTGTTCGATGCGGGGATTTTCTGACAGTTGTGATTCCTTCATCAGTTAGCAGGCTTTTAAATCTACTGTAATTGGTATTTCCCGATTGTATTTTACCTCCTTCGGTTAGAACGTCTCGTAGTAAAGTTTTGGAAGTCCTAGGATTCAACCAATGTTCTCCAATTTTCAGTCTGTTCTTCTCCGAGTCGAATCTACCAATTTTACTCAGATTATTCAACATTCTGACAGCGATCGTTTGATCACTCTTTTTTGTTGTTAAATCAGCTGCTTTTTTTTCAAAATCTTGCAAATTTTCGCTTTCACTATCGTGCTCATCTTCTCCATCAGTAAGAAATGTACTTCCTAGTAAGGTTGTGTCTTCAGTATCAAACAACCTTCCTTTTATTAATTCCATCCCAATATCATCATCATCATCAACCACTTTCACTGATTCTAACTCATTGTCTTTATCAACATTTGGTGAAAAGACATTAGGTTTATTATCAATAACTGTGCTATTGGCCAAAGGAAAAGTAGACTCTATCTTTTTTTTCTTAATGAGATTCCAACTATCCTTTTGTGTCTGGTTTTGGTTATTTTTAATCTTTTTGACATCAGACAAATACCTACGTAGGTTTTCAACATTTTCATCTAACTTTTCGTATGAAGATAAGTCAGAATCATAAGCCGTTTCCAGTAGATCATTTCGCTTTCGCTTCATATTTCTCACTGTTATAGCTTCCATAGGATTATAATACAATGGAGGTCTGGTTTTCTCTTCCTTTACCACTGTTTTATTATCCTTTCTTTCCGTTAATCTATAGTATTCATCTTCAGTGAGTATAAAGTTACGTCTGGAGAATGTTAAAGGCTGACGATTCATCTTTTTATTGATGATAAAACAGATACAATAGGTGTTATAGTAGCATCCAAAAGATTCCCTCTACCACTCTGAATCAAAATTTTACGCTTATCATCAACTGTCCCTCTACCACTAAGTTTATGTAGCTCCTTCTTGTAACGCTGCAACTCAATAAACTGCTCAGAATCAAGAGGAACATTACCTAATATAATATTTTTAACACTTTCTATCAATGATTGAAACAAATCGGAGTTGGCCTTTTCGACTATAGCGATTTTTCCTTTCTTACTCAGATCATCCAGAGCTAAAATCGCCATTCTATTTCGCATCATTCGTGTTGAGAGTTTCATCTTTATCTTCTCCCTCCGCCTAGCACACTTTTAAGTAACCCAGGAACTATATTGCTGATGATAGGTCCTAGTAGAGCGCCTAAAAATCCTCCTTTTTGCAATACAGCTTTCTTATCATCTAACGTTGATTTTCTTACTAAATCGCTAATATCCTTCACGTTTCGCTGCAACTCATTATACTGAGATGATGTCAATGGTATCGTTCCATTTATAATAGCTTTAGCGCATTCCATTAGAGTCATAATAAACTCCTTTTTGGCTTTGGCTATAACAGACTTTTGAATAGCAAAGGTTGTATTGTTGAGCGATAACAACACAGCTGCATTTTTTGTTAATTTTTTCTCCAAAGCTTTAGACATTATAACGCTTTCGTGTTGCGTCGTTGAATAACAAAATATGATTGAGGTGAAGTGAATAGTAATTGTATTTATATCCTTTTACTTGGGTACATATAATATCATAGGGAGAACTGATGTAAAATTTCCCAATATTCTATGTTGATCATTCGTTTGTTGAGTCGTATCTATTCGTAAATAAGAGTATGGTTTCTTTGTCGCATCTTCAAAAGCCTCTTGTACATATTTTATTTTTGATGGAAAACATTGTCGAGCCAAATAGGAAATAGAAGAAGCATCTCTAGGGTTTTTAAAAAGAAAAAAATAATGACTATTCAAGGAAATTGTACGATTTCCTTTTAAAAACAGATTCTGAACAATAAAAAACACACTTATGTTCAAATGATGACTATGTTTTGTATACAAAGCATTAGCATCGGCTTTACCAGAAACTTCATCCATGAGATCATCAATTATCAGCCATCGCTTTTTACCATCTCTGGGAAAACTCACTGTTATATCTATCATGCCTTCATGAAAAATCACTCCTGATACATCATCAAAGGCTTTTTGGTAGGCTCCATAACAGTAGTGAATCTCTGTTGGTGGAGGGTGTGCTATAGTCTGACTAGCTTCAATCATTCGAAAAATCGCTTGCGTCTTTCCCGATCCAGTTGGTCCTGCAATCATTGCTGTAAAAGGAGATCGCATCCTCGGGTCATAATCTTCAGGTTTCCCATTCATCATAAAAAGATGTTCATCAATCAACAGTAGTTTCATTTATGATTCCAACAGGGGAGTTTCTCGCTTTTTGTATTTTTTCCATAGCTTCTTCATACATACTAAACTCAGTAACACCTCCAAAAGTGGAAAGCCCTACGACAAATACCAAAATTATCATAATTATCAACGCTTTACGCTTCATACTCGGTAAAACATCTATCATATCACGTTCAGTACCATCAATAGTATCAACTTCATTCATCGGTCTCATCTCAACATCATCCTCTGTCGACATCTTAACTTCCAATAACCATACAATCTTATCACGTTTTCATTTATATACCATGTTAAAACTATCAAAATAATCAAATGCCATACATGCAAAATCTAGCTGCCATATGAGTTCAAATCAAGTAAAAAAATAATCAAAACTCAAATGCCACTTAAATGCCACTCAAATGCCACTCAAATACCTCTCAAATGAAATACAATATAAACTCGGCGAATTCACCCAACGTCGTAACTCATTGCATAACCCCCAAGATCTAATCCACAAAACAACACTTGGTAGGGAGATCTGCTCATATATTACTACTCTCAGTAAACTCTGAAGGTTTATAAAACCCTGAATAATGTACTGTTGGAGGTGTAATGCAGATGAAGGGTGGGTGTGAGATAAGGACAGATCCAGAGGAGGAAACACAACAATTAAGTGGTTAGGTATGAAGTCAACGGACACAAAATGTTGATGCTGAATAATGAAGTGGTTTAGGACATACAGTAGGATATTATAAATAAAACCAGGCATAACTATCCTCATAATAAACATGGCAGCTCTCGTATTAAGTTGTCGTTGAAAAGTTATCTGCAGATTGAACAACTAATCATGGCCCTGTTTCACGGTGCTTTGACCAATCATGATTATTTGTAACAACCAAGAGTAAAGCTCTATCTGTTTTGAAAAAATCGTTTGATTTTTTTGCAAAAACAGCAGCAAAATGATATAACCTGAACCTTTTAATATCTGAAAGTTACTGATAATTATCAAAGACGGAAAAGAAAAAAAAAAAACAGCGAACCATTACTGTTACTACTTAGTACAAAGCGATCTTTAATAGTACAAAGCGATCTTTAATAGAAGATGAAGAGCTAAGTTCTGAGCGCACCAATAATGCATATTATATGAGGTTCAGCACCATTAACCAACTATAGTTTTGTAGAATGCAACATATACATACATATATTTTACTGACATATAATACTGTAATGGCATTCTGTCTTGTAACAACGGAATTCCACTAGTCTCGAGTATTTTACCTCTCTCCAGAGGAGACACTGTTTGGGATGACAGCGACAGCTTTGATAGCTACTGACGGATCAATTGGCAAGCATATAGTTCATGGCTCAGACAAACTACACAGAGTGCTGTTTGAACAGTGGCTTTGTTCATCAGCACCAAAGTCCTAGGGTGGCTATCTACTAGGGTGATTGGCAAGACATGGGTGAATGAATGCAACGAGTATGTACAATTTCAGCCCTTTTACAGGTAGGCTGACAGGAAATTAATCGCATAAAGTATATAAAAGTAAAGGCGCAGGAAGTGATTAGACCAATCGGAACACACATATAAATAGTAAGCAAATCAGTCATTGAATAAGGATTAAAGGTAATGTTGTCAATGGCTAAAGGGCGAAGTCCTATCTCCATTGTCCAATCCTTAGCATCTATTCTTGCTCTAGAGTAGTATGCTAGGTGTTTTTGCAGATCCTCTACTATGGCGGCCGTCTTATAACGGCCCTGTGTCACCATACCTGGTTGGTAAGGGGTCAATACCGCCCCTGCAGGCTCGATACCGGCCCTGTATGCTGTGCTGCCGGCACAATAAGGCTTTCCACCAGTACAGCATCTTTACGATGGCTGTGGATGGAAACCCCAGTGCGATGCTGTGGTTGTTTGAGTGGTAAACAACCAGTTTACCACTGTCATTCACCAAAATATACCACAATACACACCAGGCTTTGTATCACAGTTATTTATTGAATCATCAGAATGCTTTGAGCCAGTCTCAACTACTTTGATCCAAAGAATAACATTTTATTTTTACTCTCAGTTCCTTAAGGTTACTTGCAAAGCAGCAATTCTCCTTCGAGATATTGATCAATAAATTTTTTTAAACGTTCTTGTCAAGACTGCTTAAACAACGGTGACAAAAGTCTAGATTGAAAAATTTTTTTTCTTCCGAAGTATCAAAGTGAAAATGCCCAGTTTTTTTATATTATTTTCAACAAAGAAAAAACCAAACTACATAGCGACCTATAACTGTAGCCTAAGTTTTAGGCCAACATTTGAGGCAATATCTGTTTATTTTGCTGTCAATATGTTGTGTTATTGATTGGGAGTTGTATGTTCCTGCGTGATGGTGGTGGCCTGTGAATGGATTTCATTGGATGATTGGTTCAGTGGGCGGGGTTTTTTCTGCTGGTTTGTTGGCCTAAGTTAAAGGGACAGCTTCGGCGACCAAATGGTCGCCGTACCAAAGATTGTAGTAAAAATTAACTACCATCGTTGGCCATGTTTTGCTTTGAACTTTTTATTAGAACTCAGTTTATTTTCGGCTCTTCTTTTATTGATATTTATTATTATCATTTATCAATTATTTTGAAGCCAGCACCAACAAAGACAGGTTTGAGTACTTGAAAAAATTGTTATTAATATTTGTATATTATTTAATACATTATTATTGTTATTTGCGGAATGAAGATAGATAATCTGATCAACAATAACTCCTGAGAAGAATAATTATGGTGCAATGAAAATAATAAGAACAATAATAAATAATATCATACAAATAATAATAGTATTATTTTTAAATCTGCAAACCTATCTTTGTTGGTGCTGGCTTCAAAATAATTAATAAATGATAATAATAAATATCAATAATAAGAAGAGCCGAAAATAAACTGAGGTCTAATAAAAAGTTCAAAGCAAAACATAGCTGATCACGCTATTGGCCAATGATGGTAGTTAATTTTTACTACAATCTTTGGTACGGCGACCATTTGGTCGCCGAAGCTGTCCCTTTAACTTAGGCCAACAAACCAGCAGAAAAAACCCCGCCCACTGAACCAATCATCCAATGAAATCCATTCACAGGCCACCACCATCACGCAGGAACATACAACTCCCAATCAATAACACAACATAGTGACAGCAAAATAAACAGATATTGCCTCAAATGTTGGCCTAAAACTTAGGCTACTATAACTGCAGAGATTGATAAGAGAAAGCATTTCATTTCATCAGTTTCCTTCCATAGTATTAAAAGCATGATGCACACTCAAAGTTCATCTAAATTAACCAACGCTGCAGTTAAGCATGAATCTACAAATACCAAACTGAGTAGACTTTTTGTTTGTAATGGTATGAAACTGACTTGAGTTTCAATTTGATGCCCTCAATCCTAACTATACATCTATAGTATTTTCAACTGCATGTAGGCTTAAATTGGTAAGAAAATTTAAGTGCACTCAGATTGTTCAAATTTTCAAAAGTATAAATGTGAAGGGAAAGTTTGAAGTTTCTATCTCTTCATGCTCGTGAATTGTGTTGAAACTTTGGTCGACCTTTCGATTTTGCATTGTTTCAAAACTGCAAATTTCTGGCTGTGAAGTGGTGGGAGCCAAAACTTTGTTGTTTTTACTAACAAAATACTACCAATTATGGTAAATGTTAGAAACATGGTTGATACTTGCATTTAATGCATTCCTCCTTATCAAGATTGTATAAGAGAAAATAAAAGGTAGCAATGACCATGCTATGAAGTAATAATGCTAACCTGTGACATTTTAGTGTAATAAACATAATTATTGTTTTTCTGGTATTATTATGTCAGATGTTGACAACTAACCACCAAAGCTAAGTATGAGATGAAAAGCCAAACTACTTTATATATCTAAAGAACTTACAGAACTTACTTAGATTAACAAAACATTAACTCGTTACATTTAAGCTACTGGTGAACTCTCTGCTTACCTGCAATGTCTTGTGCAAACACCTGACTGCTTATTTCAGTTAGAAAAAACTTCCTTGTATATGTGCACCATTTAGTGTTATGAAATAGAGTTATTGACAAGCTAAATGAGATTTTTTACATGTTTTATGTTTGATAGTTACAGAACACAAGAATACACACCATGTTAAAGGTATTACAGCTACCAAACATTTATATTGTAAAGTCAAAGTGTACCAATCAGTATTTTACTATATCACTGAGGATTGACATGAGTTATACTCAGAAGACACTCAATCATACCTGGTTGGCAGGTCCTTCAGTTTACAGTTAAACAGACCGAGTTTTTCCAATAACTTCAGCTCACCAATCACTGCAGACACACCACCACTGAAGTCATTAAGTCTAAGGTCAAGTTCTCTCAGCTTACTCAGAGACCCCAAGCTGTAATATTTGTATATGATTAGTTGAAATAAAACTTCAAGTATGGCAGTGGCTGAAATATGTTTCTTTACTAGTACTTTTATGTTGCTTGACACCTCAATAGCACTCTTATTCTCACTCTCATTGCTAACTACGATATAGGAAAATTACTTCAGAGACACGAAAAATGCCACTGGACTCCAATGAGTGGTAACTATTGAAACTCTTGCTGAGTTTGAAAAACATTCTGTGGCAACAATGAGTTTTGAATGCACTATACGCAATGATGGTTCATTTTTCGGACAACATTATTTCCAGGCACATCTACAAAACCAGCCACTAGCACACAAAACACAGAAGCAAACACCAGTTTACAAATAAATAATTTTATAAGTTTCTTAACAGCAATAACATATCTTTAAAGTATCCTATAAAAACCTCAAAAAATTAAAGTGGTTACGTGACTGTGTCAACGTTTGAACAAAAAACTAAGCATGAAGTGGTTCATCTTTTTGATTATATGAATGCCTCATTTTCATAACCAATAATTTCATCAATTTCTTAGTAACTTCAGAATATAATTCCCCACAACTCACAGAATGTATATTCTAGAATGATTACACAACTGAGATACAATAATAATATCACAACTGCTCTTATTCTTTTGTGGACAATTGTTTGTTTATTTCATTTTCTATATAATGACTGAACGGGGTGAGTTTTTAAAGGCTATTTATGCAAAAAAAAAACAATTTTGTTTGTGACTTTCAGAGTTTTCATATCTAACTACACAAATTGGCACAAGTGCAAAAAACTGCTAAGCGTTCACAATTTCCAGGTCCGAGTTTAATCACCAGTTTTAAATAATTGTTGAACATTTATATGGTGCAGTTAATCAGTTGTCTGCTCTTGTTAAGTAAATTTCTGAAGAAGACAGCTTTAGGGACATTTAAAAAACTCTCATGAGCAGACAACCTATAAAATGACCGACAAGTAGCGGTTGGGAAGCCCTCTAGTAATAGTAATAAACAGGAGTCAGCTGACTCACTGGATGAGGATTTCCTTATGTTAGTACAGTACCAATGGCTGGGGATATAAACATGACTGGACACGTACTCTGGAATAGTTACCCTACTTAGACACACGAAGAAGGTTGACTTAGTACAAGGCCACCAAATCATACCCCCTGATCCTTCTAGCTCAGTTAGGAGGAGCTTACACTTGCTCTACCTGCCATCCCTGTACCATAACCATTATTGACATAACTAAATGACTGATTGACACAATTAATGTTTACTGCAGTTCTATAGCTTATAGAAATCAGCTTATTGTCATGTTAATGATTTTTCGCCAACTATAAAAAGTGGTGTGAGAGCAAATATTATTCTCGTACAAGCAAAACATTTTTTGGTTCTTTAACTAACCACCTTGTGGTAGTAGACAATAAATAGAACTAGCACTGTAGAGCGTCTTAAAGCCAGATACTGCTGTGAACGAATACTTTATGGCTCTTTTCAGCATTGAATTATCTTGTGGGGTAGACTTTCAGTCACTATACAAGCTACAAGACAGCCAGATGGAGTGTAATCAGTCATCGAGTGGATCTAATGAGAGTAGAGCAAACTCTGAATACTGGAATTGTAGGACCCTGTTTGGTCAGTTTCAAGTAATGTCAGTTGCAGCTAACTGGTTGAGTTGGACCCAAACTAGTAGTAAAAAGCTACTACAATGCTGCACTAGGCAACTATTGTTTAAGAAATAACAAGTATTGTCTCAATGGATGGACGCTCTATAAGCTATCATATTGTTACCCCTTACTACATGATATGTGATAGCTCAAATTCCGTTGAACCAAAAACCAGTTCACATAGACCTTCTCCCTTACACTTTCACTTTCAGAAGAACACCATTGTTGGATCCTTTATGTACAGTCCGCCTATATTACATCATGTAAACCCTACATAATGTGCTCCTAGGGTTCTTCCTACTGATTGGTTACTGTTAGAGAGTGTTAAATGTTGTGAGAGTTGGTATAGGAAGTTGGTGGGTAGTTGTAATGAACTTGTTTATGCAGAGATGAGTTCATATCTTGATTATTGTTTTATTTATGTTAATGCAAACTCTGTTATGCTGGAGCTGCAGTTTATATGTTGGTGTGTCTGGTAATGACAGTGTTAACAGCACAAGTACAAAATATTAGAAAGGTAAGCATGAGGTACAGAGATAAGATATTTATTTGTTCAGAGATGTTTAGGATATCAGATACCATATGTCAGACAAAACATTCATAAACTTTTCCATATCACACGTCTGAGCGCATTATTTTAACTTGTTTGCCAGAACTAATCTGGAAAAAAAGTGTTGACTGACAATTGAAATATCGATTAATTAATATCTGCTTTTGCTAACAACATAAATCAAATACTTCATCAGTTATTGCGTGAAAAGCTAAACTAAAAATATTCTAACGAACTGGTATAATTAGACCAATGTAAATGCTCATATAAATTGTCAACCAATCAGGTTATCAATAAAGAGTAGATAAGGGAGGTGCCAAGTGGCTAAGGGCGGAGTCCTATCTCCTGCTGGCCAATCAGGCTGTCCTATAAGGTCCCAAGGCTCCAGTTAGCTTGTGGTCCTGGTTACCGCAGATGGTAAAGTAGGTAGCTTTGGTTTCTGGATTGGTGGTAAGCCCTGGTTAATTTATAAGTTTCTCAGCTATGGCAGCCATCTTGTACCGGCCCTGTGTCAGCATACCGGCCCTGCAGAGGTCACTACCGACCCTGTAGAGGTCACTACCGGCCCGGTACCGGCCCTGTGTACTGTGCTACCGGCACAGTATGGCTCTGCTACCGGCACAGCATCTTACCGATGACCGTAGGCGCATTGCCAGCGCATAGAGTGGAGAAGTGGTGTAGCGAACGCCCTGTTCACTATTATCTTTCACCAAAATCTACCACAATATGAAACTAAATCTGATGATAAACTGATATATCTAATAAATCACATATATATGTCATTGTAGTACATGCTCTTCTCAGTTTGGTGTTGGCTGTATTTGAATCGACAAATAAATTTTTCTTTGCCTGATAATACTTTTTCTTCGTGCTGCGAAAACCTTTTTTCTTTGCAAGACAAAACACATTTTACTCCTGCGAAGATTAGACCATAGTATATCAGGATTGTCTCGCGGCAAAAAAAGTATTTTTTACTCAAAAACTATGTTTTATTACAAGAGGGTTTTGCTCGAGGACTCTCATTGGCTGTAAGGATCAACTGATACAACTTTGTCTATTTAAGAACTATCATTTTCAAACAGAAAACTTTGGTATTTATGTAAGCACTTATTATTTTGGCCAGCCCACATCTCACTGAACAAAGGTAGCAGCCACGCTGCCAAATATTGGAACTGTAAGCTTCTGGTCATCGACTTGTTGCAATCAACTTGTTGGATAGGACAATACTATCAGTGGATTATTATTACTGCTGAGATAATAATAACGGTTGTATCAGTCAATAGACGGGTTGGAAGGAATAAATTGAACCGCTTGGAAGTTCCAAATTAGGCATCTATTGCTAGCTAAAGGTCAGTGGGGCATGGTTGATGGCACAGAAGTACTTGCTACTGAAGCTAAAGCTCAACAAAATGCGAGGTGTGAACTGAAGATATAGAAAGTATTATTTACTACTGCCATAGCTATCAGCACTTCTCAACTGTACTTGATTCCAGCACGTGAACAACCAAAAGAAGCATAGAATGCGTCATGTAAAAATTATGAGTGTAACAGATTGGCGAATATGTTGTACTTAAAAACTAGGTATTTTCAATCTGAGATGAGCAATGAGGATAGTATCAAATCCAACTTAAAAAAAAGAAAAAACTTAACTGATCACCTTGCAGCTATTGGCTCACTTATCTCAGAGGAAGGTCAAGTGGGCACACTACTCGAAAAATTGTCTTAAAAATATTTTACATTAGAAACTGCTTTAGATGCTAGAGTAGATGGTATAAACTTGGGCTTTGCGCAGCAAGTGCTTATTAATGAAGGACGAAGGCATCGTGACTGGCCCAGTACTTTGCATTCTTAACATTTGCATTTTTCAGCGCTTGTGAGCTAGCAGAAACCATCAGAAGTTGAAGTCAGTCACCCGCTATCAATGTGGCTTTACCAGACAACCGCGAAGAAATTGTTCAGAGGAAAAATACGCAGCTCCTGTTGGATCTGCAAGTTATTTTGCTGACAAGCAAGAAGACAGTGCTGACAGTGATGGTGCAGTTGCAGCCTCAAGTTTTGTGCCCACTGGGACTCTGGTAGTAAATGGCTCATTGTTTCTGGAGCATCCAGTCACATGACTTTGGATTAAACACTGTTAAGTTACTATGAAAAGTTTTCCAAACTAGAAAGTGTGTCATTTGTTGATGGCAGGACTGTGGATCCTTACGGGATGGTCACAATTCACCTAAATATGACATTTAAGGCGAGTGGTGCCAAAGACGGCTGTTTTGTACAAAGTATTATTTGTTTTAAAGCTGACATGCAACCTGCTTTTAGTGGGAGAAGCTATTTATCTGGGAAATTAACTTGAAATTTTGCCAATAAAATGTTGGGTTCGTAAAAGTGATGGAAGCCTGTGTGATATGGACACTGTAGTTAAGGAGCTTTATCAGCTTGATTGCATACCCATAGTCACTCAGCTAGCTAATTTTGTCCTTGAAAACACAGAAAACTCTGACGTGTCGCACAAATAGTTGGTACATTTGAATGGAAACCAACAAAACAAGTTATTGATCAGAAGCTGGTGTGAGGCACCAGATGGTAACTGTAAATAACTTGCCTCCTTGAGAGAGTTGCATCATGGGGAAGATGCACAGAAAAACATTCAAAACGGGTGGACGGATAGATTCAACCAGAAAGCTGCAGCTGGTGTACTGTAATGTCTGTGGACCCATACAAACCGATTTTTTGGCCAACACAAGTACTATGTTACTTTCATTGATGGTTGTTAAGTTTCGCAATGTGTTTATCAAACGCTAAGACAGAAGTTTTTGAAAAAATAAAAAAATTGAGGCTCCAATGACAGATAAAAACTTTTTGAAGATGAGTAACCTGGGAAGAAGTGATAATGCTGGCGAATATGTCAACATGTCACCAATATGTCAGAAGCTCTCTAAATGTGTTTTTAAATAAGAGCCCAAAAGAACATCAAGTATGTATCTTCTGTTTCACTATACTGATCAAATGCTTGAAAAAGATTCTAATAAGTTTATATTCTTCTGTTTATAGTTGCAGAGCCCGAACAAGTAATAAGATTTGAGCAGTTCAATCTGCTTGGGTTTTGATTGAGGCTGCGATCCGAGATGTTCAGTCGACATCAGTATTTATTGTGTGACTTATTAGTGTAAACGAATGAAGACAGTAGGGCTATTATTGTTCTTGGCCTCTTTTTTTACCACTTCTTTTACCTTTAGCATGTGTATGTTTTGCTTTCCTGAAATTTTTAGTGTAAGATGAACAGGTTAGGTTTCCTATGTTATTAGGTGATTCAATTTAAAATCACCCTCTGAAGCCATCCTCCGATTTACAGCCCCTGTTAACATGTCGTTTTTATGCATCTGTATTGCTCAGTTGCAGGTTTCGTTAAACTTATTTGTTGAACATCCAGCGTATTACCAATCCTGGTAAAAGTATACTATCTTTCAGCATGTCGATCCCGCAAAGCTCTCCAAAAATCTTCTCCGCAACTCTTTTCCCGCTTGCATTTTCAAGAACTCAGCAATTATTTTCGACATTTTCTCCAAATCTGCCTGATTGACAAACGTAATGCGGATTGTATTCCTTGATAAAGAAAAACATCTTTGAAGGATCCAGTCTGGTGATGCAGAGACACCACAAGAAGGGACTGACAACAATTAAGGAACATTGGCTCGGAAAAGAAGCAAAAATTTGCCACAAGATCGAAGTGGTCGATGCAAACTCTCTCTACTTATGGTGTATGATGCAGTCAATGCCTACCGGGTATCATCGTAGAAAAAAACATTAAGAGTTCCTTTGATGCCGATTCCTTAAAACTTAGCAAGTTGGCACACAGCTGGCTACTGTACCAAATGTATGCATAGAAAATCAACATCAGACGTCGTATCGACGGAGGAGAAGTTGCCGCAGACAATGAGGTCTCAGCATCGAAGGATCTTGCGATGAAACTCGACTCGTCTATCAGTTTCATGGAAGCTTTTGGCACAAACACAACTGCTATTTCAACAAAGCTAGACATCCGGAGCTTCATACTACGACACAAAAATAAATGGCTCAGTTACATAAAGACATTGTGCAAAATAAAGAGTGTCTCCAATCTCTAGGTTACACAATCCTCTAAGTCTGAGAGTGTGAATGGTTGACTTGCCTAAAATTATTTTACAAATCTATGAAAGTTTGTCAACATCTTTTGGGATTCTTTCTTTCCCAAACGATTTGAGAAGAAACTAAATAAAGAAGAAGCGGTGAAGAGAGTTTGATCAGAACGTTTCTTTAGTTTGTAGAATGTGAAATCAAAGTCCCTGAGGACCTAAAAGATAAACTTTCCAAAACGTCTTCAATTTTTAAAAACACAGTGCTGAGCAGAGAGCACTGGAGTGAGGAAATGAGAGACTTTGCGAAAATCGAAAGATTCCTAAATACCCAAGAACGGTGGCTAGTCATAAGCACATTTGGAGAAAGGATGTTGTTAATGAGTTTGTTGTTGGAGTGGTACTTGAGAAAGAGTTTAAAAATCTCCAAAGTCTAGCGGCTCATTTAATACGTCCCTAGAAAAACTTTTGAGGTTTTTGGAACATTGGTGTCGGATGCTTCGAGAATGGGAGATAGGAATCCTAGTCATGAGTTGCTCACCACTACCAGTAAATTGATGGGAAATTCTGTCTATGGAAAACAATCACCGACAAGCAAAAATAGACAAAAGTGAAGTACATATACCTTGATGGCTCCATAGAAGCTTCAATCCACATCAGAGGAAACAATTTTGTTTCCATGGAGAAGATATCACAGGAGTTTTACAAATTTATTAGCGCAAAACAATGGTATGTTTTAAACCCTAATTAAAGTCAATACAAAAAACTGTTACGTTCCTAAAATTTATCCTATTAATCATTATGATGTTCGTTTCAGCTGAGTATTAATGTTCTGGTGCACTGGGGTTTCTCTGTACTACAATACGCTAAACTGAGAATGTTGCAGTTTTACCGCGGCATTATAGACAAGTAAGTAACATGCAGTTTTCATCTATTAACCTGATATTCATTTAAACATAAGTCATCACTGTAAAAAACACAATCACTACGTATTTTTCATTATATGTATATGGATAGATGAGATTTCCAGTATGCAAAAATGTATACATATAAAGCCGGCATAGCTTTCAGCTATTCCTGAAAAAACATTGGTGAAAGCGGATAAGAAAACAGAGTTTTATGCTGATTACGCCAATTGGTTTCCACGCCCATGCTGCGATATACCTAGGGATAAAACTTTTAGAGTTAAAGCAACAGGTGTAGAATGGATCGTATGTTACCGTTGTGACAAAGTGTTAAGACATGGAAAAAGAAAACTTGGGTTGCTTAAAGAGGAATTTACGAGCGATGGAATCATTGCACTCAACTGTAAGCCCCACTACTGTTGGGGTAAGAAGGGAAACGAGTTCAGCCTCCAAAATTTTTAACAAGCGAAGTAATGATTTAAACAAACACAGTTATCTGAATTTGATGAGGACAAGAAAGTCTTTCAAAGCAAAGAAATTTGGTTCCATAATAAAAGATGGAAAGATGTTAACTTACAGACAAATAAAACGAGGACTCACATATTTTAACACTAAAAGATCCGCATGTTCGGATAGAGTGTCAACAGAACCTACTAACGCTTTGTAAAGAAGGAACCAAATATGTATCTTTAAGTTTACTTTGATTTTGTAGCATTTATTATTAACATTTCAACTATAATATTATACTACAAATGAAATCAACAAAAACTTGCAACTGAGCAGTACAGATGCATAAAAATGACATGTTAACAGGGGCTGTGAATTGGATGCTAGCTCCAGAGGGTAATTCTTAATTGAATTGTCAAATAAAATAGGTCACCTGATCTGTTCATATTATACTAAAAAAGTCAGGAGAACAAAATGTTCATGTGCCAAAGGTAGAAAAGAGATAACAGCGCAGCTGTCTTCATTCATTTACACTAATAGGCCATACAATGCCAACTAAACATCTGGGATCACATCCCTGATCAAAGCCCAGGTGGCTTGAACTGCTCATATCTTACTACTTATACAAACTTACAGAATATCTTTACCTAAAGCCAGCATCTGTTTGACCAGACTTTGTCATGACCAATGCAACATGGGAAGCAAGGCAACTCCATATGTAAAAGTTTATTCTACTTACAATGGCAAACTTTCAAGTTCAAGGTCTATTGACAAACAATTGTTTTAGACCATGAAATCAGCACCATGAGGTAATTTTTCTCTCATGGTTAGTTTTTGCACCTCACAGATGGAATCATGCGCATGCAAGTTGCTTGCAGATGGTGTAAAGTGCTCGGCAAGTTACAATTGGTAAAATCTAAATAGACAAAGTCCAAGCGGGGAAGTTCCAATTAAGGAAATTCCAAATCATAAATGTGCATTTACTGGATGGTGTCAGGGATGTCAGGTTTATTATTCCAAGACTGGCCAATTGATTTCAAACAAGCTGGATTCTAAGCAATTACTGCAACTGAGGGAAAAACTACTAGTTCAGGCTGAAACAGGAAGCGGTGGCTGTGTGTGGAGTGAAGCTTAATCCAGCTCTTTTAGTTAGAATCAATCACCTTCCAATATGAATTCAATTTTTCTTAGTTGCCATCAGTAAGACTCAAACAGAAATTAAAATACTTATAGTTATCAATACTCAGAATTAAATCACAATTATAGTCACTGTGGGTAGCAAAATTCCAGAACGAAAAGTACTCCAGTTTGCAAACCTCGAAAATTGAATACAAGTTTGACGACTTCGGGAAAATATAAAAAGAAATTAGCACCTCAAAATTCAAATAAAATTTGAGCTTTGTTCGGCTATATAAATTATGTCAAACATATCAGCGCCTACTATGTGCAACCTGACAAAAGTTAAAGGACAAGATTTCAATGCAGTACACGTTTTTCTTTTAGAATACTAACTGATTTTGAATCAAAAACGCTCCCATTTGCTTCAAGACAGCTATCACTATACTCACAACTCAAGCAGTTTTAATACTTTGACTAAAGCATGGCATAAATTCCTCCATGATGATTTGACAGTTAACCATTTAATTCACTTACGACTTTGGTTCCTAACTAGTTACTGAAACCTAGATGCTTCTTGTTTCTTTCTTTTCATTATTATATCTGACTGGGATAACTCCCAATGACTACTAGAGACCGTTGGAAGTAGATTCATCACATCCACAAGCTCATAGCTCTTACACACTACACAGTAGATTATTGGTAACCTCCTTTATAGCTGTATAATTTCACAGCTCTAGGTACAGTAGAAAATTTATGCCGAAAAGTGAAACTGTCTATATATTAGTATTAAAATACAGAAATAAATTTTTAAGAAACGTATTAATCGTCATAAATGTATAAATTCCACTTGACTTGGATCCGTTAACTTACATATAAAAGTGCTACAACTATGCAATGTAATATGTAGAACAAAAACGTATATAAACTAACGCGGCCGATCATGCTAGGTACTGATGGTGTTGAATCTGTTTGCTCAGTTGACTTGATGGTGCTTCATTTGATCTAGTATTCTGGTTCCCATGTCGGTGTTTCTCTACTAATTTCTATCGTTGGTTCCTTTGAGTGTGGAGAGCTCTGTTAGAAAACCCCTTTCTAGCAGACACTTCTGCTGATTCATTTAATCAGCTTTCCATTCATTTTAAAGGTAACACCTTGGAATGCGATAGCTACTTTTGTCTCGGATATTCACTATCTGGTAATTGAAGGCTACTTTTATCACTAGTAGTTTGCTTGATGAGAGCTTTTTGTTGTAATTCAGAAAAGTAATTTTTTTAGCAACCAAGCTAGATTAGCTTTTCAAACTCCTAAAAGATTTTCATTACGGTTTCAGAAAAACACAAAGCGGGCAGGTTTTTTATTATTAGACACAATAACAAGTTGTATCCATGGTATAACTAATGTGAGGTTTCACATCACAAATCAAATTGCTCTTTTATAAAATACTTTGAGAGCAGGAAAGTTTTTTTGTTCTATTCAAAGCTTTATAGAATTTTTTCTGTTTTAACAAAATTGTGAGCAGCAAGTTCGACCCAAAATAGTATTGAGGTTTCCTCCAGTTAGCCAGCCAGCAGATCACCTTCTGAGTGTGAACCATATCAAGGTACTTTACCACAAGATAACCTCAAGGATAACTTGAGTAAGGTACCTGCGAAGCGAAAACCAAGTTTCAGCACAATTAAATTTATATATTATGTAGTTAGATGATAAAACGGTAAAATAAAATAATTGCATAAAAGTATTGTAAGAGATAAAAATGTGTGATCAACCTTTTAAATAGTGTTCAATAGCTCAAAAAAAATTATGTAAATGCAACAGTGTTGCCAATTGCCAGCAACTAGTGTTGTACGTTGTAGTGTGAAATGAAACAACTGACTTACATGTTGCTCCTCCAGAGTATTGCACACTCTTTTAGATAAAACCTGTTATTTGTGTATAAAAGCATTATCAGTCAAACGAGCTAATCGAGTTTTAGTATTACAAGGATCGGTACAAGTAATGAGGAAGACTTTTGAGGTACCTGGTTTGGTCACCCTTGGTAGTTACGCTCCTGCCCCCTAGACCCTTCCCACAATTCTCCACCTGCTCCCAATTCTCTTTTACTACACCCTTCCTAGCTTTGTCTCTCACCTCTTTCTTCTATGTGAGATAGAGAGTTGATAAGTAACCATTCCTGTTCACGGAAGGTTCAAGCATAAATTATTGAAAAACTGCTTTTAACCCTGAACCAGACCGGAGTCCTTATATGCAAGTATAAAACAGCTACACCAGCTCTATGCTGGCCCTTTATCGCCTTGAGACTTTTAATAATATCTTAACACAACATATGAATTGTCACTCAATTAGCATATCTATATAAGTAAACTACAAAGCTTACTGATGATATTTACACAGGCAGAGGAAGTCTAGCCACTTAATTAATAAGGAAATATCCCTAGGATATGATCGGGTAAACTCTATTAAACAAAGACTGCAGCATTTGCATTCTATGTATTCCGACAAATCTACTTGTATTGTCAATAAGTATAGTGCACCTCTGCTATGACACCTGTACCCTCACCCCTTGGAATAACACTCTGCTCCACACCCATCCCCCCCCCACCCTCCGGACCTACACCCCTTTGCCCACCCCATTCTCGCCCGACCCCCAGTGTCTCATTCCTCTTGTAGCTGCAGCAAACTTTCCCTGTCTGCATAGTGGCAATCTACCCAGATGGGCTCGAAATGCAAGTCCCAAGAAGCAGCTCTTCCCTTCCCTATCCCCTTGTTTATGGATGCCTGGTCACTTGGACTAACTGCAGATCTGGGGTGATGGACTGTTGTGTTTCCTTCAAAAATCACTTATTTCAGACAGAAGAAAGACTTTTCACTTTTCTCAAACAGCTACCCCGAGCTAACCTGAGCTGCATTACCTCAGCTTTTCAAGGTGCATAGGATTGAGCCACTTCCTGCCAAAATCGAGGGCAGGGTTAATGAAATGGGAGACACTAATGACAATGCAAGGGTGACCAAAAGTAAGAGACACAGGCTATGATGAGAAGATGATGCAATGATAGTGCAAAAACCAGAGAGGAGGTGGAGAATAAAAAAGCAGAAGGATCATCGGTAAAATATTCATGTGTTTATGTCCGTACATAAATATCATTACCTGATTGGGTTTTTTTTTATCTTATTGTATTCTTTGAACGGAAATTACTTTGTTTATTAATGATACACCTCGGGGGGAATGTTTTAAAAGCCAGACCAACTTGTATGGTCTGGCATACCAACTTTAAGTCACAGTTTGGATCAGATAATTGTATCGTATCTTGCTAGAATAATTTGTCTGACTGACTGGCCTGTTGGCTATTGTTAGGAGGAGTAGTGGACAAAATGAGAAGACTGAGTGAAATTTCAGTGGAACGCTTTGTAACAGCTGGGAACTGTGAGCCTACAAGAACCGCAATAAAGTTTGAGGAGAACTTTGTAGATAAAAGCTAGCGGCTTAGCTCCTGCTGTTTGTTGAATTGCTGTGTTGTTGTTATTGCTTTACAACACTGTGGTGGTATTTGTGTAGTTATTAAAATACTTCACAGTGGTATATTGCTGTTTTATATGTATTATTGATAAGTTGTGTATATACTGTTACAGGATTCCTTGCAGCTTGATGTGAACTAAATTCCTTGCAGTTTGAGGTGAAGCGAACTTCTTGCAGTTTGAGGCAGAGTGAACTCTGTGTAGTTTGAGGAGAAATAAACTGTGTGCAGTTTGAGAAGTGGCTATTATGTGGTGGAAGAAGTTGCAAGCACAGGAGGTATTTTACTTGCCATTTACTGGTATGTCTGTAGTGGTGAGCAAAAAGCTACAACAGTAGTAGTAATACATGAGCAGATCTCCCTACCAAGTGTTTTTTTGTGGATTAAATCTTGGAGTTGAGGCAATGGGTTACGACGTTGGATGAATTCGCCGAGTTTATATTGTATTTTATTTGAGGGGTATTTGAGTGGCATTTGAGTGGCATTTAAGTGGCATTTGAGTTTTGATTATTTTTTTACTTAATTTGAACTTATATGGCATATAGATTTTGAATGTATGGTATTTGATTTTTTTTGATATTTTTTACATTGTATAAAAATGGAGCGTGATATGATTGTATTGTTATTGGAAGTTAAGATGTCGACAGAGGATGATGTTGAGATGAGACCGATGAATGAAGTTGATACTGTTGATGGTACTACACGTGATATGATAGATGTTTTACCGAGTATGAAGCGTAAAGCGTTGATAATTATGATGATTTTGGTATTTGTCGTAGGATTTTCCACTTTTGGAGGTGTTACTGAGTTTAGTCTGTATGAAGAAGCTATGGGAAAAATACAAAAAGCGAGAAACTCTCCTGTTGGAATCATAAATGAAACTACTGTTGGTTGATGAACATCTTTTTATGATGAATGGGAAACCTGAAGATTATGACCCTTGGATGCGATCTCCTTTTACAGCAATGATTGCAGGACCAACTGGATCGGGAAAGACGCAAGCGATTTTTCGAATGATTGAAGCTAGTCAGATTATAGCACAGCCCCCACCAACAGAAATTCACTACTGTTATGGAGCCTACCAAAAAGCCTTTGATGATGTACCAGGAGTGATTTTTCATGAAGGGATGATAGATATAACAGTGAGTTTTCCCAGAGATGGTAAAAATCGATGGCTGATAATTGATGATCTCATGGATGAAGTTTCTGGTAAAGCCGATGCCAATGCTTTGTATACAAAACATAGTCATCATTTGAACATAAGTGTGTTTTTTATTGTTCAGAATCTGTTTTTAAAAGCAAATCGTACATTTTCCTTGAATAGTCATTATTTTTGTCTTTTTAAAAATCCTAGAGATGCTTCTTCTATTTCCTATTTGGCTCGACAATGTTTTCTATCAAAAGTAAAATATGTACAATAAGCTTTTGAAGATGCAACAAAAAAACCATACTCTTATTTACGAATAGATACAACTCAACAAACGAATGATCAACATAGACTATTGGGAAATTTTACATCGGATCTCCCTATGATATTATATGTACCCAAGTAAAAGGATATAAATACAATTACTATTCATTTCACCTCAATCATATTTCGTTATTCAACGACGCAACACGAAAGAGTTATAATGACTAAAGATTTGGAGAAAAAATTAACAAGAAATGCTGCTGTGTTGTTATCACTCAACAATGCAACCTTTGCTATTCAAAAGTCTGTTATAGCCAAAGCCAAAAAGGACTTTATTATGACTCTAATGGAATGCGCTAAAGCTATTATAAATGGAACGATACCATTGACAACATCTCAGTACAATCAGTTGCAGCGGAACGCGAAGGATATTAGCGCTTTAGTAAGAAGATCAACGTTAGATGATAAGAAAGCTGTATTGCAAAAAGGAGGATTTTTAGGCGCTCTACTAGGACCTATCATCAGCAATATAGTTCCTGGGTTATTTAAAAGTGTGCTAGGAGGAGGGAGAAGATAAAGATGAAAGTCTCAACACGAATGATGCGAAATAAAATGGCAATTTTAGCTCTGGATGAACTGAGTAAGAAAGGAAAAATCGCTATAGTCGAAAAGGCTAACTCAGATTTGTTTCAATCATTGATAGAAAGTGTTAAAAATATTATATTAGGTAATGTTCCTCTTGATTCTGAGCAGTTTATTGAGTTGCAGCGTTACAAGAAGGAACTACGTAAACTTAGTGGTAGAGGGACAGTTGATGATAAGCGTAAAATTTTGATTCAGACTGGTAGAGGAA
Source organism: Cryptosula pallasiana (assembly GCA_945261195.1). NCBI lineage: Eukaryota > Metazoa > Bryozoa > Gymnolaemata > Cheilostomatida > Cryptosulidae > Cryptosula > Cryptosula pallasiana. Next base: position 15,039,515 of record OX183134.1, on the reverse strand, counting down.
ATCTTTTGGATGCTATTATAAACCCTATTGTATCTGTTTTGTCATCAATAAAAAGATGAATCGTCAGCCTTTAACATTCTCCAGACGTATTTTTATACTCACTAAAAATGAATACTATAGATTAACGGAAAAAAAGGAGAATAAAACAGTGGTAAAGGAAGAGAAGACCAGACCTCCATTGTATTATAATCCTATGGAAGCTATAACAGTGGAAAATATGAAGAGAAAGCGAAATGATCTACTGGAAACGGCTTATGATTCTGACTTATCCTCACACGAAAAGTTAGATGAAAATGTTGAAAACCTACGTAGGTATTTGTCTGATGTCAAAAAGATTAAAAATAACCAAAATCAGACACAAAAAGGATAGTTGGAGTCCCATTAAGAAAAAGAAGATAGAGTCTATTTCTCCTTTAGCCAATAGCACAGTTATTGATGATAGACCTAATGCCCTTTCACCAAATGTTCATAAAGACATTGAGTTAGAATCAGTGAAAATGGATGATGACGATGATGACATCGGGATGGAATTAATAAAAGGGAGGTTGTTTGATACTGAAGACTCAACCCTACTTGGAAACACATTTCTTACTGATGGAGAAGATGAGCATGATAGTGAAAGCGAAAATTTAAGAGAGTTTGAAAAAAAGCAACTGAATTAACAACAAAAAAGAGTGATCAAACGATTGCTGTCAGAATGTTGAATAATCTGAGTAAAATTGGTAGATTCGACTCGGACAAGAACAGACTGAAAATTGGAGAACATCGGTTGAATCGTAAGACTTCCAAAACTTTACTACGAGACGTTCTAACTGAAGGAGGTAAAATACAATCGGGAAATACCAATTACAGTAGATTTAAAAGCTTGCTAACTGATGAAGGAATCACAACTGTCAGAAAATCCCCGCATCAAACACGTAAGAGTCAGAAGAAAAAGTTGGTCATTCCAGGTACTAATTCATGGACATCGACACGCTAAAAGAGTTGTATTACAATCCTGCATTACATACATCTCTACGAGGAGCTAGAGCTTTACTGAAAGCTCGTAGAAAGCGAGAGGGGGAAAAAGAATCCGTGAATGGTTGAGTGGTGAGGATGCCTACACGTTACATAAAAGAGCTGTAACTAAGTTTAAACTCCGTCCTACAATTGTAGCTGGAATAGGGGAACAGTTACAGGTAGATTTGATGGATGTTCGATCTCGAAAAGAAGAAAATAATAATACAGCATTTTTACTGACTGCTGTTGATTCTCTATCTAGAAAAGGTTGGGCTATGCCGCTCATCAACAAATCAGGGCAGGTAGTGGCAAAAGGATTGAGAAGAATACTAGAAGGGGAAAACTATAAAGCTTTACAATCCGATACAGGTAAAGAGTTTTACAATGTCAATGTAAAGACTCGCCTGGCAGAAAAAAAAATCAAGCGCTTTACAACCGAAAATGAGACGATAAAGGCATCGATGGTGGAACGCTTTAACAGAACTTTAAACGAGAAGATATATAGATATTTGACATATAAAGATGATGACAGATACATTGATGTTTTACCAGAAATAGTTGGTGGATACAACAACACAATTCATGGTGCTATAGGTATGAGACCGAATGATGTGAATTTTCAAAATCAGGAACTTGTATGGAATCGTGTGTATGAAGGAGGTGAACATAGTTTAGCTCAAGAAGCAAAACTAAAGATTGGGGATTATGTGAGAATAAGTAAGGCAAGAGGAGCGTTTGAAAGAGGATACACTCCGAATTGGACGATTGAGATTTTTATAATCATTCATGTACTTATTGATGAAAAACCTGTTGTATATAGGGTGAAAGATTTGGCTGAGGAGATGATTGATGGCACCTTTTACGAAAAAGAGTTGCAAAAAGTAAAAAAAACCCACGATTTTCAGAATTGAAAAGATATTGGGAAGAAGAATGAGAAGAGGTAAAAGACAGATTCTGGTTAAGTGGTTAGGATACGGAGAAAAGTTCAACGGGTGGGTAGATGAATAGTTTATAAGGAAAGAACGCTTGATATAATCATCATACGTTGAGAAAATGTCGATGCTGATAACTTTACCCTCAAACTCTAGTGGTGAAGAGTTTCCTGATAATAACAATTCCGAATTTACAGTGAGACTTTATAAATATTTGGTTATCGATGGCGGAAAATGGGAAGTAGGTCTGCTAGATATGTCTTATTCTAATAATTGGAAGAATGTTACCGAAGGGAAAATATATCTAGAAAAGACTAATGTCTCTGGTAAAAGCGAAAAGTCCTTCATCTTAATCGGTAATGGAAGATATGATAGTATGGAGGAGTTGGAGGAGATTATACGAAAGAGAATGAGTTAAATGGATTTAGACAAAAAATTTGCCATCTCCTACAACAAGATCACCAACACCACTTTACTAACTAACAGCGATCCTGATACTGCCATAAGCTTTTCCAAAGATATAGCATATATTTTTGGATTTGAACCAAAAACTATGTACTCTCATGGTAGATACAATAATATCTCACCCCCTGATATAAATTCCGGTTTAACATCTCTGTATGTTTATTCCAACATTGTTGATAATAGAATGGTAGGAGATACGAATGTACCTTTACTGAGAGTAGTTCCGGTTCAAGGAAAGAAGAATAGTGTTGTGTATCAAGAATTTAAAAATCCTCACTATGTTGACGCTTCATCACTAAATAGTGATCTGATTCAAGTACTTATAACGAGTGACGACGGCCAACGAATACCATTTGATGGTGGAAAGGTTGTGTTGACGGTTCACTTTAGAGAGAAAGTATTATAATGAGTTTGGTACGATACACCCCTGAGGACTCAAAAGATTTTTTTGATGAGTACTACAAGATGCAAGCTGGAAATGGAATTGGAGTGTATAGTGGACGGCGGGTGATGCCTAATATGAGAGGAAATGGACTTGGTAGTATTTTTTCAAGTATACTTAAATCCGCAGCACCAATGCTGAAAAGAGGAGCAATTAGTTTGGGGAAAAGAGCACTGTCTGTAGGTGAAAATGTAGCGCGTGATGTCATCGATGGACAAAGCTTTGCAGCATCAGCAAAGAAGAGGGGGTTGGCAGAGTTGAATGATCTGGGGGGAGATGTGCTCAACGCAGTCCGTCTAGATAGTATGAAAAGGAGAAAAACAAATGGTGGAAAAAAGAGAAGAGGTGTTGGTAAACGTGGCATATTTTAATAGCAGCAGAATCCGCTATAAAGACAACTGAGCTTGATAACTATATTCATTAAGCAGTAACACCTCAAGCAATCATCATTCGCAAAAGATGGCTAGCCTAAATGGAACAACAGGTAATAAGTTGGAAGGTTCTTCCTACAACATAAATCCAACGTTGGATGTATTTGCTACGGAACCAACAAACATATCGGTAGAAAGATCAGAATATGTTGTCATCAGACCTGATAGGTTGGATCCTTATGGTAGTATTGAGTTAACCTTGTCAGGGAGCACTGAACATTACACAGATCTCTACAACTCGTTTCTGCAAGTTGAAGCCACAGTTGTTCAAGATGATGGAGCCGATATTGCAGGTAATGATGATGATGCACTTGTGTGGATGGGGGATTCAATGCATACATTATTCAGTGAGTTGAAAATGTCGATAGAAGGAACCACTGTTGAATACGCTAACAACTACGGTTTACGCCCCTACTTTTCACAACTACTCGAAAACAGTGCAGAAAGAAAGAAATATCAAGGTAAGATGGAAGGATGGCTGTATGATGATTCAACTAGCAAATACGCTGCTGATCATAAAACCGCAGATAAGAAAAAGAGGAGAGCTCTAATCATAGGTGGAAAGACAATAGAATTAACTGGAAAACCTCATCTTGCATTATTTCAGCAGAAAAAACTAATAATTCCAGGTCCTAGCATGCAGCTGGAGTTTGAGCGTGCCTCCAGCAAACTAGCTTTGTTTGCTGCAGATGAGGCGCCTAATGGAGGATCAAAGATTAGAATTGATAAATTTGAACTTCATCTTTGTAAAGTTAAGGTGAATCCTACAATACAAAACTCCCAACTCAGTTTGGCGTTGGAAGGTCACAACTACATTTATCCAGTTGATCGAAAACGAATAAAACTATATGGAATTCGTGCTGGGGTTGCGCAGATTGACATCACTTTGGAAGAAAACAAACAAAAACCTAAACAGATCTATTTAGGTTTAGTTGATCACAATGCAATGAACGGACGTTTTGCCTTGAATCCATATAGAATGACACACGCTAATGTTGATAGTATTGTATTGAGAGTTGGTGATTGTCCAATTGGAAGAAGATTTGAGCCAAATTATGCTAGAGGGGTTTTTGGAAGAGAATATCATCAGTTTCTACACGCTACCGGAACTTTGCTTTAAGGTGATAGTCTCGGTATTACGAAAGAACAATACCTTGATGGTACTACACTTTATGGATTTGATTTGACTGGTGATTTTCTTAAAGAAGGATTTCACTCTATGAAAAATGTCACAACGAGTGTGGAAATTCGTTTTAGCACTAACACGACTGATGGATTATCCTTGGTAGCATACTTTGTAAAAGACGGTGTGCTGGAGATGGATAGCATTCTTCAATTAACTATCGTGGGAGACGCAGTGCTTTAAACAGAAAGTTAGAGATGAATACCATGCAAATTCGTTCGATCTTATCTTCAGACGTTTTATGTCAAAGCGTAGGGATTCAGGTTTGAGCTAGAGAACCGTTTTGGAAGCAAATTCGCAATTTTCCAAGCGGATGTTTCGTATTCAACACCCATTATTCTCACCAACCTGGAGAGCATTGGTTGGCTGTGTACGCTAATGATTCAGAGGTGGATTTTTTTTGACTCATTTGGGCGTTCTGTTTCCTTTTATCCAGATGTAAATGAAATACTAAGTATTCATGGAGGATATGAAACAATACGAAGTAATGAAACACAACTACAAAATCTTTTGTCAACTGTATGTGGCGATTATTGTGTATACTTTTGTTTACTGAGAAGTAGAGGATGGAGTTTGGATGAAATTGTTAGAAGTTTACGAGACATAGGAGATAGTGAGATGAGAGATCACTCAATACGGAGATTTATCATGCAGACCTATCCTAACTTCGAGTTCATAGAAGATAATACAGTAGAAGGAATAGATGGTGTACATATACAAGGAACTAATTTACTAAGTAAATTGTTAAAATAAATTATTATAATTGATTTTTATTTGATATAACAAATAAAATGAATAAAATACAACTTATCTCATTATTTGTGCTAAACACTACAGAACCTATAAAAACTATTATTTTGTAATGTTTCAAGCAAGAAGTAAATAAGATCTTCTCATTTTCTTCCTCAGGAGCGCTCTTTAGTTATATCTAAAGACATGGTAACTAATGACTCTATCATACATAGTTATATGAATTAATTTTACAAAAATACTTCGGATCTTTCTTTAAATAGATATGAAACTTACCATCATAGAAGACGAGTCACATCCTTTGTGTTATCGATTAAGACTCTGATATGCTGTTCTGGACAATTCTCTTTTTTCATTTTCATCAAAGTAGGAGAGACAGGTGTGTTGCAGCGAAGTATCAAACAGTTCTGAGGCTTGAATGAAAGCTTGAAGAGCTGAGAGTAGAATGATGTCGTAGGAAATCATGTTGTTCGTATTTTGTTTTAGTCCTTTGAATACGATTACACCGCTTTTTTCCGCCACCACAGATGAAGCTATTTGAGCAGGGATGCTAAGATCTCCAATCAATAGCTCTCCTTTCACCATACATCTGTAATTAGCCACTATAATATTAGCAGTCTTGTTCCAACGAGTATCACATTTTCTTAGCATTCCAGGATTCTCATAAGCTATAAAACTTCCTGTCGGAAAATCGTGTAGGTGAGTAACACTGAAATAAGCCCGTATTTGTCTCAAACTCTTGCCGTACAATGAGTTGAATGGATCGTTGATCTTTTGATTACATCCTTGAGATTCAGCGGTACGAAAAATCGCATCTCCTGTCGTTCCTTCTCCCATATAAATTAAAACAATTGGACGGGTTTGCTTAGCTTTATTAACAAGCACACCTATTTCGGTTGAAACATCACTCTTCACCCGAGTTATCTTTTTATCCTTTCGGTAGTTGTAAATGATGGTGCACTTTGATTCATCACGAAATTCAACGGACAACACCTCCATAACTGTTGGTACTGGTAGTTCACAGATTTCCATGGATTCTTCAAGTTTTTCTAGACTATCTGGAGAGAGAGAGTTCATTAACCCGGCGCTCTTGTAGGTGAGAGTGGTTAGTTCATTACTTCCAGCATCTTGAAACGGTATTCTGGTGTGACGAAAAAGCGTTTCGTCTCCAACATCCGTCAAAACTAGTTTTTTGCACTTCGAGCCAGTTTCATTACAATCTTCTGTCAAATCAATAAAAGATCGTTTCCTCATTGATGTTCTTTTTGAAAGTATCTTGTTAGTAGGAGATGTGAATGAAGTAAAATCTTGTTGGGATTCTGGTTCATCAACCACCAATTGACTTTCCGGCATGTCAAAGATAGGAGAAGGTGATGGGGAAAAGGTTTGCTGGGATTCTGCTTCTTCATTCATCGGTTGACTTCCTTCGTCTTGAGTATTCATTCTAAAAAAACAAAACATTTTGTTTAATTTTTCGTAATTAATTTTAAAAGATCATAAAGATCATAAGCCTTCAGCTAGTTGTGTTAGCTAACAGAAAATAAATATTTTTACTCTTACCTTTATAAAGAAGGTGAGCTCCTAGTAGTTGCAATAGAAGGCTTAGTAGATGTTGCTTCTCCGCTAGCTGTTGTAGAACTGGATGCTTTCTGTGTGAAAACAGCGGCTCTTAAATAGGTAAAGTTGCGCTGATTAAATCCTATGAATACCAACCTTCTTTATAATATAACTATGAATCAGCATTTTGTCCACTCGAAAACCAATGCTTTCGCGGGAATAAACAATTTATTTTCACGCGAATGGAAACCGTTGCTTTCGCGGGAATAAAAATTTTATTTTCACGCGAATAAAAACCAATGCTTTCGCGGGAATAAATACTTTGTTTTCACGCGAATGGAAAACGTTGCTTTCGCGGGAATAAACATTTGATTTTCAGGCGAATACAAACCAATGCTTTCGCGGGAATAAACAATTTATTTTCACGCGAATGGAAACCGTTCCTTTCGCGGGAATAAACATTTTATTTTCAGCCAAATAGAAACCAATGTTTGCGCGGGAATAAATAATTTAATTTCACGCTAATGGAAACCGTTGCTTTCGCGGGAATAAACCTTTTATTTTCACGCGAATACAAACTGATGCTTTCGCGGGAATAAATATTTTATTTTCATGCGAATAGAAACTGTTGCTTTCGCGGGAATAACTAATTTTCTTTTCACGCGAATGGAAAGCGTTGCTTTTGCGGGAATAAACATTTCATTTTCACGCGAATACAAACCGATGCTTTCGCGGGAATAAATAATTTATTTTCACGCGAATAGAAACTGTTGCTTTCGCGGGAATAACTAATTTACTTTCATGCGAATTGAAACCGTTGCTTTCGCGGGAATAAACATTTTATTTTCCCCCGAATACAAACCGATGTTTTCGCGGGAATAAATAATTTATTTTCACGCGAATAGAAACCGTTGCTTTCGCGGAAATAACTAATTTATTTTCCCGCGAATGGAAACCATTGCTTTCGCGGGAATAAACATTTTATTTTCACGTGAATACAAACCAATGCTTCGGCGGGAATAAATACTTTATTTTCACGCGAATGGAAACCGTTGCTTTCGCGGGAATAAAATTTTTTATTTTCACGCGAATGAAACAGGAATATTTCACGCGAATAACACTATTCTGATAGAGTTTTCGCGTGAGTGTTTTTAATAGTTATAAGTTAAATGAGTAGGTGTGTCTTATAGTATATAAGAACAACTCTCTCTACATAGAAAATCATTCTCTTCAGCAATAACCTCAGGAGCATCAACTACTACAATAACCTCAGGAGTATCAACTACTACAGCTGATTTTCTTGGTGATAAGGTAAGAATTAATAGAAAAACTATTTTATTCGAAGCTAAAATGTAATTATTTTACAACACTGTTTAATCATCCTATACTAACACATAACTTTTTTATTTTAGTTCATTATGAGTTCAAAGCCATATACAATAACAGACTTCCTCCCAGAGATTTATCACCAGTATATCAAAGAAAATGTAGTTGTGCAGAGAAATGGGAAATATCCATTAACATTGCAAGCTGCGTTATTCTGTATAACACAGCATTTGCTAACTTTAGCATCTTTATACGGAGAGCTACCCATACAGTACCAACCGCATTCATCACACCAGAATGCTGACAATCAGGAAACATTATTAAAACTAACAATTCAAAACAATTTTGAGACAGTTTTGAAAATGTCTAAAATCGTGAAAATTAACCATTTTTTAAAAAAAATTAAGAGAAAGGTATGGGATCAAGATCTCACACAAAGATTAGTTAAAGCCCAATGGACTGAAGAATTAATACTTGAGTTTAAGCCTGATATTTTACGTTATATTCAAACAGATGAATGTTTATATGCATCTATTAGTTCGTTTGAAGTTATGTTATGGCTTTTTCAAGAACATAAACTTTAATATATACAATCATACAATATTTAATTTCGATTCAATGTACATAAATATATGTATATATATATTGCTATCGAAAAAATTATCGAAACTTAAATGCCATACATTCAAAATTTAGATGTCATATAAGATCAAATTAAGTTCGAGTTATGTAAAAACAATTATCAAAACTTAAATGCCATACATTCAAAATCTAGCTGCCATATGAGTTCAAATTAAGTAAAAAAATGATCAAAACTCAAATGCCACTTAAATGCCACTCAAATGCCACTCAAATACCCCTCAAATAAAATACAATATAAACTCGGCGAATTCATCCAACGTCGTAACCCATTGCCTCAACTCCAAGATTTAATCCACAAAAAAACACTTGGTAGGGAGATCTGCTCATATATTACTACTAACAGTATTCTACAAATGCTTGTTTTTCTGTAAAAATTCATGATATTATTTGTTGCACATTTTAGTTTAAGAGCATGGTTAGAATAAATAATAGTTTGAGCAGCTCTCAGTTACCTTTATCATTGGGTTCATCTGGAAGAAGAGTAAATAACACATTTAGTTAGTAACTGCTAGATGTGATTATTCTTCAGTACAACAGGCTACTAAACTGCCTATGATACTGGGAAATAATTTACTTCTGACACAATTTATACATGCTTTTCATAAGCAACATCACAACCTCTAAAGAGGTATCGAAATTTTATTATCTTTAAGGCTCGAAACTGTTTTCATTGAAAGCACAACTGCTGGTTTCACCAGGTAAACAAACAGAGTCTGTTTTAGAAACCTCGCAAGCTGACTAAGGTTTTCAAATTTTTCAGAATATATTTTACTACTTTAGGTTTTTGATGCCAGCCTCTTTAGAAACCAAAATAATCCACTGAAGTTTGATGGGTTCTGGAAAACTAAACCATTGTGAGAGCAATTCTTTCTGTTTTGTTTCAGTGCAACAAAAATGTTGTGGGAAACTATCTTTTGGTGAACCAAGGGGGAATAAAAATAGTTTGTGGATTTAATTGTTGTAACGGAATGCTTGCTATCGGTAAATTTTTTTGCCAAACTTGAAGACAACTCAATCTTATGTTTGTAACAAACCTTAATTAGTTAATTTTAAAGATTTAATCAAAATCAGTTGAAAATACTGAGTGTCTCGTAATAAAATCGTTTACCCAAAAGAAATGGCAGCAACTGCCAAGCCTTCCATATGAACAAACTATACTGAAATGTTAAACAAATTTTGCTGTCAAAGTTGCTATAAAGATAGAAAAAACCAAAAGGGAGGGGTTCAAAGAGATTTTAGAGCCATTCACCAAAGTTCATCAATGCATCAGTGTTCTTGCATTACAAGTAAGAAACTTCCAGCTGAGATCAAAATTCAAAGGGAAGAGTTTTGTACCGTAGAAGATTAGACACTAAACCATCTGGTGATGCGATCATGTATGAAACTGCTGTGAATCTCAAATGTCTCATCTCCAAAGTGTAGCTAGGCGTTGAGACTATCTTGGTTGATTGTGAAGTTTTAATTATTTGCCCATATCTATCTGTTCTCTTCAGAAAAAAAGTTTGATAGTGGAACACGAGCTATGATGTTTCTTTTTTTTGACAGCAACAATTCTAAGGGACAGTTGTAAAAAGCGTTCACTCTCAAATTGAGCAAAATAAATTCTATCTGCTGGAAAACTACAAAAATGCAAAATAATAATACATTTTTCAACAAATGGATTAGCAATAAAGAATAATTGTTAATTGAGTTTAAAGTAATTACTGTTAATAAATCAAGTGAGCAGAAGGTTGGTTAGTTTTATGCATCCAACCTTATCACGTGAACCCACCCTTATCCTACAAACCATCCAGTCTGATATTGATACCCTGGCTCCCTTGTGCCCCCATTTCCCCGCCACTTGTTAACTATCCTCCACCCTACCTTCTCTTAATGAGAGAGTTTGGTGTCCAACTATCTCATCTACACCCATTTGTTTCCAACGCCATCATTATCCTGTTACCGCAAATTTCCCCACAGAAACAGCCAGCAAGTTTCTCTTCCCTCCTTTCTCTGCCTTACCACCCTAAATTGGCAGCTAAACCACGCTCTATACCTCCTACCTTGACCCTCTCCCCCAGTTTCCCATAGCCGTGTCCTGAGAAAGTCTTACAGTCTAACCACCTTCCTCAACTCTCCACATTCTTTAAACTCAACATCCCAGCTTAATTGAAAGTTAAGTTTATTTTGCTAAACAAAGGTAAAACCTGTCACCCAATACAGCAGAGTTGTCTCCCCTCAAAGCACACAACTCAACAGAAGTATATGAATGAAAGACACTGAAAGTAAGATGGGTGAGGACTGATGAAACGTTAAAGACTTGACATGAGAAAATATCAAATAAGCAGGCGGGTTAGGAGAGGACCGTACAGGTCAGTGATTTGCCTGTTTGATGTGGAGTAAATCAGATGGTGTGACTTTTAAATGCAAGCTAACCTTATACATAGGAATGCAGCGCCCATTACTGTTGATATGTTTGGAGTTTTTGTTAACAAGCATTATATATTGTACTTTTATGTGTCCTTACACTGGTCAACTTGTACAGAAGCTTATCTTTGGTCAACCTGTATGGCTAATTGTCTATGTATAGATTGTCAGCAATTCAATGCTGTAGTGGATTCACATTGGTTGCTTACTAGCAAGAAGTGGTTGACTCTATGGAAATCATTTTTACTTGAATGATGCTCTATACCACATAAGGAAATATTTGGTAGAGATTCATCGTCTAATGTTTAGTAGTTATGTAGATACAAGCCGGCTTATCGGTTCAAGTTGGCCGAGTTATTGGTCTATGTGGGCCAGCTTATCGGTCTATGTGGGCCAGCTGATAGGTCCATGTGGGCCAGCTTATCGGCCCATGTGGCCAGCTTGATTGGATAAAGACTAAGTATGAGTTAAGCTACTACAACAGAAATGAACTGGTTCAGTTCTTCTTTACTCATTTCACTGAATGTTTGTAACCAAATATATGACTGTATTTGTAACCACCAAACACAACAGTGGTTGCAAATGTATCTATAAATAGATTTGTTATTGTCATTGCTAGACGAACTGTTTAGGTACATGTAAAGGGCAATAGTCTGGTGTTTGTGCATTGAATCTTGTGATAAACCCTAAGGCTTTGCCACGCAGAAGCCAATTAATACATAACAATCAGTGAGTGCTGAATGGTGATTAGCAAACAAAGCCACATGCAAGGTAATCAATCGCTTGAGAGTTATCCTCCCACAACCAAACATCTCTGTGAAACACATTGTTTTTCTCCAGGCTGTACTGACGAATTATATTATGTGGAACAATCAGCGCAATCCTATGACAGTCTGGTGGAATAAAATGAGTAAATTACATTTGATATATTATTACTGTTGCTACTAATTAACTTATTGTAATAAATAAAAATCTAATAATAATTAATATCGTAGTACACAATTAGTTCACTTAAACTATCCATTGACACCATGATTGTCACAAATATGATTGATATGAAAATATTAATACAGAAAGTACTAATTAGTTTCTGCTACACAAGCAAAGATAATTTGCTTAATTGTTGACCCAATAATTTACCAAGCAGTTGTACTCAGTGATAATTAATATATATTCTTAGTTCAACTTCTGTGTTGTAAAAAAATAGCCAACTAGTTTTGCTACTACTTGTGAATGTGTTTGACCAATGGGGAAAATGTGCAAATGCGAAAATGCTGTGCATGCTAAGCGATGAATAATCTTTGGTATTTGCGATAAAATGTTATAACAAGCGGACAATTGCGATTCATCACGCATGATTGCTCCTGTGTGTCAAGGCGGTAATATATAGATTGGAAAACACATTTATTGTGAGATCTATAACCCATCTTGTTAGCCTGGCAGGATGCCATACACAAAACAGCTGGAATCATTGTTGGATTTTATTATCCCGCTGTCTGTCAGTGGATATCATTGAAAATAGAAAGACTGCCGCTTTCATGATGAATCTGTAGTTCTTTTCACTACAGGTTGGTGCACAAATCCTGTGCCTCGATGGTAGTGGCAAAATTGTATAGATGTACAGACTTTTCTGGAAGTTGCATCAGGTCCTACCTACCAGTCAGTACTTGGGCTACACAAATTCACCCATTCATAGACGGCCTACCACTCGACATCGTTCACCAGAGTAGTTGCAGGTATAAAATAATTAACTGGATGTTGCACTTATTCCCCACAAATCATAAAGCCCAATTGCTCTGCTATCAATTTAACAGCAAGATTCCTATCAGTTTTTACATAATGTTTTTGAAAGATTAATTTAATTTCCGCAAGTTCTTTCTCACTTTATTACCATTTTTAGCCAAGTAATTAATTTTTTATAAATCTTGCTAATAACTTGCTAGTACAGTATAAACTTGAACATTCCAACGTATTTTAATTGCCTCTGCAATGATCTAGACGAAAATAATCAGTTACAATAATAATAAATGATTCGATATAGGCCGAACGATTTTTATTATTTTGTCCACCACTGATGTAGATCATCAACATTGCTAGATGTAATCAGTTAGTATATACTGAAAAACCAAAATAAATTTATATTCAGAATACATACTGACGATTCGTGTTATTTTATTACAATCACACATCATTGGTAATATATTTCTGTTGACAATCAATTTATTTTTCAATAAAAACTACAGATCAAGTTCATAACAATATTATTGATCCTTATTAGTATTGCTATTACTGCATCTGGTTAATAATAATAGTTATTTTCCCTCTTTAAATAATAAATACTTATGATTACTAACAATAATTTTATCATTAATTGAAATACAAAGTGTCATAATTATCCACAGTTACTATTGCTGTCATTGTTAATCATTGATATTCAAAATTAGCCTTTCATTCTAGTCATTAAACAAATTTTCTTCCATCAAACTTGTGACAGTATTAGATATTACCGTCAACCTATAATACAGTTTATTTTCTGTCTTCTATTTGTTTGTTTTTTTTTATTCTTCTTCGCACTAAGTTGTTACCATTGTTCATCATCAAGATGGCAGTGAGATTATTTGCTAAACAATATTTTTGGCCCATAATAAGAACAGCCTTACTTTATTGGGTTAGAAGTGCCAAAGTTTGACTCAAAAGACCTGTTTTACCCAATAAATATATGTTATATAGATCTTTTTTTTTTGGTTTGTGTTTCATTATATCTGAAAAAAAATTCCAAATGCACTTAAAGTTCACAATCCAAGCCAACAGATTTAATTAGCATTTGTCCCTGGGGGTGGAATTCTAGCAAACTGGCGTTGGTGTTCTGATAGCAAACAAGTAGTTTACTACTGACATGCATCAAATCCTACCAAACTAGGTATAGGTTATGAATATATAAATACAGCAGTATGAGCTATTATGTTTCTCATCCAAACTGGTAATTATTAGAGACAGAGTTAAATGTTTTGAGACTTTTCTGGATGAAAATTGGGTTGTTTTGATGAGCTACTTTACACAGAAGTGCTCTCAGTAAACTCTGTTGGTTTATAAAAACTTGAATAATCTACTGTTGGAGGTGTAATGCAGATGAAGGGTGGGTGTGAGATAAGGACAGATCCAGAGGAGGAAACACAACAATTAAGTGGTTAGGTATGAAGTCAAGGGACACAAAATGTTGATGATGAATAATGAAGTGGTTAAGGGCATACAGTAGGATGCTATAAACAAAACAAAGCATAACTATCCGCATAATAAACATGGCAGCTCTTGTACTAAGTTTTCGTTGAAAAGTTATCTGTAGATTGAACAACTAATTATGAGCCTGTTTCACAGTGCTTTGACCAAGCCTGGTTATTTGTACCAACCAAAAGTAAAACTCCATCTGTTTGAGCTTTTTGCAAAAAACAACAGCAAAATGATAAAACCTGAAGCTCGTAATATCTTAAAGTTACTGATAACTATCAAAGGCGGAAAAGAAAAAAAAAACAAACAGCAAACCATTACTGTTACTTTTTAGGAGAAAGAAATTTTTAACAGGAGACGAAGAGCTTAGTTCTGAGCGCTCCAATAAGGCATATTGTATGATGTTCAGCACCATTAACCAAATATAGTTTTGTAGAATGAAACATATATATATTTTACTGACATATAATACTGTAATGGCATTCTCTCTTGTAACAACGGAATTTCACTAATCTCTAGTATTCCACCTCTCTCCAGAGGGGACACTGTTCGGGATGACAGCGACAGCTTTGATAGTTACTGACGGATCAATTGGCAAGCATATAGTTCATGGCTCAGACAAACTACACAGAGTGCTGTTTGCACAATGGCTTTATTCATCAACACCAAATTCCTAGGGTGGCTATCCATTAGGGTGATTGGCAAGACAAGGGGGAATGAATGCAACGAGTATGTACAATTTCAGCCCTTTTACAGGTAGGCTGACAGGAAATTAATTGCATAAAGTATATAAAAGTAAAAGACTAGAAAGTGATTGGACCAATCAGAACACATATAAATAGTGAGCAAATCAGGCATTGAATAAGGGTTAAAGGTAATGGTGACAATGGCTAAAGGGCGGAGTCCTATCTCCATTGTCCAATCACAAGCATCTATTCTTGCTCTAGAGTAGTATCCTAGGTGGTTTTGCAGATCCTCTGCTATGGCGGCCGTCTTATAACGGCCCTGTGTCACCATACCGGGTCGGTAAGGAGTCAATACCGCCCCTGCAGGGGGTCGATACCGGCCCTGCATGCTGTGCTACCGGCACAATAAGGCATTCCACCAGTACAGCATCTTTACGATGGCTGTGGATGGAAACCCCAGCGCAATGCTGTGGTTGTTTGAGTGGTAAACAACCAGTTTACACTGTCATTCACCAACATCTACCACAATACACACCAGGCTTTGTTTCACAGTTATTTATTGAATCATCAAAATGCTTTGAGCCAGTCTCAACCGCTCTGATCCAAAGAATAATATTTTATTTTTAATCTCAGTTCCGTAAGGTTGCTTGCAAAGCAGCAATTCCCTTTTGAGATATTGATCAATCAATTTTTTTAAACGTTCTTGTCAAGACTGCTTAAACAATGGTGACAAAAGTATATACTGACAAATTCTTTTTCTTTCGAAGTATGGAAATGAAAGTGCCCAGTTTTTTTTATATTATTTCCATCAAGGACAAAACCAAATTAAAGCAACCTCTCACTGCAGTTAGTGATAAGAAAAAGCATTACATCTCATCAGTTTCCTTCCATAATATTAAAAGCGTTTCAATTTGATGCCCTCAATCCTAACTATACATCTACAGTATTTTTGATTGCATGTATGCTTAAATCGGTAAGAAAATTTAAGTGCACTCAGATTTTTCAAAATTTCAAAAGTATAAATGAGAAGGGAAAGTTTAAAATTTTTATTTCTTCATGCTCGTGAATTGTGTTGAAACTTTGGTCAAGCTTTCCATTTTGCAATGTTTCAAAACTGCAAATTTCTGGCTGTGAAATAGTGGGAGCTAACACTTTGTTGTTTTTACTATCAAAATACTAACAATTACGGTAAATGTTTGAAACATGGTTGATACTTGCATTTAACGCATGCCTCCTTATCAAAATTGCATGAGAGAAAATAAAAGGTAGCAATGACCATGTTATGAAGTAATAATGCTAACCTGTGAAATTTTAATGAAATAAACATAATTATTGTTTTCTGGTATTATCATATCAGATGTTGACAACTAACCACCAAAGCTCAGTGTGAGATGAAAAGCCAAACTACTTTATATATCTAAAGTTAACTCTTACAGAACTTACTTAGATTAACAAAACATTAGCTCGTTACATTTAAGCTACTTGTGAACTCTCTGCTTACCTGCAATGTCTTGTGCAAACACCTGACCGTTTATTTCAGTTGGAAAACCTTCCTTGTATATATGCACCATTTAGTATTATGAAATAGAGTTATTGGCAAGCTAAATAAGAGTTGTTACATGCTTTATGTTTGATAGTTACAGAACACAAGAATACACACCATGTTGTGGTATTACAACTACCAAACAATTATATTGTAAAGTCAAAGTGTACCAAACAGTATTTTACTATATCACTGAGGATTGACATGAGTTATACTCAGAGGACACTCAATCATACCTGGTTGGCAGGTCCTTCAGTTTACACTCCCACAAGTAGAGTATTTCTAATGACTTCAGCTCACCAATCACTGCAGACACACCACCTCTGAAGTCATTAGCTCCAAGGTGCAGTTCTCTCAACTTACTCAGAGACCCCAAGCTGTAATAGTTGTATATGATTAGTTGAAATAAAACTTCACGTATTGGCAGCGGCTGAAATATGTTATTTTACTAGTACTTTTATGTAGTGTGAGACCTCAATAGCACTCTTATTCTCTATCCCATTGCTAACTATGATATAGTAAAAAAAAAACTTCTGGTACACAAAAAATGCCACTGGACTCAAATGAGTGGAAACTAATGAAACACTTGCTGACTTTGAAAAATAATCTGTGGCAGCAATGAGTTTTGAATGCACGATACGCAATGATGGTTCATTTTTTGGACAACAACATTTCCGGGCACATCTACAAAACCAGCCACTAGCACAAAAAACACAGAAGCACACACCAGTTTGCAAATAAATAATTTTATATGTTTCTTAACAGCAATAAAATATCTCTAAAATATCCTATAAAAGACTCACAAAACTAAAGTGGTTACGTGACTGTGTCATCGTTTGAACAAAAAACTAAGCATGAAGTGGTTCACCTTTTTGATTATATGAATGCCTCAAATTCATAGCCAATGATTTCACCAATTTCTTAGTAATTTCAGAATATAATTCCCCACAACTCACAGAATGTATATTGTGGAATGACTACACAACTGAGATACAATAATAATATCACAACTCCTCTTATTCTTTTGTGGATTATTGTTCGCTTATTTCATTTTCTATATAAAGAATGAACAGGGTGAGTTTTTAAAGGCTGCTTATGCAAAAAATACTATTTTGTTTGCAACTTTCTGAGTTTTCATACGTAACTGCGCAAATTGGCACAAATGCAGAAAAATGCTAAATGTTCACAATTTGAAGGCGCGAGTTTAATCACAAGTTTTAAATAATTTTTGAAGATTTATCTGGTGGAGTTAATCAACTGTCTGCTCTTGTAAAGTAAATCTCTGGAGAAGACAGCTTTAGGGACATTTAAAAAACTCTCATGAGCAGACAACCTATAAAATGGCCAACAAGTAGCGGTTGGGAAGCCCTCTAGTAATAGTAATAAACAGGAGTCAGCTGACTCACTGGAGGAGGATTTCCTTATGTTAGTACAGTACTAATGGCTGGTGATATAAACATGACTGGACATGTACTCTGGAATAGTTACCCTACTTAGACACACCAAAAAGTTTGACTTAGTACAAGTCCACCAAATCAGACCCCCTGATCCTTCTAGCTCAGTTAGGAAGAGCTTACACTTGCTCTACCTGCCATCCCTTTACCACAACCATTATTGACATAACTAAATGACTGATTGACACAATTAATGTTTACTGCAGTTCTATAGCTTATAGAAATCAGCTTATTGTCATCTTGATGGTTTTTCACCAGCTATACAAAATGGTGTGAGAGCAAATATTATTCTCGTACAAGCAAAACATTTTTTGGTTCTTTAACTAACAACTTTGTGGTAGTAGACAATAAATAGAACTAGTACTGTATAGCGTCTTAGAGCCAAATACTGCTGTGAATGAATACTGTATGGCTCTTTTCAGCATTGAATTATCTTGTAGGGTAGACTTCCAGTCACTATACAAGCTACAAGACAGCCAGATGGAGTGTAACCAGTCATCGAGTGGATCTAATCAGAGTAGAGCAAACTCTGAATACTGGAGTTGTAGGACCCTGTTTGGTCAGTTGCAAGTAATGTCAGTTGCAGCTAACTGGTTGAGTTGGGCCCAAACTAGTAGTAAAAAGCTACTACAATGTTGCACTAGGCAACTATTGTTTAAGAAATAACAAATATTGTCTCAATGGATGGACGCTCTATAAGCTATCATATTGTTAGCCCTTACTACATAATATGTGATAACTAAAACTCTACTGCACCAAAAACCAGTTCACCTAGAGCTTCTCCCTTACACTTTTACTTTCAGAAGAATACCATTGTTGGATCTTTTATTGACAGTCAGCCTATATCACTGTAGTAGATTTGAGTCCTCTATCACTACACAATGGAATCCTCTCCTCTCTCTCTCCTCACACTTCGGGGTCTATACCGAATAGACATTAACAAACTGCACGGGGTCCACGACCCAAACACACTACTAAAAAATGTATCAAACAAATACTTTATTTGATACACAAGTAAAAGGATGTTTAATACTATCCATTCAACAACTGAACTCTCAGTGTGCAGCAGCTCCTTGTATAGGAGATAAGGTGTCATCTCGTTACCTTATTAGGCACAGCAAATGATAAAACATAACAAGAAATATACCAATCACATAATGCAATACAAATTATAACAACATAACAAGCCAAATAGCACAGAAACACATGGTGATTTGGCCCTGGGCTCTTCTTCTCGCTCTTTTCTAGCAGTGGGGACTTTCCGCTCCTTATTTGGACATGCTGCATCCTAGTCTTGGCTCCTGAGAGAGGGAAGGCTCCGGTCTCCGTTCTGTTAAGGCTTTGAGGTTCTTGGTGACTCAGGCTGCATGAATCACCCTATCTGGATACAGGGTTGGGGTCCTGACCCGGGGTAGGCCCGGGGTAGATCCGGGGTAGCTTCTATATATTCATATAAGGGGGATACAGGTCCGGGGTACCCGGTAAAGACCCGGGGTACCCAGTATCCTTTTTGCAGGGGTGTTTAGGTAGCTACCGAAATGAAGGAGTTCTGGCGGTACTGTAACATTGTTCCAGAGGGTACAAGGGGTGTAGGGGGGGGGGGGGGGCTGGGGTGGGGGAGGGTGGGGAGGGAGTATGACACCACTTAGCCACCATGCAAATCTCCCACATTACATCATGTAAACCCTACATATTAGGCATTTTCGAATCAAGAACGTTCATGCCTTGAAAAAATTGGCACGGGAAAGCGCTTCCGAATGCAATTTTGACGTTCGTTCCTGGCATAATTTCTTTGCATGAACGTTCAAAATCAAAAGTTCACTTCATCGGAGTTATCTTCTTCTTTTTTTCTAGTGTCGCAGTGAATAGTAAAAGACGCATCCTGCTGAGGTGACAGCTTTTCGGTTATATATTATAAAAAAAGTAAATAGTAATTTTGATAATTATTACCAGCTACTTATTTGTTTTACTAATTACTTTTTTTTCATTCTTAACAATGTTTATTATCAGTTGGTGATGTTTGGCTATTTGAATAATTGTTTATTTTTACTAACTAAAGTATAATAAAATAATTAAAAAAACTATAAGAACTTATAATAATATTAATGATGATATCATTCGAATAACAGTAATATTAATAATGATTATCATACATTTTTGTTGTATTATAATTATTTATTACAATTTTTATTTTAATTCACCATCCTCAGTAAATGTGTCCAAAAATAATTTCGACATCAACATGCTTCAACCAAGACTTGTTATTATTTATTTTATTATTATTATTGTTAGAAATGAAACTTGAGGCCTCATCACTCTTGTCTTGTTATTGTAACTAACGTAAAAGGGCTCATTATTTGTAAAAATATTTATTATAGGAGAACTCTACGCATTCGGATCAAGAACGTCATAGGGTGGACGACCCCCTGAACGGTAAAACCACCGTTCAGCATATAGTTCCAAAAAACAGGTTTTGTACTCGCCGAAAAACGAAAATTTCGCCCATTTTGGCATGAACGTTCTCGATCCGAAAATGCCTAATGTGCTCTTAGGGTTCTTCCCACTGATTGGTTACTGTTAGAGAGTGTTAAATGTTGTGAGAGTTGGTATAGGAAGTTGATGGGTGATGAACTTGTTTATGCGGAGATGAGTTCATATCTTGATTAATCTTTATTTATGTTAATGCAAACTTTGTAATGCAGGAGCTGCAGTTTATATGTTGGTGTCTGGTAATGACAGTGTTAATGGCACAAGTACCAATATTAGAAAGGTAAGCATGAGGTACAGAGATAAGATATTTAGTTGTGCAGAGAGGTTTAGTTCAACAGATACCACATGTCATACAAAATATCCATAAACTTTCCCATTTCACACGTCTGAGCGCATTATTTTAACTTGTCTGCCAGAACTAATCTGGAAAAAAAGTGTTGACTGACAAATGAGATATCGATTAATTAATATCTGCTTTTGCTAACAACATAAATCAAATACTTCACCAGTTATTGCGTGAAAAGCTAAACTAAAAATATCCTAACGAACAGGTAGAATTAGACCCTAAAATGATGGACTGCTGCAGACAATTGGAGTTATGAGCGCATTAAATATTGCCTATTATTTGATGTTTATCACAACCACCTAAACATCAGTTCAAAGTTTAAAACAAACTTCAAGCATACAACCCTATATTTTTTTATTTTTGCCATAGAACCCCTATACTGTTGCACGCCAATAATTATCACTCAATAAAAATCAAACACCAAGTTGAGATGAAGGTGGATTAAGTACGAAAATTAAAAGAACTGATTAACCATCAGACATTATAGTATCAGTATTTTAATTGAATCTTTCAAATGAAAGCTGAAGAAAGTGCAACTCACTCTGCAATTTGCAGTGATAAATAATACTGTGGTAGATTTTGATGCACACTAGTAGTGAACAGGTCGTTTACTCTAGAACCTTGCGAGACAATGCGCTAGACTTTTACCCACAGCGTTCGGTTAACAGCTGTTTGGGTGGAAAGTCCTACTGTGCCGGTGGCATAGTGAGCAGGGCCAGTAGTGACCCCTGCAGGGTCGGTAGTGACCCCTGCAGGGTCGGTAGTGACCCCTACAGGGTCGGTAGTGACCCCTACCGACCCGGTATAGCTGTACTGGGCCGGCACAAGATGGCCGCCATAGAGGAGGATCCTCAAAAGCGTGTAGGAGCTTAGTCAAGGTCGAGAACAGGAAGTACTTACCCTTAGATTACCGACTCCATGGATCCAACTCTATATACAGCCTGGGAGCCTTGCATGACTACTCATTGGACAATAAGGAGAAAGGACTCCGCCCTTAGCCACTTGGCACCTCCCTTATTTAACCATACTGCATTTTTGATTGGCTTGTTATTTATATAATCAATTGTATTGGTTAATCTGCTTCCTGTGTATTGATTGTTATATGTTTTGTGCTTATCAGCTCTCCTATAAAAGGAGAGCACACACTGTTACTCTTTGCATTCATTACAATGTTGCCATGGCATATACTCTTATATTGCTAAACCCTAGAGGAATAATTACCCTCAGGATAGCTTAGAGAATAAAGCCATTATTACAGACACTACACGGTACTGTTTGTTTGAGCCATGGGCTCTTGCCTTACCGGGTAATTCGGTTGCCCTGCAAAGTTGTCACTGTCGGTCAGTACAGTGTCCCCTCTGGAGAGAGGTAGAATACTCGAGATTAGTGGATGTCCGTGGTAACATACCGGAATCCATTACATTGGTGGCAGCGGTGGGATAAACGGTACCTTCCCACGCTGTGCTCTTTCACGCTACCCTCTGGCCCTGCAAATGCACTGCAGGCCAGCTACCGCTGAAGAAGGAGAAGTGATCTACCGGGTGTAAATCTGGAGAGAGGAGAAGAAGATTGATCTACCGAAGTAGTAGATCTGAAGAAGCAATTGACACAAGATATTACCGGATTTCTCTGCAGGCTCGTTGAGGCCCTCCGCCCTGCAGCAGCTATCCCAGCACAATATCCACTACTAAAGGCTGTCTGCATCAACCGTAGAGCTTGCTCAGTTTGCAGCAGTCCAGTACAGACGCTACCGTATCTCCTACAGGCTCGTAGAGTTCGCTCCGACCTGGACATAGAGATACCGGCACTGTGCAGAAAGAAGAGAGAGTCGTGTATCAGCTATACAGACTCAGCTACCAAAGGTTATTCAGCTTGGAGTGTTACTCAGCTGGTCACAGTGACCCCGGCACTGTATCCATTTACAGTGTCCCTACACTACTGCCTGTAGGCTCGTAGAGCTTGCTCCGCCCTGCCGCAGTACAAGAAGTTTCGTAACGGTTGTTACAAGCAACGGAGTGCCAGATACTGCCACAGTATCCATTGGACCAACCCCTAGATATGCTAGAGCCACTGGAAACACTGTTACCGACCTGAATCTCACCCATACCGGCCCGGGATCCAGTTGTACTGACCATTTCTTAGATCTGAGTTGAGATCACTCCTCTATCTGCAAAGAATGGCCACCCAGAGAGCACGCAGCGCCGGTCGAGCACCCGCTGGCAACCCAGAAGTTACAGCAATTGATAGATTGACCAAAGCATTGACGGCTATGATGAGGCCCAACCAACACAATGCACCAGCTAGGCTAAAGGCTCCAAAGTTCGACGGTGAAGGAGACGTCGAGTACTTTAACAGTAGATTCATATAGGTAGCCGAGATGAACGATTGGCCAGAGAACACGGCCATGTTGTACCTGAGAGATGCATTACGAGGTAAAGCATTGGACTGTGGAAAGCCTCCACATATGCAGGGTATCTTTACTGCACTACGAGCACGTTTTGGGCTAACACCAAGGGAAGCTTTGTCTCGGCTGACCAGCCTACGCCGCCAACACAAGACGTCGCTCCAAGAGCATGCAAGTGAAGTAGAGCGCCTAGTGCGCATTGCGCATGCTTATCTACCTCACCAACCCATGCAGATGATGATGCTGGATATCTTCAGCACCACAGTCGGAAAAAAATACCTGCAAAGACACTTGTTGGCAATGCAGCCCGTTAACGTAGCTGGAGCAGTCAGGGCCGGCAACGAGTACATGCAGATAAAGACGCCGTTTGAAGAACGCCAGGCTCATGTACGGATGTTGGAAGATAATGCCAACGAGGAGGAAGAGGAATGGATGAGGACGGTTGCCAAGAGCCCGTCCCAACGTGTCTCCACCGCTACTGCAGTACAGCAGACACACCACACCCCTACACCTGCCATACCGGATCCCATGATAACAGTCATGGACAGCCTAGAGCTCTTGACGGAAGTGATACAGTCGCTGAGAGCGGCAAGACAAGCGGCTCCCTCTCCACAGTTGGAGACAGCACCTGCAATATGCTGCTGGGGCTGCGGGCAACCAGGCCACATGATGGGCACCTGCCCCCAAACTCAGCGTGCAGTTCGATTTACAGACACCCCCAGACAGACGGGAAACGGCCGGCGCCCGCAGTAGCGCCACCGGCAGCTGACTGCAGCTGGGCAAGCCGGACCACACCCACAACCCCTTATAGTCCTGGAACTCTAGGAGAGAGTGGACAACACCCCAAGACACAACAGACAGCAACCAACCACCGCTGGACAAGCCAAACAACTCCTGATGCCCCGTACAGTCCTGGAACTCTAGGAGAGAGTGGACAACCCTCCAAGAGAGCATCAACACCCGCTGACTGCAGCTGGACAACTCCTGATACCCCGTACAGTCCTGGAACTCTAGGAGAGAGTTGACAACCCCCCAAGAGAGCACAGACGCCTACTGAGGACAGCCGGACAGCTCGACAACCCCTTTTTTGTCCTGTAACTCTAGGAAAGAGTGGACAACCCCCCAGGAAAACACAGACTGACAGTAGCCGGATTGCTCACCAACCCCTTTATAGTCCTGTAACTGTAGGAGAGAGTGGACAAACACCCAGGAGAACACAAATGGCAGCGCCACCGCAGGAGCGACCTTACCAGGCCAGCTACTTCCTGGCTGGAAGGTTAGCCGGTAGACCAACCTCCCTGTTGATTGACACAGGCTGCACAACCAACTTGTTCTCGAAGCATCTGTATCAGCAATTGCCACAGTCAGTGAAGGACACGCTGCAACTCAGCGAGGCGCATGGACTCATGGCTGACGGATCTAGGATTCCCTTTTACGGCACCCTGCATGTAAACTTGCAGCTTCGTAGACTGAGAACGAGCGTTAACTTTGTCATTAGTGACATCAATGAAGATGCTATAATTGGCATGCCGTTCCTCACCTTACACGAGTGTGCCCTACGGTTTCCAGACTCCCATGTCATCATTGACGGACATGTGTTACTTTGCACGGACAAGCACGGGCGGCCACATAATGATAGTGTCCGTCTAGCACAAGCAGAGCTGACGGAGAATCCCCCTTACACCCCTGAAGAAGAGGACGTCCCCATACAACCACCCGCTGTAGAGAGAACTACAGGTGGAATGTACCAGGTTGTGAAAACCCCCCCCCCCCCCCTCCCCCCACCACAGATAAATGGCAGGAGATTTGAGCCGGATCGGACAACAACTGTAGGAGCTAGAGGCAAAACAGTGTTCCCCCCCCCGTTGGCTACACCCATGTGATGGAGAGAGGAGACCCCCCACGGCTGGAAAGAGGCAGCCACCCTTCAGCCATCCAACCCCTACAAAGAAGAATAGACTACCCCAAGGAACTCCCCGACAACCTCCAGTTAACAGATTAACTGTAGCTGACCGTCTACAGATGTTAGAGAAGTGGCCAAAAACCTCCCAGTACCCAGACCCTTCCTGTTAAGCAGGGCAGAGTGAGATGAAGTTGTAAACAACTCTGCAGCGCAGACCAGCCACTTGTACCTAGCAGTGACAGTGACAGGACAATCCCCCAGCTAGCCATGGCTGCTGACCAGTGCATAGAGCTTGAGGACCACAAGGCAGATTTGCTGCAAGATGCAGGCCTTGATAATTGTCCATCAGCCGACTGCGCAGACACAGAAGTACTGGTGATGCCCACAGCTGAGCTGTATAGAGTTCCACATTCATTGATAAAGACGGTGAAGGAGAACTTGCTGCCGGATGCATACCTCCCTAACTACCCAATGCCCAACTCTACTGAGACGGAACTACCTACCATGCAAACCCCTGAGTTAGGTGAAGTGCCCGTCCTCTCCCAAGGTGTAGTTGATGAAGAAACCACCTCGGCCAGTACAAGTACCGAGGAAACGCAGTCCCAGGAGACTGCAAGCGCACGCGGTGGCTGTCATCCTTTAAGACAGTACCGCCAGAGAAAGCCTGTGGTGGCGACTAAGGGTGAACGTCCCACGACCTCTTCACCACCAACCTTAGCGCCACACAGCACAGTGCACCACACCCCGGCTCGGGATGTTGCTTACACCCCCACGGTACAGTGGGAAGAGGAGAGAAGGCGCTGGCTTTCCTTAGAAAAGGAACGGCGGTCTCCTAAAGTTGAGATAAGGAAGGTTCTGCCAGCACTAGAACTTCCAGGGCCACAGCTCACACCCATACATGATGCTATGGTACAGCAAGCCCCGCTGCACTATAGGCAGCCCATGAACATGTTGCATAAAACTGGTAATGCACGTGTTGCTGTAGACTCACGCTCACAAATGAACGTGACGCCCAAGCTTACCATACGATTGGTACAAGCATCAAGCCCACCCGTAGAGGAGAAAAAGGAGCTGATTACTGTTTTGTCGTTGTGTCGGTGGGAGTTATCTCCTCAGCACCTACTTTGGTAGTTATCTGCACTTTTGATATTTTTGTTGGTCCCTCTTGCCAGCTACTTCTACCGAAGTTGCTAATTGCTGGTTTCTGCTCATTTAGGCCCAGTTTTCGGCGGGTTTCGGCTACATTGGTCCAGGGTATGTACCTCATGTTTTCTACTTGCCCACGTGGCCCGTTTACCTGCATTTCTTGTCCAGCAGTTTCCTCTTGGTTCCTAGCTTGATAGCATTGGTAGTCGGTGAAACGCACTGGTGGCTTCCTAACTCTCGTGGGCCTTCCCCCTGTTTCTGTTTGTTCGACGGTGGTACCGAGTGGCGGCCATTCGGCGTCCATTGGTGCTGGTACCTCTGCTACTGGTGGTGCTATCGTTGCTGGTGACTGCTGGGCCACTGCTTCAAGGGGCGCCGGTTCCACCAGTAGTGGTGTTGGTGCCATTTCCTCGGTGGGTGCCTCAGGCGTCGGGGGTTCTTGTGGCTCCCTTTCTCTAGGTACTTCGGGAGGTGGTCGTGTGTGCTCTACTGGTGGGCGGGGCGTCCTACGCTGATAGGCCCCACGCATGTTGGGCCGGACGGCCTGCTCATGGCTAGGGGGCGCTCTCCCCACTGCTTCTCTGCATGTTCGGTACGCCTTCAATCTGCGACCATTTTGCGTGAAACCTTGTCCATTCCTCTCTAGACGGTATGTATGGTTGGGATAGGTTTCGGCGACGGTGTAGGGCCCCATGTAGCTAGGTTGTAGCTTGGGGTTACTCCCTTTAGTCCGCCGCTTATTCTCCATCACCACCAGTTCGTCCTTACTGAACCGGGGGGGGGGTTCTCCCGTCTCCTCCTGACGGAGCCTGGCTTGCTGGTTCCGCACATAGTCGTGTGCTATGGGGAGGTCCTCTTGTACACGCAGTGTATGTTCTGTGATGCTGTAGGGGTCCAGGGAGGGGGGTGAGCCGGTCAGCTGATCGGGCAGCCGCACCTCGCGTCCCAGCATCATCAGATTTGGTGTCTCACCAGTGGTAGAGTTAGGGGTGGCCCTGCAGGCCCGCATAATCTGCGGCAGCAGGCCGTCCCACTCGTCCTGGCCTTTGCTTAATATGAGTGTCCGTAGCGCATCTCCCAGCGTCCGGTTCTGCCTTTCCACCATGCCATTTCCTTGGGGGTGGTACGGTGTGGTGCTCGTCTTGCGTATGCCCCACAGGTTGCAGAGTTCTTCCAGCAAGGTGGACTCAAACTGAGCCCCTTGGTCCGAATGGAGTTGTTCGGGGAGACTCCAATAACTGAATACCCTCTCGTCTAACGCCGTTGCTACGGTGGGTGCGGTTGCATCTGGTAGTGCTATCGCGTCCTGCCACTGGGTAAAGTGGTCGGTGAGTACCAGGATCCACTTATTTTTCCGTTTCGTGAGGGGGAGCGGTCCTACTAGGTCCACGGCCAGCTTCTGGAATGGTCGTCCGGCAAAGAGCCGTTGGCCGTCGGGAGCGGTGGGTCGATTACTGCGCTTCGCCACCTGGCACACTTCACAGCTCTTGACGAGTCTGCGTGTTATTCCCGACAGGCCTGGCCAGTACCAATCCAGCTGTATCCGGTGGCGTGTCCTGTTTATTCCTGCGTGTGCTAGCAGGTGTGTATCCCACACGACCTTGTGGCGCCATGCTGGAGGGTACACCGTGCAGGTTCGGATCCGTCCCTGGTGCTCTGATGTGATCACCAATGTCCCATCTGGTCGGAGGCTCATGGCTTCGATCCTGTCATGTAGGATGCGCAGCTCTGTCTCTCCTTCTTCCAACTCTCTAGCTGAGAGTTGTCTCCCCGCCTTCACAGCAGCATACACCTTTGCCACGGGGTGCTGCCCTTCCTGCTGTGCTTGCGCTAGCTCTTGCGTATTCCTCTTGGGGTTGGTGACGGTCACATTCACCTGTCCCTTTTGCTCAGTAGGCCCCCCTGGGGGGTACTCAGCACGGGTGGGTCCCCCGTTTGTCCGTTCCCTTTGCTCTGCTGGTCCCCTCAGGGAGTGCTCGGCATGGGTGGGTCCCCCATCTGTCCGTCCCCTTTGCTCCGCTGGTCCCCTTGGGGATAGCTCGGCATGGGTGGGTCCCCCATCTGTCCGTCCCCTTCGCTCCGCTGGTCCCCTTGGGGATAGCTCGGCATGGGTGGGTCCCCCATCTGTCCGTTCCCTTTGCTCCGTCCACCTCTGTCGGCTGGGCTCGGCATGGGTTGGTCCCCCATCTCTTGGTTCCCTTCGCTCTGTCAGTCCTACCTGGCTAAGCTCGGCATGGGTGGGTCCCCCATCTTTTTGTTCGATTGCCCGACACTGCTTGCAGTCGAAACAGGGGTCCTGTCGACTGAGTCCATCCGCGTTCCCGTGCTGCATCCCTGGTCGATGTTCCAGTTTGAACCTGAATTCGGCCAGGGTCTCGAGCCAGCGGGCGATCTGGTTTGATGGCTCTTTCCTCCTACACAGCCACCGGAGGGAGGCATGGTCTGACCGCAGTTTGAATTCTCTGCCATACAAATATGGCCGGAAGTGTTTGGCTGCCTTGATTACTGCCAACAGCTCCCTCCTCGTCACACAGTAGTTTTTCTCGGCTGGAGACAGAGTCTTGCTGTAGTACGCGATCACTCTCTCGCGTCCTTCCTGTATCTGTGATAGCACTCCGCCTATTGCGACGGCGCTGGCATCTGTGTCCAGGATATAGGGTAGAGTCGGGTCGGGATATCCTAGAATGGGTGCTTGACTGAGTCCTAGTTTAAGCCATTCGAACGCTTGCTGTTCGTCTGTACCCCATCTCCAAGGGACATCCTTCCCAGTGAGGACCGTGAGTGGCTTAGCTGTTGTGGCATAGTCGGGCAAATACTGTCTATAGTAACCAGCTGTCCCTAGAAATGCCTGCAGAGCTTTCACGTCCTGGGGTGCTTGCCACTTCCTTACTGCCTCGACCTTGTCGGGGTCGGTGGCCACGCCTTGGGCGCTGACGATGTGTCCCAGGTACCGTACCCGTGGGCTCAGCAGCTCGCATTTTGACGGTTTAATCTTCAAGTGCGCGCCTTGGAGACGTTGCAGTACCTCCTCCAGTCTTTGCAAGTGGGACGTAAAGTCGGGGGCAATGACGATGACGTCGTCGAGATAGAGGAGCAGCGTCTTCCAGTGAAGACCTCTTAGTACGCGTTCCATGAGCCGTTGGAACGTGGCAGGGGCTGAGGTGAGTCCGAACGGCAGCACCTTCCATCGCCACAGGCCACTGCGGGTGATGAATGCTGACTTATCCTGCGCATCTTCATCCAGGGGTACTTGCCAGTATCCGCTGGTCAGATCCAGGGTGCTAAAGTACTTGCTGCCCGCTAGTACATCCAACGAGTCATCAATCCGGGGGATTGGATAGGCGTCCTGCTGCGTGACGTCGTTCAACTTACGATAGTCGACGCAGAAACGCCAGGAGTCGTCCTTTTTCCGTACTAGTACAACGGGAGAGCTCCAGGCTCCGTCTGCAAGCTGGATGAGGTCCTTGGCTAGCAATTCCTTGACCTGTCTCTCTGCTTCTGCCTCCTTCTCCGCTCCTAGTCGGTGCGGTGGTAGTCGTATGGGTCGGGTGCCCGGGGCCACTGGAATGGAGTGTTCTGCTAGTGGGGTGCGTCCAATATCCCCGTTGTGTCGACTGAACACGTCTTGATATCGGATCAGGAGGTCCCTGAGTTGATACTCTTCCCGAGTGTTCTGGCAGCCCTCTCTGGCCTGGGTGAATAACTGTCCTAGGTGTGGGGGCAGTTCCCTATCTTGTGACTGGGGTGTTTGTTGGGGTCCTTGCGTGGCTCGTATCTCATTGGGGTCAATCCGGGTAAAGGTTCCGATCACCTCTCTGGCGGGAACTCTGATGCTATTCTGAGAAGGGTTCAAACAGCGGACCAGTACTCGCCCATGGTCGTCCGGGGCGTTGATACTGGTGGCCAACAGCTACCCTCCCTCTCTACTCTCTATCACTCCCTGGGCACACGGGGTTCGACTGGCAAGGTGGCAGGGCACCGTTGCTTCCGTCTGGGGGGGTATGTGCGTGTCTCTCTGTACCTGTACCTTAGATACCAAATCTCTCCCATGCCTGTCCGTACACGTCAGTTCCTTCCCTTGCACACAGAGGGTGGGTCAGTCAAACCCCATCTGACAATTCTGTTTCGCTAAGAATGGCATGCCCAAGATCACGTCTTCGTTAATCTGGCTTACGACAAACGTCTCCTCATACTTGACGTGCCGTATCCTTCCAGATAGAGGGATCAATCCAGAGAATGGCAGCCTGGTTCCATCCGCCATCAGTCCATGGGAGTCGTATTCTTGGAGGTGGTGTTGTTGCTGGGGGGAGAGTAGGCCGAACACCCTTTTGGATAGCAGGTTGGTGTTACAACCTGTATCTATCAGGTAGATGACTGCCCGTCCTTCCACCCGATCTGGCAAGTAGTAGCTTGACTTGTAGTGTCTTTCTACTTGGTTGAGGTGGATGGTGAGGGGCTTTCGAGTGACCTCTATAGGTGGGGACTGGCGCTCTTCCCTCTTGTCTTTCTTCCTTTGAGGAGGGTTTTCTGGGTAGCTTGTTATAATCTCCTCCTCCTCCTCCTCTTCTGACATTTCGTTGGCTAGGGGGCTGAATCGATTGTTCAGTGTAAGCAGCATTGGCGCTTGGGGGGGAAGTTCGGCTCGTTCCCTGCGAGGTTGACGAATAGTGGGGGCCCTGTTGCAGCCAGCATGAGTCTTTACTGCTGCGGGCCGTATTCGTTTCACTGTCGTGAGTGCCATGGTGCAGTTTTGCACTGGCTCCTCATGTGTCCTGTGCGCTGGCAGCCCCAGCAGCGCCGTGGGGGGGAGGGGGGTTTATCCGTGTCCTTCTTGATACGAGCCACCTCTTCGCTCAGATGCTCGATCGTCTTCAGGAGCTTCGCCAACGGGTCTTCTACCTCCTGGCATTTAAGTGGGTTCCCTGTGGGCGGAGGGGTGTCCTCCAGCTCTCCTTCTTGTATGATGCGCACATTTGATTGTAGTGAAGCTTGATGCTGCACTTGCAGGAACTCATTCCCGGCTAGTACGGCTTCCTCCAGGTCGGCTGGCCTGATGGCCAATAGGTGCCGCTGAAGGTAAACATGTCCCAGAGTGTTCTGAAACGTTGTAGGGTGAGGTCGATTCTATTCCTGAGTGGCAGGTCCCCGTATGCTGCCTCCACCAGTCGTTCTACTTGGAGTGCATGCTCCCTCAGGGTCTCCCTGTGAGCCTTCCTATATGTTGTCAGCTTGTTCTGCGCTTCCGTGCAGGTCAGGCCAAAACTTGCTCTTAGGGCTTGGGTGATGGCCGTGGTGTCGGCTCCTCTCCCACATTGTTCGGCCTTCCCTGTGAGTGCCTGCCGCAAGTGTATGGTCGACTCCTCTGGTAGCCACCGGTTGGCTCTGGCTACTTCCTCGAATCTTTGGATGAAATATCCAACGTCCCCGTCTCCACTGAACTGGGGGACTCTGAATCTGTCCCTGCCATGGTCTGTTGACATTCGTTCCAGAATGTCCGTCAACGTGCCCATTATTTGCAATGGTGAGCCATCGCGATCTGAGCTGAGCGCTCGTCGCCTGGTTGCCATCTCCGTGCCTGCTGCCTCCTGTTTGTACTCACTGTTCCTGTGGGTCGTTCGTGTGGATTCCTATCAATCCCACTGCTGCCACCAATGTACAGGAATTTACTTGTCAGGAGTGGTAGCGACCACCTGTACAGCGGCCCACAGTAATAAGTAAGTACAACAGTGCAGTGTACGCCTTTCCAACTCGCCCTCCACCTATCCCGAGGAGTAGGTGTAGCAGGTCAACTTAGCTGTTCGAATAACCGTTCCAGTATCACTTGCCCGTAGGTCAAGTGCAGTGTGAGTCGAGATCGACTGACCACTTTCTACTGACTGTTATCCTAGTTGCTAGTCGACTGGTTTCAGTGCAATCCCTCTATCCACTTTATTCTATGAGTGCTGAACTTAGCAAGTTCCTTTGCCAGTGTAATCAGTGCAAGCGCTTACTTGTATTGTCTCTATCAAGCTACCTGTGCTTTAGCATAAGTGCGCTTATGCTAGTAGATCAAACAAGCAAGTGAGAGTGTAGGCATTAACTCTGATTTATTCTGACTAGACAAGTATATTTATACAGTGAAAGATTACATAACATGATTGGCAGCTATACAACAAAGGCCTGCTCCGCCTGCACACAAGATTGGTTGGTTAAAGACCAATAGAACTGGGATTAGCATAGAACGGGAGGTGCTACTCAGCATGGCTGAGTGCACAAGCACATGTGTAAAAAAGGGTACTCTACGCAAGCACTATAACATATAAGAATGATAAATACAAGTATAAAATAGTAGTTCGGCAAGTGCTAGAAATATATAATAATAGTTCGGCAAGTGTTAGAATGAGAGTATGAATAGTTCGGCAAACCATATATGTACACGAGGTCGACCTGTTCGTGAGGTCGTGGCACATTTCCTTCACATTATTATAATTATCATTTATAAACAAACAATCATAAATTATTATTTAAACTTTTATTATTATTGAACTATAATTCATAATCTATATATATTACAACAACAACAGTAAAAACTAAATAACAACAATTATTGTAAATAATATTAATAATTAATTAAGGTTTAATTAAAATCACAGTGCATAAATTAATCAAAATCACAGATAAAAGTGAAAGAATCTGCTCAAGTTGATGAGGAAATCAAAGTAGTTGGGCAGCTGTAGGAAGTCTGGCCAATCAGAGCACAGCGTTATGGCTGAGCGTCGCAAAATATCTAGCTGGCTGGATACTGGGCGTTTGGCCCCAAATCGCTCAACGCGCTAGGCGCCACAACGCCAGAGGGCATAATCGCTCTGAAAATCGCCAGTCTGTTTCTGGCTTAAGTTCGGTTTGCTACGAAAAGCCTTTCTGGTTTATATACTTAAACTCCAATCTTACAAAACGCACTTACGTAAAAGTTGGTTAAAATAACCTAGCCTTTAATAGCTTCATCTAATCCATAAACAAACCTTCTATTCAAGTGCAATGTGATAGTTCAAATACTTGACTGTTTATTTCAGTCAAAAAAACTTTATTGTCTAAAAGCACTATTGAGTTGTTATATAGTTATTCGGTTGTCAGGCAAAATGGTTTTTGTCTTTCTTTTAAGTTTGGCAAACACATGTACAAGAGTATAAACTGTTACATGGTATTTTAACTAGCAAATACAAATGATGTAAAGTTTAAGTTTTTAATTGGTATTGCATTGGTTGAATTTTTTTTTTTTCACTAATTTAATCTAGTTTAACACCTCGATTGCACTCTTAAGGTCGACGAAGCAGCTCTGGGCTGCTTCCCGAGTCTTTTTGAGAATAGTGGAAGTTTCCAGTTCTTTTTAGGCATTCTTGGCTCATTAGTCTCTACTCCTTGGCGGTAATTCTCATGCCTTTCACTCTTTACTAATAGGGGTCCATCGCTTGGGGCCCTATACTACTCTTACCAGCCATCTTGACCGGTCAGACTGTGATGCTGTAAGTCCTTTATGGTACATATATGTGATCCAGGGTCAGCCCAAGCTTGGAGTAGACCCGGGATAACCGGAATTCTTAACCCAGGATTGCTCATTTATGTTGTAAAGGCAGATTCAAAGGTTCACATAAAACTGACACTGGGGGATAACCGAACTGCTAGAGGGGGCAATCTAAAGCAAAGGGTTGGTGACTGCCGGAGTCTGGATGGCATTCTACCACAAAAAATTTCCCACATAACATTGTAGCAACATTTATTGTTGTCTACAAAAATAGATGAAATAAACATACTATGAACAACGTATAGGGGACGTTATCTGAAACCTAGGAAACATTGACGCAAGATTATGATGTATGATCATTTCAACATACAACAAATATCTGTGGGTAATGTTTGGGATAATGTCGTATTAAAGTCCAAGGGTGTCTACAGAAAAATGTAAAATAAACATTCTGTGCGCAACTTTTGAGGGTTGTTGATTGACTCTGGGAAATCAATAAAGAAACATTTTGAAATATGGTTATATACATTGTTCAAATGTTTGTCCATAACATTAGGAATAACGCTTTAGGAAACATTCAAGGCTGCCTACCAAAAGTAGTGAAATAAATGTTCTGCAGAAAATGTTCCGGGTACCTTTACTGACATACAGACAAATTTTGTACAACATTCACTTGCTTGTTGTGCAGGTGTTAATTTCAATTAAAATTAAAAGTAAGACTTACCAACTACAAATGGTTAAAATAATCCTTAAGGAAAGATAAAACCTATAGAAACAAACTGTAATAGCTGTAATAGCAATGATTCATGAGTACACTGCATGCAATGATAGTTTCTTTTTCCAACAATAAAACTGATAGCAACAATTATGAAGACAAACTACTAGCAAACCAAACACAACAACAACTACCAGTTTGCATATCAATGATCCCAGCAGTTTATCAACACCCCAAAACATGTCTAGTACGGGTTACTAAAACCCAAAAGTTTGAAATAGTTATGGGATTGTATTGTAGTGAATTTTTGGGGCATGAAATCACTAGCTGTGGTTGGTAGTTTGCTGCCACCAGTTGTTAGATTAACCTGTTACAACAACAGGGTCGGTGAGGTACCGAATGTATATCAGATAGAGTATTGCTACTCTACAACCAATTGTGAGCCCGCGGCTCAGACGCATATCTCAAAGTAGTTGAGTCCACATGCCTTAATTCGATCAGAATAAAACGAGTTAGTGAGTAGTCCCAATTACAACTGACTTTTATGGCCAAAGTTCTGCCTTTTATAGGCAGTGCACAAGAACAGTCACCCAATTATCATGCCATATTACAATATACACCAATGAGAGTAAATATATAAACACATAACGAGTAAGGTTACAGTAAAGGACTTAAAAGGAATAGGCGTCCTGCGGTAATAGGCGGAGTCATAGTCTCTTTAACCAATCACATCTAATATCTGGGTCCTCAGTCCTTCCAGCTCTTGATCCAGCATCTTTGGTGAGGGGTAAGGGTGGATACATGCGGCAGATGGCTCTTAGGTTCTCCCATGCTACTTTCGAGATCTCAGGCTCTGCTGACTCACTTCCTGCCGGCCCAGTGAGGTCCGTATTGGTGCACACAGGGTCGGTATAGGTGGTACACACGGTCGGTATGGGTGTACCCAGGGTATGTATAGGAATAAATACAGTCACCGTCCATTTGGTAGTAATTACAAGGTATCCTGGCTATCCAATGGCTATTGTAGTGAAGACAGGATGTAGTACTGGTCGTGCGCAGAGGATGTGTACACTAAAATCCACCACAGTATCACCAACCAAAAAACAATATTGCATCACTACAAGATTGTAAAAATATGTTGTTTTAAAAATTAAAGTCTTAGTCATATTCTAAATCTGCATGCGAAAAATTGTACTTAAACATAAATTATTGTTAAAGCCTTCTCCCAGCATTTATCTTCAGTTAAAAAAGAATCACCATGTGAGAACAAACTGCACCGATGATGTAGTCGAAGTGCTAGCTGTTGTATGGCCAATGGCAGTCAACTGAAACCCATAAAATGCAGCCTTATTTTCATAGGTGAAATTAGCTTATAGCGTGCTCTTAAAGGGGTTATTGCTGAAACCCACTCAAAAAGTTAAATCTGAACTTTTTTCATTAACACCTTTGTGAGTTTATCAAGTTTTTTAAAAAACTCCTCACCCATGTCTATATTTTTGTACAGAAATAAAATTATAGTACTCTGGTGAAAATAGCCAATAATATCAATTAATGATATCAGTAATAATTATTACCTATGTCAAGAGATAAAATAATGATTATTACCCATCAATTGTATACTTCATCTAGCAGGTATATCAGCTTCAGGTTCAAACTTGAATGGTTATAGATTTTCCGACCGGAGTCATTGTTGTTCACTTTTGAGTCTGAGAAGTCCAATGATGATGAAGTTATATTATTGTTAAGGTATACCTCAATAAATGAAAATGTTGTATCTCTGATTCGTTGGTAACAAAATGAATATAACATAATGGCTGATCAGCAAAACCAACCGCTGTTGATTTATATTATGAATGGTAGGTTATTGAAGGTTCACTCTGGTAAGCAAACCTAGTATCCTGGTATGAAGCCAGGGAGAACATGTGTCTGATTTATTTCACCTACACGTAGTAACCAAAAAACTGTGTCATATTGCTTACTTCAATAAAACTTGTGCCTTATTTTCAAAATGTTTCCCTAAGCCTCTACATTTGGGGCACATCTGGTGGATAAGCCTCAATGAAATTTACATTGCTTGGTTACAAAAAACATGCACATTTTCAGTTCAACAACTAAAATTTTCTCTGACAAAAACCTAAATTTACAATCTTTCACAAGCTGAGCTGTGGCCTCGAATTTCTGATCATTTATCGGAGTGCAACTTTTTGGGGAACGTTGCATTTATATGCCATTTGATTATTAGACCCTCATATCTAGTTTGGTGTAGAAAAAGGGATAAAATGTGCAAGTTCCTGGACACAGGCAGTTCTGCTATCCTGGGTAGTGCAGTGTCCTTTGCATAGCTCTTTGACATCTCCCACTACTCTTTAGATGTTTTTAACTGGTATTTTCTACAATGGGGCGGTGGTGCTGAGTGTTGTCCTGATCTTCACTCTAGGTGGGGTAGGGATTCATTTATGCCTCTAGTGCGCTGTCGATTCTGTTCTTTACCGGGTCTTCTCTGTTTGCTCAAGTATAGCAATTATGCGTACAGAGCGGATATAATAAGGGTACAAAAGAGTATCAATTTGGGACAGCGGGTGCACAGAATGTATGCGGGGTTGGTGTTGGGGAGATGGAGAACAGGGATTTAAACAGTATCACAGCATTGTTCAACTCATATAATTTACCCACAGTTCTCTGATAGAAAGCCACAAAAATACAGCAGGAATTCCTGAATAAATGTTATAAAATCAAAGTAAAAAGCAAAAGATCAGAGAATGTGATACATAGAAATGGTGCAAGAATGATTCAACCTAGCAACCTGCCACAGTAGTGCTTAAGCAGTTGCCTAAAATGCTATGTATGTAAATGATATGCTGGAATGTTTGGAAATATGCATATTGTTAGTAACTGGCTGTTTTATGATTTTATTGCTATTGCGATCAATGCTAACCTATTTTTGATAAAATAGCATCTGATTAGAATGTGATAAAAGCCCAACAACTTGTCATGTTTGGCCTAAGCTTTCTAAAAACCATGTTAGATTCACTACATTTTTGTGGAAATATGATAGATTTTACTAGTCACCATAAATGACCACTACCTAGCTAGGTCCCCCTGGTGGTTGATACCAACAGCCATGCTTCTTAAATAACAAATACAACAAGGCCAGCTCCTATCGCAATTACTCTGTTGCCTCACATAAGCAGTAAAGACATATTTATCTATACTGGCACATGGTAATTACTACCCCAGCCCTGGGTAGCTATCCCGGACCGACCTCACAGTAACTGCCATAGCTTGAGAACTTAAAAGTAGACTAAAGACCTATACAGATTATGTCCAGACTTTGGTTACCATCAAATCTACAGATTTTGAAAACCGAGGCCGTAGGGATCAAGATCTCTAGGAGAGAGGAGCTCGCAGCTCCTATTGGCGGAGCATCCATTAACTCCACTCCATACCTCTAAGCACCAGTCCCTTTTAAATTAGGTGTCGATATGTTCGGTATTT
The DNA here is from genome assembly GCA_945261195.1 of Cryptosula pallasiana. Lineage (NCBI taxonomy): Eukaryota > Metazoa > Bryozoa > Gymnolaemata > Cheilostomatida > Cryptosulidae > Cryptosula > Cryptosula pallasiana. Next base: position 15,001,474 of record OX183134.1, on the reverse strand, counting down.
TTGTTTCGAGAACGTCTATGCCAAAGCAGGTGAAATTTTTGTTTTTTGGAGAGTACAAAACCTGTTTTTTGGAGCTTTATGCTGAATGTTCATTCCACCATCCACGAAGTCGTCCACCCTATGGCATTCAGGATCTGAATGTGTACAGTTCCGCTATAATAAATATTTTTTTGCACATAATGAGCCTTTTCATGTTTACTACAATGACAAGGTAAGGGTGATGATGTCTCAAGTTCCATTTCTAAAAGGAACAATAACAATAAATAATATAAATCAGTCTTGAAGCATGTTGAAACTAATTGTGGATCTATTACGAAGGATGGTGAATTGTAATAAAGTTATGATCAATAATTACAATGATAAAGCATGATAACCTCTATTATCAATATTACTTTTATTCAAATGATAACATTATCAATATAAATTATAATGAGTTGTTATTGTTGTCATAATTAATTATTTTGTTATACTATTGGTAATTAAAACAAAACAATTATTCAACTGTGTAATAGCCAACTGGCAACAATGGATAAAAAAAATTGTTACTAATGAAAAATAGTAAACTACACATTATTTAGTAACAACTGTGAAAATGATTGTTTACTTACATTTTTTTGTATTGTCCACACACTTGCCACCTCACCAGAATGCATCTTTTACTATTCACTATGAAATTAAGAAACACAAAGAAGAAAACTTCGCTCAGAATAAGCCTTTGATTTTGAACGTTCATGCATAGAAATTACGCCAGAAACAAACATCAAAAGTGCATTGGGAAGCGCTTTTCCGAACCAAGTTTTTCAAGGCATGGACGTTCTTGATTCGAAAATGCTTATTATTTGTTGAAGTTTTAGATCTAGAATGATAATTTGTATATTTGAACTTCCCTAGTGTGTGATAGGATTACCAGTCACTTTACTGAGCCAAGTACTTCCTGCCACTTCCTGTGACTGCCTATGAAAAGCTGAGCCTTTATTGCCTCCAGTGTACATGTTGCCGCTCTGCGGTATCATTATGTTATCTTATGCTTTGTTAAAACATCACTAGTTTTATTCTAATCAGAATAAATGTCTCATACTACTCAAAGGAACTGAGTTGTATGGCTGAGCCGAAAGCTCACCATTGTTGTGAAAACCGAGGTTGCTTCCTTTCAACTTTGTGCAGTGCCATCTGGGCACATGGTCACCTCTGGGAGAGGTTGGGTGTTTGCTGTCTTGCCTTGAAAGGCTGACTGCCTTGCTGGACTAGCAAGTGAAGGTTTGTCCAGTAACAGCATTTAGTGGATAAGTAGTGGACTGCTAAAATCCACTACAGAAATACGGAAAAATTATATTCAACTTCAAACACAAGATGTCTTTGGGTTATGTTAGCTGTAGTATGAAGCTTGAGATTTTGGAGTAGCAAGTGCCACTGGGAAAAGATCCTGAGTTGACATGACTAGGAGTAACATTGCAGGTTGCTTGGAAGTTGTAAAGCTTAAAAGGAAGAGTCTTTCAATATTGTTTGCAGATTGTTTGAGTGGAAGTGTTCTGGGTAAGAGAAAATTGTTTGTTGAGTCTTTAGTGGCTGGCAAGCCTTGGTGGGGAGCATGAGAGCAGCGCAAACCAGTTGTGTCAGCTAAGGTTGACAAACGGAGTCGCAATATCACCTTAAGTTTATACAAGATTACTTGATATTTATTTATTAGATATTAAACTATTGCTCACTTTTCTACGTACAGAAACATTCTTTATTCCCTCATCAGAATTTGTTCTTCAAAATGATACACACCAAACAGGGCAAATAATTGGTCTGCAGTCCATTTGCATTTAAGATCAAAAAACACCCTGAAGCTGTTCTACTGTGTTTGAGTGGAGTAAGATATATTTGTAGAATCAAAATAACTTTGTTGCTGTATTGAGAGTTAGACAAAATGTAAAAGTAGTGATTATTTACTCTCTAACTGCTGTTAGGCACCCGTTTTCCTTTCTCATCTACTGCTTTCAAATGTGTTCCTCTACTTGTAAGACAGTATCAAAGGATAATATCCTTATTTTTTTGGTTGCTGCATAGGGGCTTAATTGCATAACTGTCACAGACAACTTGATCCAACATCATTGTTATCAGTCCATAACAAGCTCTTTTGAAGTTATTTACATTGCTTCATAAATATAACTGCTACCAACATATGTTTTTTAATTGTATTTTCCAAACTGGTACTTTTGAGCAGTAAACAAGAGAATAATGCACGACCTTACAGTTAAAAGCAATAGCACTCAATCTTAAGGTGAATAAAGTTGTTTATCACCGTTTCAGAAAAAGTTGATGTCATTATTTTTGTAACATTGCTGTTTGTTTTTATATTCCTATAAATGCGAAAACCTACAGCAATCCAATATATAAATGTAAGTCGGTTTTTGCGATGTTAGCTTAAAAATCCGGCACTAATGAATCAATCTTAATAAAAAATACATATTCAGAGTCGTCATTGCATTCTCTAGGTTATAACACTCTTGAATTTCTATTTTGCTAGAGGATCGCAGCAATCTTTCCAATAGAAACCTCATTCTCATCAGTTATGCCAAGTTATATCCGGCCATATTTTTCTGCCTTTCATAACATGTTCGGTTTATTTTGATTATATTCCGACATGCTGCAGCCTTTTGATTGGTCAGCAGTGCTACAGCGAATCAAGTATTGATATCTGAGCGCCAAACAGAATAGTTTTGCTAGCTTTTTCGGTCTTATAATTGCTCCTCCACCGACTCACCTATCAACTGTACTTGCCTTTCACATTCCAACAACATTATGTCATTGCTTATGCCTGGCTGATATTGTTGTTTAGCAATTTTCTTGAAGCCCGTGGCTATATTATTAAAATTATTAATATAATGACAACAAGAATAATATATAACAACAATAAATAATTGTTAGTTTTATTAATAATCAAAATAATAATTAATAAACACCATTTCCTTCTGCATTATTTTTTTTATGCTTGAGTAAATGTTATCATTTTTATTGTTATCAGTATAATTTTCTTATTATTTCTATTATTATTTTCATTATTAATATTTTTAATATTATTTTTATTGTTTTATGAATGGTAATTTTTTGTTGTTTCCATTTCTTTTATTAATTATTATTATTATGACTGACTATATAGAGTAATAATAAAAGTAATAATAATAATAAAAGTAGTTCTTATTTATTTAGTAAAGCTAAAAGTGACAAAAGTATTAATTATTAGTCATTGATTATTATTAATGTTATTATTATTACTGTTATTACTATTTTTATTAATATTATTTTTATCATTGTTGCATAAAAGTAGTTGTTTTTCTTTTTGTTTAAAAATCATTTTTAGTTAATAACACCGTGGTTGAATACTGCTCATTATCATTAGTACTGCTATATACTCTCATCTCTTCCATATCATTATATTCCTCAATTTAAACACAAACAACTTTGATACTAATAAATATCATAAGAATTGAAACTTATGAACAAAAACCATGGTGTACCATAACAATAATAACAACAATGAATGAGCAATACTGGTAATGCATACAAAATGATGATAAACGCCACAATAAAAAGAAAAGTAATCAAAAGGAACCCAATGTATCAGAGTTGTTCTCAATTTTTCTGGCTTTGTTCAGCAGTAGTACTATTCTTATTTTTTTTTTTTTGCTTTTTCATGTTGTTTACCATGACAAAAAATACTTGATAATTATGAGTAGGTCTACAACAGCAGGGCAAAGCGAGTCTAGGTTTAAAGACTTGCAATATTTTTGGCTAAAGGTTTATAATTAATTTTCATTATTATTACTACTCTTGCTTTTAATAATAATTAATCAACCTGTCTCTCTACAACATTGGCAATAATCATCATAGTTGAAATATCGATGGTAAACGGTTGATAAAAGATACAAAATATTATACAATATTACACAAAAATTGCATGAAAAGAGTGACAAAAATAGTCATTTGAGGAACTTAATCCGTAATTTGTGCAAAATTTGTACATATTTTGTTTATTTTAATGATATTTGACTTTACCTGCTGCTCAGCATCTCATGAAAAAGAACTGGCGCAATTATTCCAAACAGCTTTTCTCCAACTCCACAAGGTTTACGAAAATTCAGAGAAAATAAAAATTATTGTGAGTTTTTGTTACAATTGCGTTGTGATTGCCACACTGTGAACAGCGCATGTTTAGCTGATTTACTTGCACAGTTGATGCAGCATTCTAAAATACGTTTTCGAAATATTGACCAATGGGTTGCACAATGCACAGTCACTAAGCATATGTTTTGATATGGAAATTTAAAATACAAATACTTGAATATCCACCAGATTCTTTGAGTTGGTTTTTCACTAAATGTGAAACTACAGCAAAGCCTTGAGTTGACTTTTTGCAAATATAATCCATGCTTTATGACGATCTCCTTTGGTGGGAAAATAAACTTAAAAAGATGCTTTTCACCCCCTGGAATATCTAGACTCGAGCTATTACGAAAGAGTTGCAAGCTCAACTCTTCAAAAAGAAAAGTCAACGTTTTTGCAAGTTGTTGTTATCGGTGGCGGTGTGCAATAGGGAGAGCAATGTGCTGTATGGAACAACCGTTAAGGCCTGGCTACACGATCGCAAATTCCGTGCGTTATTGCACAAGAGTTCCGAAAGGTCAACGCATTTTGCTTATTGCCCTGGCTTTAGTCGTTTTGCAAACTTTTAACATGTTTAAATTATGCGTTGTGCTTTGTCCGATGGGCCGTGCAATATTGACTGTGATTGGCTAAAGCAGTCTACAGTGAATCCAGTTAGGCGCGCTTCAGTGATTTTGATTCAACCGCTAGTAATAAAAACTACTAACAAGACCGCGGCTAACTAGCTACAATACTACTATTGGTTATTACTTCAGCTAAGATAATACAACTCCTCAGCGCAACGTAGTTCAATGCACAGAACTTGCGTTCGTGTAGCACCTAGCTTTTAGTGCGTTGAAATTGCACAAAGCATAGCGCACGGAATTTGCGATCGTGTAGCAAGGCCTATGCACTTCTTCAAATGTTGTGTGATTATGTTCAAAGATTCAATTATGTTATGAAGCAAAAGGGAAGTTGGCACACCCATGCGGCTATAAAGTTATAATTAGTGCAGACAAAAGTTTTCCAAGACCTATTAGATGCTCTGACAGCACAATTCGTAAAATATATAACCAGTTACATAACGATTGAAACATGTAGACAAATTGAGCATCCTCAAGCCAACTGGCAAGTCAAAACTGAAGACAAATTCCATAACACTGGCCCTTCATGATCTCTCTAACATCGTTTTCGCACTATTTATGTAGTCTCCACGGGCAATGCCGGGTATTTCTGCTAGTCTTATATACTGACCGTTTGGTTGCAGTCATTAATGGTCCTGATACAACCCAAGCTGGCAACAATTAACAAAATTATTATTTGGTCAAAATCATAATTTTGCCGATGGTCCAAGAAGAATCATTAACAGTCAAAGATCAATAATAATCACTGGTTACAACAGACTGTTGTTACATCAGAGATTATGCAAAAACTGATTTTGTGAGTTTAATATTTTTGTCTTTCTTCAACCTTCTACTTCTACTAGAAGTGGAAGAATGTGATTAAAACTGACAAGGAACTAAGTAAATGCTGTCATCAATTAAAGTCAAATTATCCATGCTTTTATCCCATTAATGTGCATAATTGATGGCTATTAATTTACTTTGATCGTTTTTATCTTTTAAAACAGCTTTTACATAAAATTAAATCTAAACAATAAGGCAGTTGGTCACCTTCTCTTGAAACATGAAGTTTTGGCAGTAACAACTTAGCAAATATTTTTTTGTTTACTCACGTATAAGACATTCAAATCACCACAATCCTCCATGGGGAGATAATAGTGTGGTAGATATTGAATGTCAGTCACAAAGAACTTCTATTGTGAAGAAAACATTCGAGTACCAACTCAAACTTGAGTAACAACCTTTGTCGTTAATAAGCTAATTAAATGATTTTATAAACTACTGTAAGTAGTCATTTTGTATCAAATGAAGAATTCTTGAATAGTCAGAACCCATACTTTATATCAAGATCTACTCATCTAGGAGATTTCACATGTAAATATAGACATCCAGAAACTCTGTCTGTGGATGAAAATTTTTGAATTACAACCAACTGCATACTGTAGTGGATTTTGGGGGGCCGACCAAACGTCCACCAAAAACGCCTCACTCCAGAAGTCAACTTCCGACAGAGGAGTATGCCAACTCCACAACTGTATTCGGAGCCCGCGGCTCAAACGTACGACTCATGCGACTCGTGTAAACCATACTTTATTACACAGCATAACCAGCAATGTATAATAAGGGTAATTGTATCATGCTACTTGGCTTAAGCACAGGTAGAATCCCAATACAATACAAGGAATGAAGTGAAGTGTTCTGCCTTTTATAGACAGAACAGGATTAAAATATATGCCCAAACAAGGGGCAACAAATCAGCAATGGCAGGAAGTGTTTACAATAATCAGAATACAAGATATAAATATGCAATACAGTCATTGGCTAATATGGGGTTAAATATGCAAGGCGCCCACAAGTAGGGGGCGGAGCTTCTCAGTCAATCTAGCTGACTCATGATGGTGCAATGAGTAGCTCTGGTTCCTGGTCCTTATGGCTTGTGGTCCTTGGCTTTGGTCTTGTTTGAGGACAGCTATGTTGCAAAGTCGGGCTCCTGCACCTTTGGTATCAATTTCGGTTCTCAGGATATAGCAGTTCTTTCTTCACCGACCGGGTATAGGTTTGGTAATGGCACTGCAGGGCTGGTAGTGCATGCTGCAGGGCAGGCAGGGTGTGCTGCAGGGCCGGTGGTACCTCTGCAGGGCAGGCAGTGAATGCTGCAGGGCAAGCAGTGAATGCTGCAGGGCGGGTAGGGTTTCTACCGGCTGACTCGCTTATGTTCTGGCTGTGCCAGGCTCTATTTAGGCTTGCCTGACACTCAACAGTTGTCAGGGGGACCTTGCGCAGTGGTAGTAGTCACAAAATTCCACCACAATACACAGATTAATCAAAAGCAAAAAGTCTGTGATTACAGTCTTGTTTGCAGAAAAGGATTGCAGTTTCATTTTTTAGACCTTTCCATACACACCCTGTGAAGCTTCAACTTTTTATGAGCAAATACCGTTGATAACTCACCCTTGTGGTATATCTTTGAGTCCACAGTACCTCAGCGTGAGTCTCTCTAGTGACGTTGACTGAAGGATACCAGTAGGAAAACCACTAGATAAGCCATACCGAATGATATCCAAGTCTTTCAGTTCAGACAAAGAGTGTAAACTACAAAGTAGAAGTAGGATTATTAACATACTTGTTGGATTTACTGAGTAAAACATGTATGTATATAACATTATGACAATCTAGTGAGTCAACTCAAAGTATATACAATGGATAAGACAACATTTACAAATCGAAAGACTTCAGTATTGTTTGATCATTACTATAAACTCAGTTTGAGGAAAATTAAACAATGAATTTGTTTGGACACTGCTCAGAGATTTCATCTGCTTTGATGGTTTTTCCTCCACGTTATACTCTTTGACATTTCGTCTAAAAGTTCAATAAAGCAAAAGTCAAAAAATTAAGAACTAAGGCTATGCAACAAGTTGATGGTATTTACTATTGTCTTTTTATCAAGTCAAGTAACCCAAAGCCTTCTTGTTTTGTCTGATTTTTTTCCTTAATAGTAATCAGCTTTCCATTTGAGAGCTGAGTTTTTTTATAGACTTTAAACCCAAAAATGCTGATGTAGACAGTTTCAGTTGGTTTGTTTAATCATAAATACTTCTTTTTCGCTGACAAAATGTATAATTCACTTTATCACTACAAAAGCATACATCAGTGAGGTGACATGGGTTAAAAAAATGACTGTATCAATGGTAGTGGATATACATTTACCAAAAAATCCAATCAAAATGAACTTAGAATCATTTAAAATCGATAACTTTGGATATTTATAGGAAGTGGTCATCACTATTATTGATATTATTGTTGATCACCACATTTTATAAAAAAAACCTTGATCAAAAATTGAGGTATTTTCTCTTTCAAGCCAAATTCACAAATGATGCTCCCAGGCTACAAGTCGTATTTTCAGAACACTGTGGCCTTGAATGCTAATCAACAACCAATGATAGGAGAGTATTGTAGAACTGCATCAGAAAATAAATAATATTTTAACCTTTGCACTGCTGAAACTTCTTGAATCTGCATTTCCGTGATTACCAATCACATGTATTTTAATCCTACTTATACTTATGTGTTACTGCTTCCATTGCTTTTACTTTATATATACAGTGTGAAGGATTTGCACCAAAAATACTGCCATTTTCAGCGTTAACTCATTTCAAGTGAAATAAACCAAACACACTCAGTCCTTATTTGCGTCTACCTCTTTTTTTCCAAAAGTAGTATTAGTCTTCTAGAACGCTCGAGCTTGAAGCGGGCAAAGTTTGCGAAACACTGTACCTTTTAACTTTGAAAATTACCACTTCCAAACACCCTCGATCAACCATTATAGATTGCTGTAATTTACCACAGAAATATTCCAACCATATTTCATTCTTCAATCTCATCCAGAGCCATTAGAAAGAGGAAGATACAGGAAAAGTGACATTGTTTTCCGCTCTTGTTTGACTGTAGTTTCAACCGAGGAGCAGTTATTACTGGCCAGGTGAACTAAATTTATGTTAGAACAGGCAATTTTATTCAAATTTTTACTGTAAACATCATGTATGACTCCATTCTATCGTAACTGGTATTCTGTTGAGGCAAAACACGATGTCGCACCCGTTTACCAGGTTTTTTTACCAAAATGACTGTCCAATATATTGTGCAGGATTTTGTGTTGACATCACTAGTCACCCTGGTAGCACACCTGCACCACCTTTAGGTAGCAGAGTTGTCTGCCTGCCTAGACAAGCTTGCTGCCAGCTCGGCCGTCTCAGCGTCCGCCCTTCTGCATATCTGCCAGAAGGTAGGCCGTGGTAGGCTAGAGTCTGTCAGGCAAGTCTGCCTCTAGCCTACTACTCGTTAGTCAACACTGGTACTGCCAGACCTAGTAGGTCGTCAGAGCTGGTTGCCTTCTAGAGCAGTAAGGCATAAATTGCGCAGTATTCAAGTATAAGAGCTTGAGTGAGTGTTAGCTATCTTTAGTCAGAAAGAATTGTCTAGCTATGCCTCGCGGTGTACACTGATTAGTGAGAGGCATAGCAGCTGTATTTATGTGAAGTGTTATGTAATAATACAGTCATGGCATGAAACAGTCAATGCCTTAAACACGCTATCACAAAGGTATAAAGTGAATAATACTGATGATATCACACATGGTATAATCTGGCTCGCTGTAATGTCTATTGTGTTACAGGCGACGTGCTGCATGTTTCTGTTACACTATTACAGTGACAGTGGGACTGATGTTTGGATAAGTTCTAAGCTTACTGATGGCCATGTGGTGGCCTGTACAGAAACTTAGGGATTGGGAGACCCCTTGGTGGTACTTGGAACCAGAGAACTTAGCCTACCGAGGCTGAAGTACCTATTGGGTTTAGTGAGAGGAGTAAAGAATAGACAAATAACTAGCTGAATCTGAGGGACACAGGCTATTATTGATGTACATCTGGTAGGCACCAAGCATTAGGTCGGGCTATTAACACTATAGAGGGTTTTTTAGGCATGTTTTGTGGTTTGGCTTGAAGCCAGGTGCAGTTTTTTTCTTACAATATGTGTCACTTTTCTATTCTTGGGTGCTTATCAAAGTTTTGGTTGCTTTTATTATCTGTATACATTTATTCATCACTATATTTTAGAGTATTTGGCGTTATTTTCTAGTTTGCTGAAAACATGTTAATCATTTTTCTAGTGCAAATATGACCATAAATATGAAGACAATACTTTAGAGATTGTAGGTCAATCGTAAGCAACAATCACAATGCACTAAGTGCATTTGTCAGCTACAAAGTTGATAAATAATAAATCAACATGAGGTTAGAGTCATGTGACTGCAGAGATTCGTATCTATAGCATTGTGCAATCAGAGCCAAACTATGCAGTGCCCTTACTTGCTAACATTCCCACTAGGTTGTTGCATTGGCACAGTCTAACTGAGATGAAATCTGAAACTCAACAGGCAATATAGCTGGGGTTTTTGTTAGCTGATGTAGACTCTCGCTTAAACAATTGTTTGTGTATATGAATAATGCTAGCCATGCAAGTCATCATTCAGATTTTTTTCGATAAGTTCTGTGAATAACGATCCAGTGTTTAGTGCCTTAAGCTACGTTCACACTATACAATTCTCGGCCATGCGATTATCTGGAGGAATCGGGAGTTGCTCTCCCGATTATTTACAAGAGTTAACACTTGCGATTTTTTTTTGTCCGATATTGCATGGCCTTGACATGTTGTCAAGACCTCGCATTTCATTGATAATTACAGAACATCAAATTATTATTAAAAATAATATAGCTTTTATTACCAGATATTTTGATAAAATATACCATTTCTTCACTCATCAATAGTAAAAAATAAATTACAAATAATAATAAATAATGGTAAGTATACTTAATTAATTATAATGAACAATAAATAAATGATAACTTTTTTCAATGCAATTATTTATTATAATCATGGCGCTGGTACTTGTCTTCTATTTATATTGATAATAGTTAGTATACCCACATTAATACCCTACTCGTAAACAAGACTTGCAATTAATCAGCGAAATATTAAAAAATATTCTAAAATTGGTTAAATAATAATTATCAAGCAGCTGCAAATTTCGTGCAAAGCATTAAATTGAAAAGCTGTGATGTTGATTGGTTAGACAGGCCGATAATCGTACAGAGAACAATCACTGCCCGATGAAAAAAATCGGCCGCCGATTGTGAAATCTTGTAGATTTCACTGTTCACACTTGCGAGCCGATTTTTGGCTCCTCCCACTCGGCCGAGAATCGCATAGTGTGAACGTAGCTTTACAGAACAATGGAAGAGTAAACGCAGAATGCTCTCCTATACTGAACAGCTAACAAGCAGTCTACACGGATTCATGGCAAGAACTTTACCATAGTGCAGATAAAAGTCTTGAGAGTATTAGGTTTTATGAATTGGGTCTCTCTCATAGAACGCTTTGAACTTTCTCGTCCTCAAATTTCAATACTTGGTAGAAAAAACTGCATTTTTCTCCATCAATTAGACAAAATACTATGCTCATACCTGAAAAAAAATTGTTCCGATAGCCATACATGTAAACATTTATTTCTAAATCTTTCACTATTCAAATTTCATGATTGGAAAAACAACTTGAAAAATACTTCAAATCAGAGTATGACAACTCCAGTAAACTTTGCATTTTCATCGTTTGAGTTGGATTGATTCCTCTGCTAGACTCAACTTCTACTTAAAATTGTAGGTTTTTTGATTTGTGGAAATAGTCAATTTTCTAATCTGGACAATAAATAATTTTTAGCATAAAATTTAGCTGACAAAATTGACTCCAAACTCAGGTGCAACAGAGAACAACCACGTGAAACGGTCTCAGTTGTAGCCTTTTGCTACCAGAGAGACTCACAAAACTTTCTCAGGTGTTTTGCACAAAGTGGCATCTTTTATTTGTGATTTCTGCTGTTTATTTTCATGATTCGTTCTGACTGATAGGTTTTCTTGGTCAAAGTATGAGCTTAGAATGCCCAAAAACGACAAATGTGAATTTGATGCCAGTTGCGGTGTTACAATTTTCTAGCAGTTAAGGTGATTTTTGTTAAGAGTTGTCTCCTTATATGGCATCCTCAAATGACTATTTACTACATGCTGAAATCCTTGCTGCAGTTAGTTTGTGGTAGCAGCAATAGTTTCAACTAACTACAGTTTAGAAATTAATCACTCACTATTGAATATTGGCTTATGGTGCAAGAATTTGAGGGCTAAGGTCACATTTGTGTTGAAATATATTATTTAGTAATAGTCCCATACAAAACGTGCACTTGTTTTTTGGACATCGACTATTATATACCTTTATCATAGGTGGTGGGTGTTCTCTATTGATTGAGCATTGATTCTGCTCATATATGTTCATGTCATTATGTGGTCATTACAACATTTTTATGCTGTGTATGCCCACTAATGTCAGTTAAGTTTTAACTAAAGTACAGTGGAGTTGTGAATTAAGCTGTTTTGAACAGGTTATGGGCCCAGAACAATAAACCACTGTCAAAACTTTGACTAACCAAAATAGCTGAAAAAAGTGGACTGTGGATTGTTTGAGAAGAGATAACTATGCCACTTGGAAGTTTAAACTAAAACACATTCTTATTGCTAAGGGGCTCTATGGAGATGTAGATGGAACAGTTAGTGAGACTGTTGCATCAGCTGAGCTAGAAGTTAAAGAAACATGCACCAAAATATCTAACCAAGCAATGTCTACATCTGTCCTGGCGGTAAGCGCCGAACTCCCTTACATAATCACTGAATGTTCAACTCCTATGGAAGCATGGGAAAAGATGCAAACACACTTTGAGCCCAATACACTTGCTAACCCAATCTTCTTAAAAATATGCTACTTCTGCACAGTCATGCAAGAGGCCACAACTATTGAGAAACATTTAAAAGACATGAAGGATATTACCGATAAGCTAACAGCTATCAAAGCACCTATATCTTAAGAAGATCAGGTTGTAACTCCTGGGCAGCTTACCAGAGAGCTAATCAACACCTGTCACTGCACTGGAGGCTCAGGTTGGTGCTCTGACTCTAGTTTTTTGTTCAACGAGCAGTGACCAATGAGGAATAAAAGAGGAAAGAGCAAAGTTCACTGACAACCAGTGCACGATACAAAACAAATGATGCAGCTCATCCAGTGGCAACGAAAAACAACATCACGCCAAGGATTTGCCATTATTTTGACCAGCCAGGCCATATCAGAAGATTCTGTCTCAAGTTGACTTGAAAACTCATGAATACAATGCAAAGCAAACTGTGGAAGTGTACACTGAGCCAGAAGATAATCTGAAGTAGAGACTGCATGCGCGTTCATTATCAATGAGAGCCACTGGTGCAATTCAGCAATAGAGAAAAAATGGTTGACAGATTCTGGAGTTTCCAGTCTCATGGAACCCAATCGGCATCTATTCAATACATGTAGTGAGTTGGACAAGTTGCAGAATGTTTGGTTTGCTGATGGACACTTACTGGATGCCATCAACATTGGCAACATTGCAGTAACCGTACGTATTATTGCTACAACTACAAAGCTGTGTACCATCACTAAAGCATTGCATGTATCGGACTTGAATGTGAACCTGTTCTCTGTAAGATAGGCACCAGAGCGGAACATTATTGTTCAGTTTGGACACTCAAGCTGTTGACTTAAAAACAAGCAAGGCAAAGTGTGTGCAATGGGGACTCCCACTGACAAACTGTACTATCTGGATACTCAAAACTGTGCTGCACACTCTGCATCAGTGGCTCACAACAACGTGTGGCATCGACAACTAGCACGTGCAAATCTACAAACCATACAATGTACGTATGGCAAGAAATTGGTGGTAAGTGCAGACCTGTCTAAAGTACATTTTGACATATGTGAACCTTGCATTAGAGGAAAGATGGTTTGTGCACCTCTCAAGTCTGTATTATCCAATATAAAATCTAACGAAGCGTTACAGTTAACTCATTCTGATGTATGTGACCCCCATGGCAAATACAACTACTGATGGTTGCAAGTATATGGTTTCCTTTATTGTTTATTTCACTAGATATGCACTTGTGTATTTTGTATGGAAAAAGTCTGGTGTTTTTGGGAGTTTAAACCCTATGAGGAATTAGTGACAAATGAAACAGGACTCATTATTGGCACATTACATAGTGACGGTGCAGGTAAGTATGTCAGCAAAGACTTTGATGAACGTTTGACATTGGAAGGTATCACACATCACTTGACTGTCAGATGCACTCCCCAGCAAAATGTTGTTGCTAAAAGGTTCAATCAAACTATCTGCAATGCCTAATGGATCAGAATTACCAAATAAACTTTGGGCCGAGGCAGTTGCAACAGCTGTCTATGTCAGAAACCGTTTACCTACAATGGCGCTGCAGGATAAAACAACACCCCATGAGATGTGGAAAGGACACAAGACTAACCTCAGTAACCTGCGAGTGTTTGGATTTGTGTGTTATGTTCAAATACCAGATCAATTGGGACGACAACTAGATGACAAAGCAGAGTCACTGGCTTTTGTTGAATAAAGTGCACAGTCAAAAGGCTATAGACTGTACCAAGAGAGCACACAGACAATAGTTATTGGGAAAAATACAGTTTCGATGAGCAGAGGTTTGATAGCATGCAAACTCAGACTGAGAATGGGAAGCAACTGCTGATTTGAACCAGAAGATAGATGTGAGCCTTTCTCCTGTCATCACTCAGATTAACAACGTGACATCCACTCAGCCCAGGCGCTGTGTTTGTTGTCACCAGCCACCAGTGCATTTTGGGATCGATGAGTATGCAAGCAATGTTGTGGACCACATGGCTTGTTTTGCTGGTGAAATTGTAGAACCTTCAGGTTTTGCTGAAGCGATAAAACGCCCTCAGTTAACTGAGTGGATAAAAGCTGCAGAAACAGAGTATCAAGCTCTTATAGAAACAAAACTTGGGAACTGGTCAACTTACCCAAATATCGTAAAGCGATTCACTTTAAATGGATTTTCAAGACAAAATGTGATGAGAAGGAAGTGTTGATCAGTTGAAGGCTCGTTTGTTGCAAAGGGTTTCGCACAAAATCTAGGAGTTAATTATGAGGAAACATTTGCACTTGTTGTCGCTCACTCTTCACTCAGAGCCATGCTGTTAGCAAAGACATGAAAATACATCAACTAGATGTGGTCACTGCATTCCCCAATGGCACTCTTTCTGAGGATATTCACATGAAACAACCAGAGGACTTTATTGAACAAGGGAGAGAGTCTTCTGTGTAAACTCAACAAATCACTTTATGATCTTAAGCAGTCACCTCGATGCCGGAACACCGTGGTACATGACTTCCTTCTATCCTTGCAGTTCAGCCCGTTGGATGCAGATCAATGTATATATACAAGAAACAACAATGATGTAGACACAATAATTGCGGTTTATGTGGATGACCTTGTTATTGTTAGCGTTACAGAAAAAAAAAATTACATATGTGAAATATCAGCTAGCCCAGAAATTAATATGAAAGATTCAGGCAAAGCATTTTTCTGTCTGGGAATGACCATCAAACAGAGCACTGACACCTTGGCTCTCAACCAGGAGGGTACATTCAACGGATCTTAAAGAGATTTGGAATAGAAAAAGCTAATCCCGTGTCAAACCTCACTGCAGCTGGATTCAAACTCATTATAGATGATGGCAACCGCCCAGTTGATGCACTTTTGTACCAATCTATTATCGGAAGTTTGCTATAAGCTGCAGTAGCTTCTCCCCCTGACATATCGCTTGCAGTGGAAGCGGTGTCAAAGTTTAACTCCTGTCCAACAGAAACTAATATGACTGCTGTGAAGAATGTGCTGAGATACTTGAAGAGAATGATGGATTATGGACTGAGTTGCCACAAAACCACAGATCAGTTTGTGGGTTACTCTGATGCCAGCTGGGGAAATGATAATGATGACAGGGATTCCAGTTCTGAAAATTTATTTACGAATGGTGAAGGAGCAATTAGTTTGATGAGGGAAATCCAGAGCAGAGTTGCATTATCTACAGCAGAGGCTGAATACATAGGTATTTGTTATGCTACCAGAGAGGCTTTGTGGCTGATAATCCTATTCTCAGATATGATGCAATAAACAGCCAGACTCTACAACTCTACACAAGCACATAACCAATCAACTATAGCTGTCGCAAATAACCTCAAAAGTACCAGAAAAGCAAAGCACATGTACATTAAGTACCGCTACACTAAAGAGGCAATTGCTGCCTGCACAACGATGACTAAACATTGCCCTAGCGCTGACATGCTCACTCATATCTTCACTAAACCCTTGTTTAGTGTAAGATTTAGTCGTCCAAGAAATTTTCTTGCAGTCAATTGAATTACAAACGACTAAATCTGTCACTACTTGCCTCATAGCTAGTTTTGGCACTGGTATGGAACTATGTGGGACCGCTGAAATATGTTATTTTGTAATAGTTCCATAAACGTTTTGTACAAGCATGCACTTGATTTTTGGACACTCAGTATTATACATCTTTATCATAGGTGGTCGGTGCTCTCCATTGATTGAGCATTGATGCTGCTCCTATATGTTTGCGTCACTAGGTGGCCATTGCAACAATTTTTTGCTGTCTCTGCCCACTAATGTCAGGTACACTTTAACCAAAATACAATGTAGTTGTGAATAAAACTGTTTTGTACAATTTGTATATGCGCATCAATCACTCTGTCATTAAGATTAACGCTCATACATAAATTCATGAAATCGTTTCATCATGTAACACAATTGTATTTCTATACCAAAACATTATGTGAATCGTACTTATTAGATGTTGACCCGGTCTTATTTGTTAGTATATTGTTGTTATTTGAATATTTATAACGTTCGATTAAAATATTGTTACCTAAAATTGTTGAACAAAAATGAAATAATGACTAATAGCGAATCATCGCCAGTACAGATGATTTCATTTCACAAAACCCTAAAACTTTTATTTAGCTCAAACCGGAAATTTGCTGTCAAAGCGTTTTGGTATGCCGGCTTGGGTAGTCAGAAATTCAGTGATATAGTATATGCGCCGAAACTTCAGGGTTTTAGTTTAAATTTGACTCTAATTATCACAGAAAGTAGATGCAGCTATTACAGTCTACAAACTAAAGGAGGCTTACCCAATTTTTCACCTGCTGAGTAATGTTATAGAGGAGTGATTGTAGAGGAAACTAAACTGCTGCAAGTACCACCTGCTAGAAATATTAAAACTCAATTTTCTTAGTTGTTCAAGAAACCGAACTAGCAATTATTTTTTCTTTCTTCTCTGGCCATGAGTCGGTCGGGTGGAGGAATAGTTGATATTGCATTATCTCCAAAAAATGCAATTGCTTTCTTAATTGCAGGCTATTGAGGGAGCGGTCTGAGAAACGCTTTTAGCTGATCATATACAAAATTATTTTGTAATATTGTGTGCAGTTGGCTATTGATACTAAAACTAACTTTATGAAAGTCCCAGAAAATTTCGAAGTTTACATTGTGTAGAACTATAAACAGGAGGATTGGTCCTGCCATCCTGAAGAAAACTTGAAAGAATGAGTACTAAAATTTCTGTCTTGAATTAGTCTGTTAACTCACAAGCCATCTACTGAATCCTTCAGGTATTTTATCAACAAAACTGAAAATGTACAAACAATTTTATGTCAGAGAAACTTGTACACTTGAGTATCAGGAAAATGCTGGGAAAATAAAAAATGCTGTCGGGATGCGAATAAGGGCTTTAGTGTTCCTAAGGCTACTTTTGTTGTGACAGCCATCTTGTTGCCAACCCAGTAGACCCGGTAAGGGCCGGTATTGTGCCAGTACTTTACCAGTTCAGTCATTTATGCTTCACATCAGGTGGCAGCTCTGGCTTGTCCCAATGTAAACTATGGGTTTGTCTGATGCCAAATGACTAGCAGAGGAAACTTTCTGGCACACTGGTCATGACTAAGCTCCACCAAAGTCATGACAGTCCTCTCGCCATTGAAGAAAACACTTGTCTTTAGGAATATTTATATACAGAAGGTAAACGTATTTGGGGTATGTCATACTCAAGTTGGCCTTCGTTTTGTGATTCGATATACAAATAATTGCATGCATATATATGCATACGCCATGTACATACAGTGCGTCTCCTCTGCGCCCTTTAGCTGAGTTTGCCACTCAGGCCATCAGCTTGCTTTCTCAAGCAATCAATCCAGCCATCACTGTCCTGGCCTCTGTCTTGGCTAAAGCCTTATTTCCATCAGACAAATACTGTTTGAGCACAACTCTCTTCAGCTCCTGCAAAGCTCTGTCCAGCATGCCTTTATTCCCTCAGCTAGACACTTTCTGTCAGTCAGAAAAAAGAACTAGGAAAATGTGTGGCACAATCGACTGGTCTATTTCTCTAGGTCAGTCAAGTTCTGTGGGGACCTAAGGGCTAGGTCCATCTGTAAACAGCTTCAGTGCCACAGAGGTGCATTCCTTTTTAGGAATCCTAAGTACAGCACGGGTCTTGACTTTATTGACTTGTTAGCTGATGCAAAAGGCTTACATTTTTTCTGCTTAGGACAGGTGAGGGGTGAACCTTCTCCCTTGCATGTAGGAACACTCTGAGTCAACCGCCCTCTACGAGGAAGAGGTAGACACTCGCGAAATTTCTAGGGTGCTGCTCACGGGACAAACTTGCAAAGCTGGGTGAAGTTTGGCTTATTCCCAGAGTGGATAATTCTGGTCTTTACTTTCCTTGATTTGAGTAAACAGCGTCACCGCTCTTGCTGCCATATATCTTACTACAGCAAAACTTTGGTTATAAAGAGGTATCGACTGAGTCAAACATTGTTACAGAGTGGCTTGTATAGGTTGAAAAGGCAGACCCTCTGATATTGGTTCATAGAGTTCACTAGACTCGGAGCATTGGAGCACTGCTCAATGAAGTTTTGAAAGGGTCAGCACCTTCCTGAGATTCTTGCCAGCACTCTCAGCATTGCTCTTTCTCTGTGTCCAAGGTTATCTTCTCATAGAATGTGATGGGAGCTGAAGAGTCATTTAAGCAGGTCTACAGGTCACAAGTGCCTCTCATAGGGTGGCCTCAGTTGAGGGTGTAGACAATGAGTACAGCATTTCCTCTTCAGTCAAAGCCTTTAGACTGTCCAGTGCCATTGCCATGGGATCACTGGTAGTTCTAGGGGGTATGTTGTGTATAATTCTGGCCCTGAGGACTCTGTGATAGCAGAGTAAGGTCTCTCAATTTTTCTTTGTCTTCTGATTCACCTCCAATAGTTGTCACATGAGTGGGGCGCTCATCATGAGAGGTCTTCGCTTGCAGATGTTAGTGACCTGCTCGTACTGTGTCTGCAAGGACTGCTGGCTGCATTGCCAGGCGATGCCATTGCAGATACACATTTCCTATCATCATGCTAAAGGGGCCCAGCATTATCTGTTGTCTCGGTCTGATGGCATGTTATTGGAGTGCAGTCTTATACTGCCTCCAGAGGCTGGCCAACTTTGACAACACTTGTTCTGGGGCCAGTAAAAGCCGTGCCCCTAGAGCAATGAACATTCCCTGCAAGTGTGGAGGTTCGCGATGCTCTAGCAAGCTGCCACGCGAAGATTCTCTCAGAATACAATAAAACTATGTGTTCCGGCCACTTATGGCATCCACAACATCAACTAAATGCGCAATGAAATACTCCTCATTGCCTGTATTTGGTGATTTGAGCAGGTAGTGTGCATTAGCAGGAATTGGACGTGTGACAATTTGCAATGCTTCCATCAGGTGGTTCATCACATTTGTATCTGGAGTCACAGTGGGTGTTCAGTGAGCTCTGCAGGCACGTTGGGCTGCCATTGTTATGTTAAGAGGAGCAATTTAAACGCTGGTATACATATGGGAGCTAGTAAACTGAAGACAACGTTGGTATCAGTATGTGCAGGCCCGTTGTTGGTGAACACAGTGGTGGTATGCATGGTAAGTATCTCCATATCTCGAAATACAGAGCAGGTATTTAGTGCAGTAAGTGGAAAAAGACTCAATGCCAATGCAGTTGACCTGGAAAAATGTTGCAGAGCTGAGTAAGACTCAACAACAAGTCAATACTGTCTGTTTTGTGTCCTGTTCAAGCAACTACAGGGCCAGTAATGATACTTTCAGGCATAGTGGAGACTCTACATCATGGTAGTTGGCTACTGGACAGCAAAGAGAATACTCTACAAGGCCACAATCGGTCGCTTGAAAGACACAGCAATGTACAGTGCTTGTATTGTACATTGCATAGTTTGAGTAACCAGCTCATGTTGGCTTTTAGCTAAATAGTAAGCTGGTACCATGGAATACAGGGTCGCTTTGCTAGTTCAGCAGTTTGCAAAGCAAGGTTTGAGTAGCTGAACAGCGTGAGAAACCTATTCCACCATTGCCACCAGTGTAGTGGGTTCTGTCGTTCACATAACGTAACCACAACTGTTCACTAATGACTGAATACAAATATCCACCTTGTCTGCTGGCACAGCACATTGGACACCCTCTACAGGTTTGACAATCAGTATCTCCATTCACCAAAGTGGACTCTGGGCCGGTAAACTGTTATAGAGGAGTAACTTATCAACTCCAAAACTAGCAATAATAGATTTCAAGTCTATACATTTATCGTCTGATTCAATCCCATTATAAGATCAATGGTAGCAGTAGCAACAAGTAGGAACAGAGTTTCGCAAGTGACAATGAATACGTGAAAGCTCTGCCTTTTATGGGTCAAATGACAGGAAGTTAACTGGAAATCATAGGTCTATTTAGCTAGTAAACCAATGATACAGTGGACAATATATAGGGAAATGGATGCAACTGCTAGTTATATCTATAGTCCAATATAATAACAGGCATAAGGTTCATTACAGATGGCACCAAGAAGTAGGGGGCAGAACCACTGAGTTGTTGTCCGGTACAATGTGCTGTTAGAGGAATATAAGTTCTTGGTTAATCCTTGCTCTTTGTACGGCCTTTGGTCCTGAAATACTGGAATCTGGAGCTACTTGGGAAGTGGATAAAAGTTCATGTGGTCTTTAGGCTACTTTAAGTTTCTTTGGTTAAGGCAGCCGTCATGTTGTCAGCCCTGGACACTTTTCCAGGACCGGTACTTTGCCTGTATTTTGCCGATACCTTGCTGGTACTGGCATTTATGCTTTGGGTTCGGTGGAAGCTCTACCAGCTCATTTTGTGGCTTGTGGCGGTGCTAACTATGGGTCTGTCTGATGCAAAATGGCTAACAGAGGGTCATTTCTGGCTCACTGGCTATGACAGAGCTCCATTCCAATCCGCCACAATAGCTAATCATGTACATGGTTCTTATAATTAGCGTTAATTATGATCATCTTTTAATAGAAAATTACTTCTTCAAGGGGTGAAATCATCATGAATCTCCACGTGTTGTTGGATTTTGACATGACATTAGGATGGTTAAGGTATGGTAGTTTTATAAATGGGTGTTACATGACCTACTTTAATGCAGCTGAAAATCAAATGTGTCCGATTATGCATTTGCATACAACGGCGAGTTGAAACTACTAAACTTGATTGTTATCTGCAACATGACTTGTTGACCTATGTTAGATATAGTCATTTAACCCTGAAATACTGCGGCGTTAATGGGAATGTAACCCAACGTCGATTAAGATGACCCAGAGAACACAACTCTGAACTGAACAACAGTCAGAATGCTAAAGAAGTGAGGTGTCTTTGACTGAAGATAAAGTAATTGCTGGAATATGAGGGAAATAGTTTCATTAGGACTATTTAAGATAAACTTCTGAGATTAGACCCAGCCATGCAATACATTAATACAACTAAATAATGTAGCAGCAGTATTTTTTTCTCACAGTTTTGAGGCTAAGTCGTCTGTCAAAGAAGAATGACAGAAAACTACCCACAAATATGGACGTACAGACAGACCCACTGACAGACCTTTTTAATTTTATACTAATAAATTATCATTAGTATTATATACAAACATTGATTATATGAATTGCTTTATTTGAACAAGTCAGTAAAACATTTTTATGAGGTATTTAGTATTGAGTTCTAGGACTTTTCAATATTATGGCTTTGTTTTTGCTTCTAGATTTTTTTGTAATTATTATTTAGCAAGTCCGCTTTAATCATTATTAATGCTATACCAGAAACATCTGGATTAAATTTTTAGCAATTTTTTCCCGTCTCAAATATGTAAGATGTATATTAGCTTTGCTAATTAAGTAACGAGGTGCCTAAAATAGTTTTTAATAAAAGCTTTATTCTAGGGATTCAGATATTGATCTTGAAACATTGAACATGAAAGCCAGTTTGTGTGCAATAGCATCTTTATCGAGAGTAAACAAAATAGTTGGCTCACGACAAGCGAATCCAAAAAATAAAAAAATGTTACACATTTTACATAGTACATATATTTTTTAGTAAAACCTCAAATCAACAAAGTGACGTTCTGCAATGTAATTCCACTACTAGAAAAAAAGTTTATCAAGTACAAAATGCTAAAAATTATATTAAAACGATATGTACTAATACGGTGTGTAAAAAAATTAAAAGTTCGATAATTTATAGAAAAATGAGTTTTGCAGCTTTTCTGTTCTATATCTAGGTATCTGTGTAGACTGGGACACTCGTGTGACTCTCCCGCTCTTGCGTATCATGAGTTGATTCAGTGGGTGGCCATTTTTATTTCCCATTTGTGAACGCCTGTGTCCAACAAAGTTGTCTAGGAGACACTCGTTCTGCTGAAAGAAGCAAATATTTGTTGAAACTTTTCTTTTTTGCTCCACTTAACTTGTTGTTTCCTCGATCTTCTTCTTCAGCTCCAATTGCTTTCATATGAGTCATCTCACCCGAGGAAAAGAAACCCAGCATAAGTTTTTTCACATGAAAACTAGCGAGAGAGAGGAAGAATTATACTGAGTCCAATCAGATAAGCCTTTTAGGTCCGGTTTACAAGGGTTTTGCTATGCACACGTTGTACAAATGCGAACACTGAAGTTCCCCGCAAAAACACCATCTGTTCAGATTGGTTCGTACCAATACCGGTCCTGTTTCGTCTCAAAGCTAAAATGGGTCCAAGGTGTTTTCATACGGATACGAGACTAATACGCCAGACAAACAATCGTCTGAACAGGCACTTTGGTGCGGACCAGTACCCAATCGTAGCTGTTACAAATTTTTACCGTGTTTCGTAGCGTACTAGTGTAAACCGAGTATTAATGTATTCAGTGGCTCATCCCGGTGGTAAAACTTATTAATTTGCTTATTTGCACCAAATTTTGTGAGAAATCTTTGTTCATTAAAATAAAGCAAGTTTATAGATCAGAAGTTGCTGTTCTTTGATAAGATAATTATCATTATCAAACAAGATTGTACATGGTTAGTTTGAGTTAGATACATCAGTGACTGGGGAAAGACTGTTAATAGCTTTAGGAAGGGCTGGTGGTTGATACCAACTGTCTTGATAGCCAACACGCTCACATTTAACTATCTCATCTTAGGCAACACTTTTCACTGCTTACTAGATTTAATCACCTTAGACATATCTGAAATTTATATATCAATCAAATTGTTTTATTCACCACCTTTGAAAACCTGGATTTATTGTAGGAAATTCAATGACCCAGAACTCAGTTTGGCACTTTTTTTGAAACTAAGAAATTTTCAAATCCCTCAGTTAATGGAAAACTTTTTCATTTTTAGTAGAAACAAAAAAAGTGTGCTCCTTTATATTTCAACAATTGACTTTATTGAATGAGGTCCACACACCTGATCAACTCTGAAGATTTCCTCTTTGGGTAAGCCTGTCCCTCTATTTGCAATGCTGTCACTTGAGGAGCTACAAGATTGAGTGTTGGTACATCTGTATTACGCACATACATATGTGTGATGTGGTGTGTACCAATCTCATCTAGTATCTCTTGGTCATTCTTGTATCTCTTGAACGTGCACTCCCTCTCCCAAGGAATTCTATCCACTGCAGGCTGACCAGAGTGTCTCAACCAGATTCCTATCCAATAAAATGATGAATATATACAATGTGAGCAACTAAAACTTCCTGTAAGTCATAATGTTAAAGTTTGTGTTATACAATAGTGACCATACAACACAATATCATATTGGCATATTGGTGAAATTTTCAATGAAACTGTAGTTTAAATATGGGGATAATTATTTCCTTGCCATTTTCTTTTCAGTGACAGCTGACCTCACACAAACAAAAACATCCAATAATATTTTCAAATAAGTTTAAATGTTACTTGCACACAATTAGTTTGTACTATAAACTTTTAAATCTGTATAGAAGCAAACTAAAAATAATCCATGATGGGTACATAGCAGTACTGGTAATGAACAAGCTGCACACAAATAATTACACATTACTGAGCTTAATTGTTATATAATATACATTTTAATAACCAATATACTACTCAGTAGTTATCTATACACAGACATGGAGAAGTAACAAGTACTGGGATCAATCGTGTATCGGTAGCCAGTATCGCTGTACATTTTCACGCTTCTGTTCCCAGGCAAAACAAAACCATGTGTCTAGTGAGGATAGGGCAAGGTATGAATATGGATTAATTTAAACAGAAAATTTACAATAATTATATTTTTGTTTAAAATTCTTGCAAACAAGCAGACAACAACAAAAATACAATAGTTCATTGAACAATATAAAATGTGAGCAGCTTTACACCACTAAAAGAACTAACAACTGAAATTAGTGTTGGCAGTTTGGACAGCGGTTGCTTTAAAATTCTTTAAGGCAGCCCATTGTGTACAGGGATCTCTATGAGGTTCTTTTTAAAAGTAAGCCCATTATTTTCAGCTTTTGTGCTATTAAAATTTCCCACTTGCTCAATAATTGTTTGGTTTTACTCGCAGCAACTGTAATGGGTCAGTTTTTTAAGCTGCAATTTATTTCTTTGGTTGGAGGAACAAAATTTGGACATATCTAACAAAAAAATCGAGTTGCGATCAACATATACAAATAACATGATGCACTCTACACAATGCCTAGTAAATAACTGATTGTATTTGGCTGCTGCAGTGAAGGCAGCAACATAGATAAATATGATATCAATCAACATCAGTTACCAATGACCACACAGTATCTATCATTAAGCATTTATAACTGTAATTGTAATAATGACAGCCTTCGCTTTTAGTTGGCTTAGTAAAATTAATTTTTTCTCAACAGATAAATATTTTTATTGTTATAAAAAAAACGTTAATAAGTAATATCAGCTGGACATTGTATCTAAACAATCATTATTGGTATGAAACGAAATAAAATTATTTTCAACCAAACACTGACAGTAGGTTCAAAACTGATCATTTAGGATGATCCTATTGGCTGAAAAATACTTAATGAGGTGACAACTCCTCATCAGTCACTGACACAGGCAGACACTTGTTTTTCGTAATCAGTTTTATACATGCGTCGCTGAGCTCTTGGAATATACTACATTAATTCAGGAGTTGTGTTCTTTTTGTAAAGTCCCATAATGCGTTTCTAGTTGTTTGAATAAAGCTGACCACTAAGTGTAACTTCGTGCCTCCATATTTTTGCAATGATAGGGAATGTTGCTATATTTGGTTTATACAAAAGAGCATCAAATTAAGTAGTTCTGATCTTCCAGCATGTTTGTTCAATTTTTTGTTGAGTCAAAGTTGAAACGATCAAAACACAAACACCTTTTCATTGCATTTGCAAGTCACATTGTGGTTTATAAGTTTCAGACAAGTTTTTAATATGTTGTAGTCCTGTATGTTTATGAGTAGCAAATTATCATATTGACATTTCAATTTTCCGACACTTCAATGAAGATTATGTTAAATGGAAGCCGACGAAATCCATCATCTAGAGATTCTGTAGACTTCTGACATAGGGTTTTGTAGAGTAGATGGTAGATAGGACAAGTGGTTACAACAGCTGTCTCTACATTGCAGCCCAAAGCATTTTTTACTTCGAAAGGTTTCTCTATTTGTAGTTTTTATGTACGGAAATGAGTTCTGACATAACAAAAAATTCTCTAATAATTGCGTTACATGATGCTCTGTATTTTCTTGAAATGAAACTTTTCCTTGCTTCAGTTCCTTTTTTGAGGCAAAATTTTCTACGAAGGTCAAAAGCAAACTTATTGTCAATTATACTTTTGATACAAGGAATCGTTTTTATAATTTTGTTGAATTTTCTGTTTCAAAATTGTGTAGTTTGAGGAAAAGGTTATTGCAAGTACTTTCATGTACCCAAAATACTGCTTATGAATGGTTACTGTTGGCTCATTTTGTTTTCTATAAGTTGTACAACAATATTGTGCATTTCATTGGCGAGAATGATTCTTAGTGCAAATTTCACAGGAAATGACAACTTCTATTTTAGGCTTTCAAGCAAAACTGAAGACTTTGTCTATTATGTTTTTATTCAACATGTTTTAGATTTATATGGCTATATAGTCGCCATGAGTATGTTTTGTACCCTGTCTGTAATCTAGACAGGAAGTAAAAATCCTAATTATTGGTCTTCCTAAAAAAAGCTGTGTATGCTACAGGTTTTTTGTGTCATTTTGTAGTGCTTCTTAACCATACGTTAGAGATATATTAATAGACAAATAAACTTCAACAACACTTTAAAATGAAACATAAATCTGATGTTAATGTCCTCTGTAACAAAAAGTTTTTATGAAAATGTTTGGGAAACTTTAAATAGTAAAATAACGTGAAGAAAACTTCATCGAGATGGCAATATTTGGACACTAAACAGCAATAAAGCATTACTCACTGATGTTTTATTAACGCGAAAGCAAATTATTTTATTGATGTTTGAAACCAACCAACGATAAACGTTTTGAGATGGGCATAAGAAAAAGTAAAATCAACGACTTACAAAAATTATTTTAAAGTGATTTCAACTATTAAAGAACAATTTGAAAATTTGGTCGATGATAAGTATGGTATTGTGAGAGATTTGTATAAGTATCCACCCTGACAGCCCCCCCATACCTCCCACCCCTTGTTGTCCTCTGACCCCCCTAATTATAATCTATGAATCCTCCCCCTTCGGCCTGAACACGAATTATCCCCCCGAGAGTAGACCCCGAAGACCCAGACCCTGTGTAGACACTATGCCACACATAAAAACTACCCCGGGTTACCCCGGGTCTACCCCGAGTCAGCTACCCCGGGCCTGGGTAAAAAGAGAATGGAAGAAGTAGCCTGAGATCTGAGGAACCTAATGCCCTGATCAGAAAGTCGATAGGAGGAATACGAAGACCAGGAGAGCAAGCCAAGTACCAGCATGTCCTAATAAAGACTGGAAGATTACCAGCTGAAGAAAAGAGCGGCAAAAAGTGCCCAGAGCAAATTACCATGTGCTCAAGCCTGTAATTGGTCAACTTTGTAAATAAACTTGTATGCTGTATTGTGATTAGATTACTTTTGCTCTTATGTTGTATGGTTGGCTCACCCAAATAAGGGGGTGAGTTTTCCTCCAGTTCTCCTATAAAAGGAGCCTTGTTGCATGAATTGGAGCAGAAGTCAAGTGGAGTTGTTAGATACCATGATATCTTGCTAAATGGATTGTGCATAAATAAAGTATTATTAATTGAACCTTGATCATTGTGCGTTTGGGTCTAGGACCCCGTCAGTTGGTAGCGTTGATTCGGAGTGACTCCGAAATAATACTCAGAAGTTGTTGGAGTGACCCTGTTGTGTCGGAGTAGCTAGTGTAAAAACTACTACAGTATTTGGTCAAGTAGGTTTTTAAACAGAAATCCACTCCTCATACACGACTTTTGTCATTTCATGTGGATATTTCCTAACCGATTGCTTCAAGCAATCACAGGATGCAATTGATGTCAATGAAGGTCTCTGTGTAGAATTTGTGGCATCACTGTTTGTGAAAATAGCACCGGATTGTTTTGTTGCAGAAACTCATGAACAAAATAACATTCTCAGTAAGTGACTCATTAACGTAGAGTGATTTTTACAAAAGTTGTGCCATTTGAATGCAGCTGCACTTTTAGAGAGATATCAACTATTACAAAAGTTTAATAAGGAATTAATTACACTTATCAAATCACAAAAAGTAAGTTAGTTATTCATAATGATGAAGGATAAAAAACTGTTAATAGTTGCTATAACTCACTCATTTATAAAAATTTTGGCGAAAAAATAGTAAAAAATAGTTCTGATGTCAGTTTGCTCAACCCACTATACAGTGACACCCATTCACTGCCTGCTCCTGGTCTCAAGTCAGTTCTGTTGTGTTTGCAGTTGTTTTCTCTCTCAGGATACTTAACCCTCGTAATGCACACAAATTATAATTGTCTTACAGTTTCTGTTCATGTCAAAAAATCTGTGCAGATAGTTCTAGATATTCTGTGAAAATAATGAGTTGAAGCTACGGTTATATAATTAATGGGAGCAAGACCGTTGGCAAGGATCGAGCAAGATAAATCAAAGTCACTCATATTTGGTTTTCAGCAAACTCATACCTATAAATTACAAAGCATATGCAGTGTTTTATCAGCAACATCATAATTGTTTTTCAATTTTTCACTGCTGTAGATGTTTTCTAGAACTAATCAATATCTTCATGAGTTGTCTCAACTACCAGCAGCTAGTCATTTAGAGTTCAGTAGACATCACTGCAAATGGGTTGTATATTCTACAGCATCCTTTGGTATACCACAAACTTGAGGTCAATTGTACTGCACTGAGAATACTTGTAAAAAAAGCTCATGCCAACAAACCAAGCAAAGACTGACTTACTGCTTGTGTGACCAACTGTCAAAAATGAAACTTCTTTGATTTTGAACAGTGACAGCAAAAATCTAAACAGCTTGGTCAAAAGTAAAATAAAATTCATTTTTGTGTTATTTTTCTCTAAATTGTAGCTAAAATCTACTGTATTGTTACGTCTTCACTTTACCCAAGGAGTGCTGCCCATTGGTGCTTCAATGCAGGACTCGTTAGGTTGCATTCTAGTCTAAACTACTAGGAATAACTTTAACTTAGTACTATTAAGAGTATCCGCAACATGTTCATCAAACATAGTTAAAACTAGCTTAGAACATTATATTTTTTTGACAACTTTTTATAAAGTATCCAACAGATCACAAAGAAGATAACTCCCAATTGTTACAGATTCAAGAGAAAAACAGGAAAGGCACATTAAAAAACAACAATTGTCTGAAAAGTTGATTTTCGTACTTAATATATTTCAGCGATGATAATTGCTTGGTAATATTCTTATGGCAACATGGTCGGTTCATGAAAATGAACAAATTAAAGTCAGTTATTGTCATTTATCTATTGTTCAGTTTCCTTTGCCACTTACGAACAATATTAGTGAATGCGCGTTGATTATTATTTTATTCAGTTAACTACTTTTTTCACTCAAGAGTATATTTATTGACTATACTTATTACCAACCTAATTATACCCATTGCTTGGTTTTTGGTGAATTATTATGTATTGCTACATCAGCATTTTACCCAAGGAGTTCTGCCCATTGGAGATGCAATACACGAGTCTTTAGATTGCATTCTAGTCAGGACTACTAGGGATAACTCTAACAATAGTATTATTGGTTGTTTAGAAGAGCTGAGCTGACTTTACTATTTGCAGGTTGTTAGTTTGGTATTGGAGTGGAGTGGGAGACCTGCCACTTGAGTAAACTTGATACAGTAATACTGGAATAGCTAACAGTACTACAAACCCTGGAGGGAGAAAACAAGCAGGAGGTCTGTAGTAGTTTTGCACATTCTACTACGACACAACGGTATCAATCTGAATCTTCTTTCACTATTTCGGAATCCACTCCGAATTGACTTTAGCAACCTTCACGGGGTCTACGACCCAGACACAGAATAACAGAGTTTTCACTTAATAAGTATTTATTCAATTATCTATTTAGCAAGATATTAGGGTACTTAGCAAAATCCACTAGACTTCGCCTTGAAATGCACAGAAAAAGCTCTTTTTATAGGAGAATCAGAGGTAGGTTCACCCCCTTATTAGGGTAAATAAATCATACAATGCAATAGGAACAATAGATCAATCAAAACAGATAATATACATTTAGTAAACAAGACAAGCCAATCACCACAGTGAGCACATGTCAATTTGTGATCGGCATCTTTTCCCGCTTTTTTTCCTTGCTTGGCATTCTTTCACTCCTTATTAGGGCATTTATCACTTCGCTTGCTCTCCATGCCACCATACTTTGTTCAGCTCCTTTCTGAGGTGGGCATTCAGTCCTATAGGCACCAGGCTACCTGAATCAACTTTTTTGGATACTGGCCCGGGGTAGCTGACCTGGGGTAGACCCGGGGAAACCCGGGGTAGGTAAACTGGGGTTCTCGGTATCCATTTTCGTGAGGAAATTTGTACCGAAGCCGAAGGGGAAGGGATCAGGGGTGGTGTCTAGCTTGTTTACTGACAAGAAAATGGGTAGAGGGGGTCTGGGGGAAGGCTGGGGGTGAAGGGGCTGGGGGTGGACTATCTCATGCAAATCTTTCACATACCCCATTTAATTAGCGACTCAGTCTCTAATTAGTTAAATAATACTATTGAATGATTCAGTGAACCTTACTGAGAGGGTAATATATTTATTGGTTACAGATTATATTCATGTATATAGGCAGAGTAATAGAGTGAGTCTCTATTTTACATACCCATCGCTCGTACTATGTCCATCACTAATGTGGGTGGTTATGGGGGAAGGGGGTGAGAAAGAAGAAAGGTACTTTTCCAGGGGTATCGGCTTATGCCAGGTGGGGGCAGTTGGGCTCGCCATTCTGGTCTGCTGGTGGTCACTTCTGGTGGGTAGGGGTACTGTAGGGGGGCTTGTCAGACAGCGACTCTAGCTCGCGTGTGCGGAAAGGGGTGGCGGAATAGGGGAGGATTTCAGTGTCACCTCCGGTTGGTGATGTTTAGACGGGGAAAGTCTGGAACTTCACTAAAACTGCTCAAGGAGGGCTTCACAGGTTCTTCATGACTGTTATCCTGTAGAATCCACCTGCAATCAGTATGGTTAGTTACTTTCGGACTAAAACAGGTAGTCGGCACTGTGGGGGGTATCTCCACTAACTGGTCCTCCTGGGCACTAGAATGGGTGGTACTCAGCTATGTTAGCTTCCAGTAGAAGCTTTTCGCCGTCCTCTTCCAGTTGCAGATACGAGTTGTCACTTTTTGCTTTCATTTTAGTTAGGTACGTAGTTAATAGCTGCAGGAAACAAGCGGTTTGCTTAGTACAAGTAGTAGAAGAAGGAAGGACTGAATTTATTGTGTCATTGGGTTCCAAACTGGTTCGTACTGGTTCGTGGGGGTGGACTGGCATTGTAGTGGGGGAAAATTGAGGCGTCTTTAGCGGGTCTTGAGGCAGCGAAAAACAGGGGTGGACGTGGAGATTTGGTGTGGGGGTAGAGGACATTCAGGCAAGTCGTTCAAGACTACGCATGGAGGCATGGGGTCCTCAGGCTTAGTGGTAAATGCTTTCAATCTGCTAGCAACTTCAATTTCTCGCAGTATTGTTCCCTTTACACTGATTTATCTTTTGCAGCCACCTGGTGGCACCAGGGTTCACCATAACGTTGGGGGGTCCCACGTTTTGCCTAGGGCGATCTGTTTCTGCTGGCCTTATGGTAGAGGGGTGCGTGACAAGAGAGGGGACAAATTCTGTGTATGGCCTTTAGCTCGGCCAGTCCTTGTCCGATTTGGCCGGTTTTTTGCTGGAGGTTTTAGGGGGTGTTTCCTTTACAGGCTGCTGTAGGCTAGGGCTTGCTCCTCTTTCATCCACCAGCAAGGGAGGAGAAGGAAGGACCAAGGGAAGTCTGGGGTAGGAGTAACTCCAAGAGGGGAGGGGAGCATCTTGGGGAAAGGTGGGGGGACTTCTTCCCCTCCATGGAGCATCACCACCCATATTGGGGCGGCTAGCTGGCTCTAAGGCTGCAGGGGCTTGTCCGTATGGTTCCAGACACGCTTTATACGGCTTGTGACGACTGTCATTTCACACTGAATGCTGTCCATGCCAGCCAATCAGGTAAGTATGATTGCTATAAGTCTTTTCTGACAGGTAAGGTCCAACAAACTTGAGTTGTAGTTTTTGGTTTGGCTCTTCCGTTTTCTCTTCTTTTCCAACCACACTTCGTCTCCCCCTTTAAACAGGTTGGTTCCTCTCCTTCATTGCCTCTTATCTGCCTCTGATCAGCCCTGAGGGTTTTGTGCACTTCATAGGGTCTCTGCTGTAGTGCCTGGGCGTACTCATGCACTGGTACACACTCGACTGGGGGGGGGGGGGGGGGGCGGTGACAGGTCAGTTGGTCGGGCAGACTCAGCTCTCTACCAAGCATAAGAAAGTTAGGGGTCTCTCCTGTAATAGAATAGGGGGGTAGCAGGAAATTCTCTCATCAGCTGCAGAAGGATCATGTCGCATTCTTCTGGCTGCCTCTTTAGTAGGAGTGAACGCAGTGCATCTCCCAGCACCCGATTGTTGTGTTCTACAACTCTATTGGCTTGGGGTGGTAGGGGGTAGTCCAAGTCTTTTTGACTTGCCAGAGGGTGCACAATTCACGCATGAGACTAGAATCGAAGTGAGCACTCTGATCCGTGTGCATTTGTTCAGGCAGTCCAAAACAGCAAAACACGTGCTAATCTGGGGCGGTAGCAACTACTGGGGTTTTAGCGTCAGGGAAGGGAAGTGCATCTTGTCAGCATGTGAAGTGGTCCGTTAAAACAAGGATCCACTTGTTACCACGGTCTGTCTATGGAAGAGGGCCGACAAAATCTATGGCCAATTTTTGCCACGGCCGGCATACATTTGTTGCCTAGTTGGGTTGGGCCTTGTTCCACAATGTTTGGCTCGCTGACACGTCTCACAACTGTTTATTGCTCGTCGTACGTCAGCAGCCATGCCCTGCCAGTACCAAGTAAGGTTGAGCCTTTTGAAGTTGCGTCGGATGCCTTGGTGGGCCATGACATGGGTTTCCCAGACCACCTAGCCTCTGAGAATAGAGGAATATACAGTACACCAGTGTGACGTGCATTGCCCGGATTGGTGTATCTTTAGGACACCATACGGCCGGAGTTGCATTGAGTGTGGACATTATTCAAGCTGCCGTAGCTTGTTGGTGCCTAGCTCTAACTGAGTGGGAACAATGGGGGAGTGAGTCTTGACTGACTATGACTGCTACGGGGTGATGGCCGGTCTTCTGGGCCTCTACTGAGTCTGTGTGAGGGGGTAGGGGTGGGAGTGAGCGAGAGCGTCTACTTGGCGACTGGGTGCAGCGGTTGCTCTGTGTAGATTGGAAAAGGGGGGTAGGGCGAGGGGGGGGGGGGAAGAGTACGGACTATTTCCTTTTTTGTAAGTCCGCCATCTCTAGCTTATATATGTCCACATTGCTTGCAGTCTGGGGAACAACGCCTCCTGAGTCCGTCGGCATTTCCATGTAGGTGCCCACTACAATGTTCAATTGTGAACTTGAACTCCAACAGTGTCTCGAGCCATCAAGCTACTTGGCTGGAAGGTTCCTTCCTTTAGCATAGCCACATGAGACGATGGTCTGTCCTAATCCAAAAGGTTTGTCCGTAGAGGTAGGATCGGCCGTGTTTGGTTGCTTTGACCACTGCTAGTAACTCCTTTTGAGTGACACAATAATTGCGTTCAGGGGGACTCAGGGTCTCACTATAGTAGACAATTACTCGCTCTTCCCCATTTTGTATTTGAGAGAGGGCAGCTACGACACCTTTGTCACTGGCATCGGTAATTATGATGTGTGGACTATCTGCATCGGGGTAGGGATGGGGGCCAATCACAACATGTCAATTTGCGCTGGGCATCTTTTGCCGCTCTTTTTCCTTGCTTGGAATTTTTTCACTCCTTATTAGAGCATCCTGTTATTTTTCCACTCCTTACTAGTGCATTTATCACTTAGCTTGCTCTCCAAGCCACCATACTTTGTTCAGCTCCCTTCTGAGTTGGGCATCCAGTCCTATAGTTCCCAGTTTATCTGAATCAATTTCTTTGGATATTGGGCCGGGGTAGCTGACCTGGGGTAGACCCGGGGTAACCCAGGGTAGGTTATATATGATAAGTAGGGTCTATACAGGGTCTATACAGGGTCGGTTTCCTCGGTATCCATTTTCATGGGGAATATCTACCTCTTGTAAAAACTATTGACAGACAATTATTGCCAGTAAAACCCAATCCTGAAGGAAAATTTAGCTATTTTATTTGTACACAAAAGAAAAGAACAAAACATTTTTCATGTTTTCAAAGAAGCATGATTCACTTACGTTTAAACTTAACAGGTTTCATATAACGTTAGTTCTCAGTTATCCTAATGCTTTAACTGACTTCTTGCTGTTGCCAGGTTATTTCTATGTTATGCATATACTTACCTCTACCAGAGCTAGTAACGCGGGACTCTTCAGTTGACTTTTTACTTTCATTACCACCCATCGTGTACAAAACCTTTGAGCTGGTTACTTGAATGGTAGATTACTTAACCCTACTTATCATTGCCATCTGCATCTCTACATCAGTCTACAAGCAGTTCACATGGTTTTCTCTTCGTTGGAGAAGTTATCTCTCAAACCAACTATTATGATATAAAATTTCTTTTGCAGTGGGCTATTTTCTAATAACAACAGCGTGTGTAACTTTAATGGGAGGTAGTAAGAGGAGTGAAGTAGGAGTTGACTTCACCAGAAGGTAGTAATCGCAAATATTTATTTTGTGCTGACCCAGCCATAACAAATACCCTGTTGTCTGTTTAATTTTGTTGATGGCATTCCTAAAGTAGCAGTTTTATAATAGAGAGATGATGAATAAGCTTTTATTAGAGAGAATATGCATCATATAATCACATGGATGGGCATCACTGGTGGTGAACAAGCCCTTGTGCATCTCACAATATACAGTATTATGTTTCTGATTGTACTCAAAGGTTTCTTTTGAGTCCATGTGCCCCATTGGCACTTACATGTACAGCTAAGTTAACTCAAGGAACTCTGCTATTTATTTAGCTTTTTAAAAACTTGGCGCTGTTTTTGTAAATGAAAATCTAGCGTACGGTGTAACTGGATAATCAATAAACTTATTGAATGGTCATCTGTTACAATAACAATACATAGGTGACCTGGAGAGCAAAAACACAAAAGTTTAAATGTTGCAAACATCTTTTGACAAAATGCACTCAGAGTGTATAGATGATCTTCAGTGATTAGTTATCGTAAATCTACTTGAAGAATCAACTCACAACATATAAATACATATTACAGGCCTATTTGAGATCCATTAAGATGTAGAACTAAAGTCAATGGAGAGTAACACCAGCAAGAGCCAGCTCCATTTTATCATTATATTGATAAAGACTTCGTATTGTGGCCGTTACATTCCAATCACAATAGTAAACAGATTTAGATGAGCACTAGTATTTTGTTCACACGCAGTGCATTCTAGGAAGCGCTAGTTAAGACAAGCATGGGCTTGCTTGGTTAATAGCGCTAAGTAGCAGATGAGTCCAGCCTGAATGCTTACAGATGAGGCAAAGTAGCGTGTACTCTTGAAGACTGGTATTGGACCTGGTAATTTTCTATGGTGTCACTGTATTTGAACTGTGTTGGCTAGTTTCCTTTGTGCCAACCTGTGCTTGTAACTAGGTCATGTTTATTCTGTTGTGCCAGCTTTGTATTTAACCAATAATAGAGGTATAATTTCATTTGCATTTTCAACTGGTGGAGTCTTATAAATAGAGAGATTTTTTGCCCAAGCGGGAAGATCTGTTTGCGCGCTTGTCAAGGAGACAGCTCCTGCAAGCTTTTGTGTCTTACAAGCAATAAAGTGTTTATAACTTTGCCTCTGAGTATTAAGTTTGGCAGGTTGCCGGTTTACTTAATTGTTCCTCCATGTCGGTGGATCTAGGTGAGTAGTTTATACACCACCAGTCAGGAAGGGAGCCATAACTATCACGCCGATAGCGCTCCCGATCCTGTACTAGGGTTCTAGCTACCACAGCGCTTATCAGTGTGTGAATGATAAAACAGGCTACCGAGCTGTTAGAACGCTAAACACGGTCAACTCTATCTAGTAGTTTTCTGTGAAGGCATAACAACCGTTAAACACGGCAAAAATCTTTACAATATAACGAATTTGAAGAAGGTAATTGCAACTTATCCGTGAAAGTTGTAGTTTCAAACTAACTTCTCTCAATCTTCATTATTCTTATAGAGTGCTAATTTTTACTCTTTGAAACAGTTACTATTTTAGGTCAAGTAATGAAAAAACAATACGGGATGTAGATTTTTGGCATCTATCTCATTTGGTCTCCAGTTTTTGTCTAGCCAACTTCAAAATTGAGCCTGTATATTTTGATTAAAATTATTCATCAAGCTTTTTTGATTTTAAATTGTAAAATATTGTCATATGAAGGCGGTTGAGTGCTCAATAACAACAGTACTAACAATCAAAAAGTTGCTTACTCAGAAAAACAAGTTTTAATAAGTTATATGTTTGTTGCAATCTTCTGTTTTGCAATTCACAAAGTCTCTACGCCATGCCCACACTTACATACCTCTAACTCAACGCTAACAAGTTGAGTTTTTGAAAAATCACCTTATAGCTGTATATAACTAGATGCATGGTTGAAAAAATTAGTACTAGATGTGCATTGATTTAGTCTATAGGGACTAGCTAATGGGTGAGAAGGCAAACCCCTTAGATATCATTTTGAGCTAAACTCAATCTTGGACAGTTTAAATTAAATGATTTTTATTGAACGCTTGTTTTGAGCTATTTAGTGATAACATCTATTATTAGGAGCATAACAATAGTTACAGCGATCACCAAAGCGACAATGTAAAAAAATCAAAAACTGTTTTATTGCCTCCCTGATGTATGTTGATTCTTTGCACACAGTTAGTTTTTGTCATAAAGTATCAACGTCTTGTTACTTAAAACCGTCTCATCATGGCAGCAGCAGCAGTGGCAACAGTACCGCTGGCAGTGGCGGCGGCGATGACTGCGACGACACCGGAGATGGCGGTGACGGCGGTGACGGCGGTAAAGGGGGTGATGGTGATGACATTGATGATGATGATGTTTTGCTATTGTTGCTTTTACTGTTCAGTCTCAGCGTCTCCAAAACAGGAATGTGCGTGAACATGAAATTCTTGTTTTTACTTTTATTTGCACAAATTGACAAGCTGTCAAAAATACATCTCTGCACTATTAAACAGGCTTTATATTCCGCTGTGATTTTTAGGAACGAAATCTGTGCAAAGCCACATTGAGAAAGATTCCAGTTTTACTCTCCAACACAAAACAACTTTGGCCTATTCATCCGGTACACACTCTGAGTTAACTTAGCCTCTAGCTCCTAATGAATTACTCCCCAGCTATGTAAGTAGCTTGTCATTGAGTGGGTTGTTATGTTGTAGTTGGGCGTTGATGGGATGACTCCATTAATACCAATAAAACCTGTAAACCTTGTATTGGCCAATGATTCCATATGATACAACCTGCTCGCAATGCACATTCAACAGTCTATCAGTTAATAGTGGGTAGGTTTGATGTACACAACCTTCGGTTTTTATTCTCAAAAGACATTCTCAGTCCTACATTTATTGACCAGTTCACAACTATAATAATAAATTAGATATCAATTCTTGGTGCTGATAACTATTATAAGTTTTTTGGTTGAGCTTTGGACAGACAAATATTAATGGGATACTATTGTAAAAAAATATTTCGTCCCTTTTACTTCGAAATACAACCTAGCAAATTTTGAATGGAATTGAACAGCCTGAGGTAAGTTTCGGAAACTACCGGTTGGTATACATTTACACATGGAAAAGACTATGAGACAAAGTTATATCCAGCATATTGTAATGGATTCCGGTCTGTTACCACGGACATCCACTAGTCTCGAGTATTGTACCTCTCTCAAGAGGGGACACTGTGCTGAATGACAGTGACAACTGTGCAGGGTAACCGAATTACCCGATAAGGCAAGAGCCCATGGCTCAGACAAACAGTACAGCGTAATGCTTCTATAAGTGGCTATATTCTCTATGATAGTCCTGAGGGTAATTATTCCTCTAGGGTTGGCAACAGAGAATGAATGCAAAGAGTAAGACGGCGTGCTCTCCTTTTATAGGAAAGCTAACAAGTACAAAACATATAACAATCATAGCACAGGAAACAGATTAGCCAATACAATTGATTATATAAATAAGTATCCAATCAACAATGCAGTACGGTTAAATAAGGGAGGTGCCAAGTGGCTAAGGGCGGAGTCCTATCTCCTCATTGTCCAATCAGTAGTCCTGCAAGGCTCCCAGGCTGTATATAGAGTAGGGTCCCTGAAGTTGGCAATCTAAGAGTAGGTACTTCCTGTTCTCAACTTTGACTGAGCTCCTACATACTTTTGAAGATCCTCATCTATGTTGGCCATCTTGTGCCGGCCTGGTACGGCTATACCGGGTCGGTAGGGGTCACTACCGGCCCTGCAGGGGTCACTACCGGCCCTGTTCACTATGCCACCGGCACAGTAGGACTTTCCACCCAAACAGCTGTTAACCGAACGCTGTGGGTCAAAGTCTAGCGCATTGTCTCGCAAGGTTCTAGAGTAAACTACCTGTTCACTACTAGTGTGCATCAAAATTTACCACATACCTCTCTCTATTAAAGTCATAGTCTGGCTTTAATAAAATAATATCAAGAGCAGATATGTGTGGGAGTAAGACCTGTACCCAGATTATATATATTTGTATAATGTGCACAGATATATAATATAGCAACGGGAGTATATGTGGAGTAATATGTATATAGTCCGGCGTCTCATCTAGTAGAGAGCGCCCCTCAGGCTGGAGGCTTGCAGTCGCAGCCGTTCAACCTCTGTGGTGATAAGCCGTGCCTTGGACTTAGCCACCGTAGTCTGTTCCTCAGACAGAGTCTGGTTAATTAATAACCTCCGCAGCTCTCCAAGCTGCTACTCGAGAGCAGTGACATGCTCCTCTATGTGTGTGGCCAAACGAACACTGTGCTGTAGGAAGTGGCGCGAAGGCCTAGGTAATTCCACTTCGCTTGGCTTGATGCTGGCAACTTCTGGTTTTGGCACGCAAGTTGCGCTGGGTGGGCTGGCCTCCCGCTTAGGTATCCTGCACCCCGATAGTGTTGGTGCAGGCCTGCCTCTGCTATCATACTTCTTCTTGGGTTCTTCTCTGCGCACTGGAGATCCCAGTCGCTTCCTTGCAGGCACCCTGGGAGTTGGTTCCTCTTGGTGCGTGGGGTGGCATCGCATGAACTTTGGTGCATTGTTCCATCTAATGAACTCACAGAAGCGGGTGTAGCTTGGACGATCAACTGTGTAGATGATCCCCGTCTTCTGGTAGTGGACGGCATCTCTTGGCACTTTGAATTTACTCTGATGCGAGTACACAGTATCGTGGCTTTCGCTTGCATAGTGGCATCGGCAGTAGTGCCTCTGATCATGCTGCAGAGTGTGCACCCTCAGATGCCAAGTATTCCTGGCTGGTAGTTGCACTTGATACAAGTGTAATCCGTTGCCTCTTGCAGCAGGTGTTCCACCCGCTCCTCAGTTTCTGTCGTGATCCAGCGCAGCATGCGCCATTTTGTTTGGTTTCTCCTGCCATCCTCCTTCCATGAGGTGGTCGGCTCATCTTCTAAGGTAGGCGTCACAGGAACTGCACCTTCTCCTCTGTCTCCTCCTCTGCAGGAGGGCTGCGTGCTTGCACCAACCGTATGGTGAGCTTTGGCGTCACGCTCACCTGGGAGCGTGAGTCTACAACAACAGGTGCATGATAAACTTTATGCAACATGTTAATGGGCTGCATGTGTTGCAGTGGGGCTTGCTGTACCATAGTGTCATGTGTGGGTGAGAGCAGTGGCCCTGGAAGTTTTAGCGCTGACAGAACCTTCCATATCTTATCTCCAGGAGACCGCCGTTCCTTTTCTAAGGAAAGCCAGCGCCTTTTCTCCTCTTCCCACTGTACTGTGAGGGTGCAAGTAACATTGCGTGCCGGGGTGTGGTGCGCTGTGCTGTGTGGCACTAAGGTTGGTGGTGAAAAGGTCGTGGGACGCTCACCCTTAGCTGCCACCACAGGCTTTCTCTTTCGGTAAGCTTTACAAGGGTAACTACTGCCTTGTAACCTCTCAGTCTTTCTCGACTGAATCTCTGGAGGATCCCAGGCCGGTACAAGGTTGCCCCGGGCCGGTATAGAGGTGCTCTGGGCCGGTAGGGAGTCATCCCAGGCCGGCTGGTGGGCACTTGATCTCACGCTCCTTTTTATCTACTGCCCTTATGAGGGT
This sequence comes from Cryptosula pallasiana, assembly GCA_945261195.1. Classification (NCBI taxonomy): domain Eukaryota; kingdom Metazoa; phylum Bryozoa; class Gymnolaemata; order Cheilostomatida; family Cryptosulidae; genus Cryptosula; species Cryptosula pallasiana. Next base: position 14,961,343 of record OX183134.1, on the reverse strand, counting down.
GTCAGCAGTCCCAACTTGTGGAAAAGCGCATGCTCTACTGTCACCAGCGCGTGGTGAGTCTAGAGGTTCAGGTTTACCATAGCTAGGTGAGCTACCACCCCGTAGTGCTAACGGATCTCGTGGTGTGCAGTTTTAAAATAGCTACTTTGAAAATGCAGCATGTAATTGCTCAACCTCTTCCTCTTTCTCTGCTAGCTTGACCTCCTCCTCCTTCTCCTTCTCTTTATCTACCTTGGTATACAGCTCAGCTGTTGGCATCACTTCCAGTTCTGTCTCCAACTGAGCAGGTGGGTAGTCGTCAAGATCTAACAATAGATCTTCTGCGTCGCTAAGTTTAAGACAATGGTTAGCCATCTTATAGGTGGTGTTCCTTCTCCTGTGGCTTTTGTGGGTATGAGTGGCTTTTTCAAGCTGCATGGTTGTTCACAATTCTGACTCATCCCGTCTGGCTCCACAGGAAGTATTTGGGTACTGGGGGTTTTTGGCTACTTCTCCAATTTCTTTCGATGGTCAGCTACAGTGATTCTGTTCACTGGAGGTTGTGGGGGAGTTCCTGGCGATTCTTCAGAAACTAAGCATGATGCGGTTCGCACCTCCCTTGCAGTCTTTTTGAGTCTACTTACTGCTTTTCTTGCCTTTCTACTAGGCGGGTGGCGGGAATTCCCATCCAGACAAAGTTGAGCGCTGTCAAAGCCTGCCTCTGTGTTGCGCCTGCTTGCTTCATCTCTGCATCTTTTAACAGAGGGTTGATACTCGAAGGGCAGCTGCCTCTCTCCAGCAGCAGGGCTCCCTTCCTCCCAGTGCAGGGGCGTAGCCAGCGGGGGGGGGGGGGGGGAAACACTGTTTTGCCTCTGGCTCCTACAGTTGTTGTCCGATCCGGCTCAAATCTTTGGCCATCTGCCTGTGGCGGGGGCTCTTCACAGCCTGGCGCATTCCACCTGTAGTTCTCTCTACAGTGGGTGGTTGTATGGGGACGCCCTCTTCTTCAGGGGTGTAAGGTGGGTTCTCCGTCAGCTCTGCTTGTGCTAGACGGACATTATCATCAAGTGGCTGCCCGTGCTTGTCCGTGCAAGGTAGCTCATCTCCATCTATGATGACATTAGAGTCTGGAAACTGCAGGGCACACTGGTGTAAGGTGAGGAACAGCATGCCAATGATAGCATCTTCATTAATGTCACTAATGATGAAGTTAGCGCTCGTTCTCAGTCCACGAAGCTGCAAGTTCACTTGCAGTGTACCGTAAAAGGGCATCCTTGATCCGTCAGCCATGAGTCCATGCGCCTCACTGCGCTACAACGTGTTCTTCACTGACTGTGGCAGTTGCTGGTACAGATGTTTTGACAGCAAGTTGGTGGTGCAGCTGGTTTCAATTAACAGAGAGGCTGGTCTACCGGCTAACCTTCCAGCCAGGAAGTAGCTGGCCTGGTAAGGTCATTCCAATGGTGACGTTGCCATTTGTGTTTTCCTGGGGGTTTTCCACTCTCTCCTAGAGTTACAGGACTAAAAGGGAGTTGGTGAGCCATCCGGCTACTGTCAGTCTGCGTTCTCTTGGGGGTTGTCCACTCTTTCCTAGAGTTCCAGGACTGTATGGGGTATCAGAGTTGTTTGCCTTGTCCAGTGGTGGTTGGTTACTGTCTGTAGTGTCTTGGGGAGTTGTCCACTCTTTCCTAGAGTTCCAGGACTATAAGGGGTCGTGAGAGTTGTCCGGCTTGCCCAGCTGCAGTCAGCTGCCTGTGGCGCTACTGCGGGCGCTGGCCGTTTCCCGTCTGTCTGGGGGTGTTTGTAAATCGAACTGCGCGCTGAGTTCGGGGGCAGGTGCCCATCATGTGGCATGGTTTTCCACAGCCCCAGCAGCGTGTTGTAGGTGCTGTCTCCAACTGCGGAGAGGGAGCTGCTTGTCTGGCCGCTCTCAGCGACCGTATCTCTTCAGTTAAGAGCTTCAGGCTGTCCATGACTGTTGTCATGGGATCCGGTATGGCAGGTGTGGGAGTGTGGTGTGTCTGCTGCACTGCAGTAGCGGTGGAGACACGTTGGGACGGGCTCTTGGCAACCGTCCGCATCCATTCCTCTTCCTCCTCGTCGGCATCCTTTTCCAACATCAGTACATGAGCCTGGTGCTCTTCAAACGGTGTCTTTATCTGCATGTACTCGTTGCCGGCCCTGACTGCTTCAGCTATGTCAACGGGCTGCGTGGCCAACAAGTGTCTCTGCAGGTAAGAGTTTCCGACTGTGTGCTGAAGATATCCAGCATCATCTTCTGCATGGGTCGGTGTGGTAGATCAGCATACGCAACGCGCACTAGGCGCTCTACTTCACTTGCATGCTCTTGGAGCAACGTCTTGTGTTGGCGGCATAGGCTGGTCAGCCAGGACATAACTTCCCTTGGTGTTAGCCCAAAACGTGCTCGTAGTGCAGTAAATATACCCTGCAGATGTGGAGGCTTTACACAGTCCAATGCTTTACCTCAGAATGCATCTCTCAAGTACAACATGACCGTGTTCTCTGGCCAATCGTTCATCTCTGCTACTTCCATGGATCTATTAATAAAGTATTCGACATCTCCTTCACCGTCAAACTTTGGAGCCTTCAAAGTAGCTGGTGCATTGCCTTGGTTGGGCCTCATCATGACCGTCAATGCTTCGGTCAATCTGTCAATTGCTGTAGCTTCTGGGTTGCCAGCTGGTGCTCGACCAGCGCTGCGTGCCCTCTGGGTGGCCATCCTTTGCAGATAGAGGAGTGATCTCAACTCAGATCTAAGAAATGGTCAGTACAATTGGATCCCGGGCCGGTATGGGTGAGATCCGGGCCGATAGCAGTGTTTCCAGTGGCTCTAGCAGATCTAGGGATTGGTCCAATGGATACTGTGGCAGTATCTGGCACTCCGCCGCTTGTAACAACCGTTACGAAACTTCTGGTACTGCTGCAGGGCGGAGCAAGCTCTACAAGCCTACAGGCAGTAGTGTAGGGACACTGTAAATGGATACAGTGCCGGGCTCACGGTTACCAGCTGAGTAGCACTCCAAGCTGAATAACCTTTGGTAGTTGAGTCTGTATAGCTGATACACGACTCTCTCTTCTTTCTGCACAGTGCCGGTATCTCTATGTCCAGGGCGGAGCGAACTCAACGAGCCTGTAGAAGATACGGTAGCGTCTGTACTGGACTGCTGCAAAAGGAGCAAGCTCTATGGTTGATGCAGACAGCCTGTAGTAGTGGATACTGTGACGGGATAGCTGCTGCAGGGCGGAGGGCCTCAACGATCCTGCAGAGAAATCCGGTAGTATCTTGTATCAATTGCTTCTTCAGATCTACTACTTCGGTAGATCAATTTTCTTCTCCTCTCTCCAGATCTACACCCGGTAGATCACTTCTCCTTCTTCAGTGGTAGCTGGCCTGCAGTGCATTCGCAGGGCCAGAAAGTAGCGTGAAAGAGCACAGCGTGGGAAGGTACCATTTATCCCACCACTGCCACCAATGTAATGGATTTCGGTCTGTTACCACGGACATCCACTAGTCTCGAGTATTGTACCTCTCTCAAGAGGGGACACTGTGCTGAATGACAGTGACAACTGTGCAGGGTAACCGAATTACCCGATAAGACAAGAGCCCATGGCTCAGACAAACAGTACAGCGTAGTGCTTGTATAAGTGGCTATGTTCTTTATGATAGTCCTGAGGGTAATTATTCCTCTAGGGTTGGCAACATGAGAATGAATGCAATGAGTAAGAAAGTGTGCTCTCCTTTTATAGGAGAGCTAACAAGTACAAAACATATAACAATCATAGCACAGGAAACAGATTAGCCAATACAATTGATTATATAAATAAGTATCCAATCAACAATGCAGTACAGTTAAATAAGGGAGGTGCCAAGTGGCTAAGGGCAGGGTCCTATCTCTTCATTGTCCAATCAGTTATCCTGCCAGGCTCCCAGGCTGTATATAGAGTAGGGTCCATGAAGTTGGAAATCTAAGAGTAGGTACTTCCTGTTCTCGACTTTGACTGAGCTCCAACATACTTTTGAAGATCCGCGTCTATGTTGGCCATCTTGTGCCGGCCCGGTACGGCTATACCGGGTCGGTAGGGGTCACTACCGGCCCTGCAGGGGTCACTACCGGCCCTGTTCACTATGCAACCGGCACAGTAGGACTTTCCACCCAAACAGCTGTTAACCGAACGCTGTGGGTCAAAGTCTAGCGCATTGTCTCGCAAGGTTCTAGAGTAAACGACCTGTTTACTACTAGTGTGCATCAAAATCTACCCCAAAATGGAGGCTTTTTCACTTCAGTCATTGGGCACTTCTGCTGCCAGGATAAACAATGTGTACTTTGATTACACCAAACAATTACACCCAGCAACGTTCAACTGCTAAAACACTCTATCAGTTATACATGAGCATATTTGACATGAGCAGATAAACCAAACCGAAAGTGTTATTCTATCTAAATGGGTTCATTACCCATACAGAATGTCCACTAAAGCGTTCGCCTACATGTGAAGTGGTAACTTGTGGTGTACAGTAGCAGATACCATAAATAATTAACAGCCGGTAGATAACAGCTCAAGCCCCTGCAGATAACGTGAGGCTATAAAGGCTACAATTAGTCTAGTTAAGCTCAGCTCCCACTAAGGACTATCTCAGAAAGTGACCTGCTGGCTGAATAACCGAAGGAGTTACTCAAATCCACTTTGGGCTGAGCTTGTCGAGTGTTTTCTTTTTTATAGAAGACACAATGTTTTTGCATTATAGTCATAAATGCTAAATAAAATTTGCCTCATGACAAAAGAAAACAGCCTGAGGCTGTTTGTTTGTGTCAAAACTATTCAATGATTTACTGGCAACACATATGAAATATCGATAAAGCTTATAGCAAACCTAATTCAGAATGAAAGGTTTGTATTTATGAAGATAGAAACACCTTCAGCAGAGTTCATGAAAAAGAAGTGATTTTGAAGGTTTAATAAACATTAACAAAATAATACCTTGTAGTAATTGTTACGGATAAACCACCTAGGCTAACAGAGTTTAATCTATTATTAAATTTTACAAGTAATTCTCACAAAAGTTAGTTGTAATATCTGTCCACACACAGATAGAGTCAGCATGTTTTAGTTTCTCTGTATCTCACAGTATACAATAAATTATTTCTGCTGTTTCAAAGCATTTTGTGAACAGTTAAAACTCCCAGTGGTTACCTTACTAATGCCATGGTTAGCTTGCATTGAGTGGTTGTTTTGGTGCAGATAAGCATTGATGGAGGGGTGCTGTACAAATATATTGGCATTGCAATCATTATCACATGAGTTTGTAAACTTTTTATTACCTGGTGTGGCTGTGTAGCAACTGGTAATGGTACTATTGGGTACAACATGTTTATACAATGAGGTACCGATGTGCTTTCTTTTGGAATGGGCTGTCAAGTTTGATTGGGACTTTTGCAGTGGAAGGTGGTTGGGACCTACTCACAGGTGTTCTACACTAGACCTGATGTAGGAATATCTACCAACCAGATCAGGACTGATACCCTTGGATGGATAGATTTTATTGCATAGTTCATCTCATCCTCTATTTTTCTACCAACCCTTCTCTCGTCCTATCTTGTGTTGAAACGAATGAAGCAACACGAAACAAAATTGCACATTTAAGAGTGGGCCAGCCAAAGATAAGAGTGTTTGATGTGCTAAAATTTTATATTACTCTTTATTTTACAAAGGGATGTTTTCAACTAGGAAATTACTGGCCAGTTGCTCCTCAAGGCTCAACTTTGGCATCAATTTTTACAATAGCTATTTGTTATCAAATTTTGCCTGAGTGGAAAACATTAATGAAAAGCAATAACATAATTGGGTTCCAACAATTTTACTTTATCAAAGTTCAGCTTAACCATCTGACTTCTTTAGGCTGTCAAGTCTCTCCCAATATGCTTTTAATACATGCATTGATTATGGTAAAAATTGATCACCAAAAGAATATTTTATAAAAGGTTCATTACCTTTACCAAGTTAGCACTTAACCAGTCATCCTAATCAGAATGTCCTTTAACTATTCTCTTAAGTTCCCACATTAGCCATAAACTTAAATGAAATAATCACCAACTGATGCAAGATAAAATAATTGTTCTCATTCATCTACTGAAAGAAAGAGTAGCATTATGTATTGATGAGTCCCATACTTAAACTTTGAATGTGCAAAGTTTTAGAATTGCATCATTTTTTTCACATTGAACGATTTGCTATCTAAATTTATTTATGGAAGATTATGTTAACAAACTCAGCCCCAAGTAATATATAGACCGGCTATAAAACTGATAACAATAAGTAGCTACTTATTGAGTGCAATGAAGGGATGGAACACATAATAGACCGCCTGTATATAACAACTCGGTCTATAATAGCCAATGAGTGATTGGAAATGCGAGAAATACGTTCACCTGGTGAACATGTCAACCACGTTCCACAAAAACTTCCACTTTTTAACAGCAAAAGGAGAGTTGATGAGCAGCGCTCTACTGAAAGAAGCCAAACCAACTTAGCTCCCCAGTCCAGCATTTATTAGATCAAAGCTGAAATTTTTTATTAAGTTGATTAAAAAATTGTGGAGCCCAAAGCAGAACACTGTGCTGAATGGGCTGCAATAAACCAAACTTTGGGATTGAAAAACCCTTAGAATACATAAAGGGACAATGATCTCACCTCGAGCACTCACAGATAGAGTTTCAACAGCTTTTAGCCCAATACGGAAAGGTTTGTCCGGATATACCTAAATTACATTATTGAGAAATCATAGAGGTCTCACGGTTTGCTTTAGCAGCATATTGCATATAATGTGCTGCTAAAAACTTAACAGGCACAAATAGATGTATTTGACATGGTGAGACAGACTATATTAAATGAGCTTTTTTGTTGGTTTCACGGCATGGACAAAACACAGAATAAAGTGGCTGCCACATTAACCAGTCAGTTAAGCTGCAAGATTAGCCATGAATTGGATTTAGACAATCAGCAGCTAGTGCAGACGAAATCAAGTCATCATGCATTGCCTGAAGCGAGTAGTTTAGCCTGTGTTACTAAACCGCAAATGAGAAATTTAACAAAAAGAAGTGGATAGATCAGCCGAAAATAATTCTGGTTGGTGCTCATGGTAGCCCATTCTGATTGGTGCTCATGGTAACCCATTCTGGTTGGTGCTCATGGTAACCCATTCTGGTTGGTGCTCATGGTAACCCATTCTGGTTGATGCTCATGGTAACCCATTCTAGTTGGTGCTCATGGTAACCCATTCTGGTTGGTGCTCATGGTAACCCATTCTAGTTGGTGCTCATGGTAACCCATTCTGGGTGGTGCTCATGGTAACCCATTCTGGTTGGTGCTCATGGTAACCAATTCTGGTTGATGCCCATGATAACCCATTCTGGTAAGTGCTCATGGTAACCCATTCTAGTTGGTGCTCATGGTAACCCATTCTGGTTGGTGCTCATGGTAACCAATTCTGGTTGATGCCCATGATAACCCATTCTGGTAAGTGCTCATGGTAACCCATTCTAGTTGGTGCTCATGGTAACCCATTCTGGGTGGTGCTCATGGTAACCCATTCTGGTAGGTGCTCATGGTAACCCATTCTGGGTGGTGCTCATGGTAACCCATTCTGGTTGGTGCTCATGGTAACCCATTCTGGTTGGTGCTCATGGTAACCAATTCTGGTTGATGCCCATGATAACCCATTCTGGTAAGTGCTCATGGTAACCCATTCTAGTTGGTGCTCATGGTAACCCATTCTGGTTGGTGCTCATGGTAACCCATTCTGGTTGGTGCTCATGGTAACCCATTCTGGTTGGTGCTCATGGTAACCCATTCTGGTTGGTGCTCATGGTAACCCATTCTGATTGGTGCTCATGGTAACCCATTCTGGTTGATGCTCATGGTAACCCATTCTGGTTGGTGCTCATGGTAACCCATTCTGGTTGGTGCTCATGGTAACCCATTCTGGTTGATGCTCATGGTAACCCATTCTGGTGGATGCTCATGCTAACCCATTCTGCAGGACTAGTTATATCAATACACTAGACACCCACATAATAAATGTGCTCGCAATTACATAATAACATGAAGTGATGATGTCAACAAAACCAGCCCTAGGTAATAAATAGACCAGCTATAAAACTGATAACATGAAGTAGTCACTTGTTGAGTGCAGTAAAATAATGGTATAAATAATTAACAGCCGTAGATAACAGCTCAAGCCCCTGCTATCTAGATCAAGCCTGGGGGTGGTTTCAATTAGCGTCATAAAAGTGTCCTAAAGCCGTTTTGGTCATTAATTTAGACCTAATTGGTCGTAAAAATTTAAGACTGTTTCAATTACAAAATTTAACGACTGCTTTACGACTAGTGTAGGTCAGATCCTATAACCACACACTCGTGGTTATAGAAAAGTCCTTGGCATTTACTTGTATGTAATAATGATCTCAGATAAATTATAATAAAAACAAATTGAGTGAGATATTGACAAGTGATGTCTGATAAAATAATAATTGTGGTTAGAAAATAAAAATGAAAAAAATACGATGATTTGAAATAGCCTTGACAAATTAAACAAAATTTTTTTGCTGCCATTTCTTCCAAAAACAATTGCTTACCTTGAATTTGTATTAGAACTTATCTTAAAAACAACAATAACATTTATAGCAGCAATAAAGATTGTTAAAAATAATTAACTTTGATGAACTAATAAATAAAAAAAATTTTAAAGCCGGCTATTTGAAAGTTATTATAATAATCAGATCAAATTTCAGTGCGGCCGTTTCTAGGGAAATATTAGTGGTTTCAGTAGTCTCGCCTTAGTGCAACTACATGACCAAGTGATAGCAAGCATATTGTGTGCGATCGCTGATGCTTCTGTCTAATACACAATGGTCATCTGCAGTAATTATATATTAACGGCGGTCCACCTAATTGAATCAAGATTAGCTTGGGCCTAGACTTGTCTTAAAACTGTCTCTAACTGATTATAGGACCAGTTATGACTAACTTCTAATTGAAACCACCCCCTGGGCTGCACTATTGTCCCAGCATGTCTTTTTCTAACATGTTTTCACCTTTACTATACTTGGTGATAAATTGGTTGAAACAAGCAAAACACACACTATACATTCAATAACCTATCAGTTAGTTGTAGGGGTGTTTGATGTACTAAACCTTCATATCATACTTGATAATATCTATGGATGCCTAACTTGGACACTGCTGACCAGTTACTCTAAACTTAAAATGTGGTATTGCATTCAGCATCAGTTATTTCTCATGAGCTGATACCTGATCACAAAGCTCTGCTGACATTCATTAAAAAGAGTTTTTTTCATTTTTTCATTTGTCAAAGTTCACTTTATTTGGTTGTTAAATATTTTCAACTGTGTTTTCAATACATGTACTGTATATGGTGAAAGGGATTTGACCAAAATAGTTTTACTTTTAAGAAAGCTGCGTTATTTCTCCACTGCTTACACATAAATATTTGCTTGAGCCATATTGTGTTTTGTGTATTCTGTTAAGTTGCCACAATACTTGTGAACTCTAATTTAACTATCAGTAATTGTTGAAAAATAAAATTGATGTTTTTATATATCAGCACAAATAAAATAATAAAATCATTTAATGCCGAGCGACGTACTAAAACATTGAATTTGTAACGTTTCTAAGGCGATGTAGTGTTTTGCAGAATGGAGCTATTTCTATATAATTTTGTTTGGAAGACTCAGCCCCAAGCAATAAACAAGTAATATATAGACTTGATTTTGAGCTGATAAACTCAAGTGGTCACTTATTGAGTGCAATGAGGGGATACAATAAATAATAGACCGCCTATAGATAACAGCTCAGTCATTAATAGCCAATGAGTGTTTATAAATGCCAGATAGCAATACAGTTGGTGAAAATGTAAACCGTGTTCTGCAAAAACCTTCATTTTTCAACAGCTCAAGTTACTTTTTAAGAAACTACTGAAAGAAACCAATTTAGATCTTCACTACAGCATTTATTAGATCAAACCAACGCATTCTTTACTTAATTTGTTGTGTTTTTAAATCTCTCGGAAAAAAAAACAACAATGACATAACTTTTGTATCTACATCACAATCAGTCACATCATATTCAGCTACACCATCTGATTGTATAGAGTGCGTTCACATTAGGTTGAAGCTACTAAAAGAGTTGAGACCATAGCAGAACCCCATGCTAAATGAGCAGCAATTATCAAAACTTTAGATTATATGAAGATACATTGATCCTACCTCAAGTGTTCACCGATAGAGTTTCCACAGCTTTTAGCCCAACATGGATATTCAATTATAGAAAATGGTTCTCTGGTTGGACCTGGAATACAGGCATTATTGAGTAATCATAGAGTTACCACCTTTTGGTATAACAACATCAACAGTTGTAGATAGTAAGCTAACTCATAGTAATCATGTCCATAGAAATGTAAAATGGGCATTCAGAGTCTTTGGCTCATATGTAAATGTACATTTCAACTATTATCATTGATAACAGAAGCGATGACTTAGAGATACACATCAGTATTTATATAAGACGTGGCACGTACTGTGACTGTTACATCATCCACAATGCTATATTTTACAATATACACTGGGTAGTCTCTGATATTTTCTTAAATTACGGGATCAAGTATCAGCCTTAGCAATGATTTCACACAATTTTTTAAATAAATTGTTCTTTTTCCAGCAAAACCAAAAGGTTGTAGATCTGCAGAGAATTACGAAAAGTAGAGCTGAAAAAATCGCCTCCTAGAAAATTAGCATTTTTGGAGTTTATGGCCATACACAGTGTCCTAGCTTCTTTTTATATGAATACCTTGCTTGACAGTAACTAGTGCAATCAATTATTGGAGACTGAAACTCTTTTTTAGAGAAAACAGTGAATTTTTTTTTTGAATGATACATAGACCAAAACATGACCACCAATCAGCTCAAAAAGTGACCGCTCTTGTACAATTTATTCTACATAATTTTATGTTTACTCTACCAGCCATCAAAGTTGCCATACAATCAATGCTAAGCAATATAAGCAGGTGAAGTTATACAAGAAGCAATCCATAACTGTAAAATAACAAGTGGAACTCCTTAACACTCTGTTGTACAATTTAATAAAAAACTCACAATATTAGTAAATAAACACATACTTACATGTATAACCATATACTAGGGTGGACTGTAACCAAATGTTAGTTCACATACATTTACTTATTGTATAGAGATAAGTAAGTGGGTGGATTGTATACTCAGTTATCTATATACCTACTTAGGCACTGATAGTGAATGCTCGGTGACATGCTGTACATGATACCAATAAAAGTATTGAGCGCACCTGCTGATAATTCATAACCCACCCTTTTATAAAACTGATTTGTTTGGTTCACGATTCACAGGCTCTGATTGCTGGATAAATGACAAAAAGCCATCTGGCTGACTCTCAAGTGACTATTTCGAAGGACTAGATTGGTGAATGATGGAAAAAACGTTGTAATTTTTTGGCTGTGAACATAGTTTGGTTGGTGATCATGCTTTACGTAAAGCTCATTCATTTAGTGTAATCTTATAGGAAAAGCCTAACTTTATCGCGCATCATAGGAACTGAGGCTTTGGACTTTCAATGTATGCTCAGAACTTCTCTGAAGCACATTTCTACCTGTGCTTGTACAAATAACCACCACTCCTCTCGAATGATAAATTTAGCAAGCAGAAGTTGATAGATCAGCTGAAAATAACTATGGTTGATGCTCATGGTAACCCATTCTGGTTGGTGCTCATGGTAACCCATTCTGGTTGATGCTCATGGTAACCCATTCTGGTTGATGCTCATGCTAACCCATTCTCAAGGATAAAGTATACCATTAGACTAAACACCAACATAATAAATGTGCTCGCAATTACATAATAACATGAAGTGATGATGTCAACAAAACCAGCCCTAGGTAATAAATAGACCAGCTATAAAACTGATAACATGAAGTAGTCACTTGTTGAGTGCAATAACATAATGGTATAAATAATTAACAGCTGGTAGATAACAGCTGAAGCCCCTGCAGATACAATGAGGTTATAAAGGCTAGGACAAGACTAGTTGAGCTGAGCTCCCACTTGGAGGTCCTCATTTCAAGACTGTCTCAGAAAGTGAGCCATTGTTTGGCTCACTCAATGAATGCTCAATGCCAGTTTATGCTGAGCGTCTTGTGTAGTCTTTTAGAACACCCAATAGTTATGCGATATAATCAAAAATACTAAATAAAACTTTATTTTAAGATGAGAGATATCATCGTAAGGCTAAGCATATATACCGAACCTGTTCAATGAATTACTGATACTGAAAATGAAAGTTCAATGAAATCAATTGATTAAAACTAATTTAATCCCTTATAAAAGATAAATGTTTACAACTATGAAAACACCCTCAGCACAGTTCATGACGATGGATGATTTTGAAAGTTTAACAGAAATGGATAAAAAAATATTTCTGATACTTTCTAACCACAGACTACCTAGGCCAGTAGGAATTTCTCTGTTATTAAACTTCACAAAACATTTACACAAAAAACTACATATAATGATTGTGTAAACATAAATAGAGTCAGCATGTTTTAGTTGCTGCTTCTCTCACAGTATACAATAATGTATTCTTGTTGTTTCAAATCACTTGGTGGAGAATTCACATGCTCAGCAGCTACCTCACTAATACCATCGATAACTTGTATTGAGTGGTTGCTATGGTGTAAGCAAGCCTTGATGTAGTGTGGTGTACAAACATATTGACATTGATATCAGTATCACATGAGCTGGTAAACTTAGTAGTAGTTTGTGTGGTTACTTAGCAACTGGTAATGGTACCATTGGGTACAACATAGCAACCCATGCTCTTACTTCAGGAATGGGAGCCAAGTTTGATTCATGCTATTATTGTTGGGGATAGCTACAAGCATAGCCTAAAGAATTATGTACTCAACATGATGATGTAGGGATATCTGCTATCTAGATCAAGCCTGGGCTACACTATTGTCCCAGCATGTCTTTTTCTGCCATATTTTATCCTTTATTATATTTTGTGATGAAATGATTGAAACAAGCAAAAATCAGACTCTACCTATCAGTTAGTTGTAGGGGTGTTTGATGTACTAAACCTTTATATCATACTTGATAACATTCATGGATGCCCTAACTTGGACATTGCTGACCAGTTACTCGAATCTTACAATGTGGTAATGCATTTAGCATCAGTTATTTCTCATGAGCTGATGCCTGATCACTAAGCATTGCTGACACTGATTAAAAGATTTTCTTTCACTTTTCATGTATCAAAGTTCACTTTATTTGGTTGCTAAAATTTCTCCACTCTGTTTTCAATACATGTACCGTATATGGTGAAAGGGATTTGACCAAAATAATTTTACTTTTACTTTTAAGAAAGCTGCGTTATTTCTCCACTGCTTACACATAAATATTTGCTCGAGCCAAATTGTGTTTTGAGTATTCTGTTAAAGTGTCACAATACTTGTGGCTCAAATTTAACGATCAGTAAATGATGCGAAATACAATCAATGTTTTCGTGTATCAACACAAAGAAAATGGTGAAATCATGTAATACATTGAATTTGTAACGTTTCAAAGCCAATGTAGTATTTGCTGAATGGAGTTATTTCTATATAACTCTGTTTGGGAGACTCAGCCCCAAGCAATAAACAAGTAATATATAGACTCGCTACTAAACTGATAAACTCTAGTGGTCACTTATTGAGTGCAGTGAGGGGATGCAATAAATAATAGACCACCTATAGATAACAACTCAGTCATTAATAGCCAATGGGTGTTTGTAAATGTCAGATAGCAATACAGTTGGTGAGCATATTAACCATGTTCTGCGAAAACCTTTATTTTTCGACAGCAAGAATTAATTTTTAAGAACCTACTGAAAGAAACCTCACTAATTTAGCTACCCACTTCAGCATTTTCTAGATCGAACCAACACATTGTTTACTTAATTTGTTGTGTCTCTAAATCTCTAGAAAACAGAAACAACAATGACATAACTTTTGTACCTACACCACATTCAGTCACATCATATTTAGCCACACCAGATGATTGTATAGAGTGCATTCATATCAGGTTGAAGCTAATGAAAGATTTTGAGACCAGGACAGATAGTGTTTGTCATCAAGATCAAAAGAAATAACAAAATTTTTTTATCAAAATAATAATTTTCATGGGAAAAATTAATCAAACAATAACATTAGTATACTTTCATGATAATACTAGGTGAAAAAAACATTGCCGAAATTGTATTTCCAGCGTTGTTTTTTTTTACAACAACAATAATAATAAAATCTCAAATACCGGCTATCTTTCCAAGAAATAAACTTCAAAAGCACTAAATAATAACAATTCAGATTTTTGAAAAGTAGTTTGGAACTGAAAGGTAACAAAAATGGTACATACTACTTGCTGTAATATACTATATAATATCATAATGCAGATAGTCCCTTCTGCCGAACGCATTGTCATAGACCTCCATAGACCCTACATGTTACCTATCGCTGCTTAGTTGACGCAAGCAAGTTTTCTCAATAATTTTACAATGCTTGATGAGAAAACAACTCTACACACAAAGTGCGTCTTGAAAAGCCCTTCCTAAACCCTTTAAATAGTTTGTTGTGTTTTCAAATCTTGCTAAGACAAAAAAATGACTAGGCTTTTGTATCCACATCACAATCAGTCACATCATATTTAGCTACACCAGATGGTTGTATAGAGTGCATTCACATTAGGTTGAAGCTACTAAAAGATTTTGAGACCAAAGCAGGACCCCATGCTAAATGAGCAGCAATTATCAAAACTTTAGATTATATGAAGATACATTGATCCTACCTCAAGTATTCACATATAGATTTTTCACAGCTTTTAGCCCAACATGGATATTCAATTATACAAAATGGTTCTCTGGTTGGACCTGGAATACAGGCATTATTGAGTAATCCATAGAGTTACCACCTTCTGGTATAACAGCATCAACAGTTGTAGATAGTAAGCTAACTCATAGTAATCGTATCCATAGAGATGTAAAATGGGCATTCAGAGTCTTTGGCTCATATGTAAATGTACGTTTCAACTATTATCATTGATAACAGAAGTGATGACTGAGAGATACGCATCCGTATTTATGCACGTATAAGACATGGGACGTACTGTGACTATTACCTCATCCAAAATGCTATATTTTACTTTATACACTGGGTAGTCTCTGGTATTTCATTTAATTGAGGGATCACGTGTCAGCATTAGCAATGATTTCATATAAAGTTTTAAAAGTTCTTTTTATTCGAGTAATATCGAGATTTTGTAGAACTGCAGAGAAGTATGAAAAATTGGAGCTGAAAAAATCGCCTCCTAGAAAATTAGTATTTTTGGAGTTTACACAGAGACCTAGCTTCTTTGTAAATGAATACTTTGCTTGACAGAAACTAGTGCAATCAATTATTGGAGACTGAAATTCTATTTTAGAGAAAACAGTGAATATTCTTTTTGAATGATACATAGACCAAAACATGACCACCAATCAGCTCAAATAGTGACCACTTGTGTACAATTTTTTTTTCCATAAGATCATGTTTACTCTATTATTCACCAAAACTGTCATACGATCAATGCTAAGCAATATAAGCAGGGGAAGTTATACAAGAAGCAATCCATAACTGTAAAATAGCAAGTGGAGCTCCTTTATACTCTGTTGTATACTTTACTAAAAAACTCAGAATATCACTAAATAAACACATACTTACATGTACAACCGTACACTAGGGTGGACTGTAACCAAATGTTAGTTCACATTAAGGCTGTCAATTAATCGAGTTATTTTAAAGATTAACCAGATTAATTGATTTTTAAGATCAAAAAGATTAACCTTTTATGGTTCAATTAATCTGATAAAAAGAAACCCCAGTTATGTCACTATAATACTGTTTATTATGCTAAACACATCTATCAGTTCGTCTACTTGAAAAAGGGAGATGCCTTTCTGAGTGTTTCGTCACATAATCTTACCTATGTCACTAAATTTCAATCAGGTTATTCAGAAGAAAAATCATGAAAATGTCTAATCAAGATGTTTGTAGGTGAGTGTTGTTGCAGATCGAGGAAACTATCACTGGTTCTCAGGCTATTATTTTTCTGTCAATTGGAGTGCAATGGAGAGACCCTGAATGTTGTCATGATTCTAAACTAGATTAGCTTTGGGATCTGTTTTATTTTAGGGATTCAGATTGACATCATTCCTTTGGTACACATTTTGCTACGATCAATTTCATTATCCTCCTTCCAATGGGAAGTTTTATGCTCAGAAATTTAACATAATATCTCATACAATAATAACATGTAATACGATATAATATGGTTTAACTCTAAAACAATTTTCATATTACTGTTGTTATTTATTCTAATAATAATAAATTTAAATTTTTTTTTATTAATTTGTTGTTTTTATTGTTATTGTTGTTATTATTGAGCACAAACAATACAATACAATTGATAACATATTATAATTATTATTTAAAAAATTGAAACTTACAGGGCATATCATTGTTTTTAGAGCAGTATCTATTAATTAAAACAATAATATTGAATAACAACGATAAACAATTATTTGCTACTAGACTTCGCGGTTTTATTTATTTATTATTCTAATCAAATCTATTTATTTATCTATAAACTATAGAGCTACACCGCCAAAACATATCCCGATCAATTAATCAGGTTATCAAAAATACCTAAAGCAAGTTCATTTGTGATGTTTTCATTATTTATCCTGCTATATCCAAGGGTTTTCTCTTTTTTCCCTATAAAGGTTTTGGAGAGTAGCAGGTTTTGTGAAAAAATAAAAAATAATAGTTTTCTATGTTATATTAATATATGCCAAAGATAAAAGTATATTCTTCGTTCACATTCGGTATTCAAGTTTCCGTTAACTTGTGTATCCGACAATCTTATTTTCTTTCAATCATGTGTGACTACACTTTGTACCTACCTGAACATGTACTGTAAATATCAAAATTTTATATCACAACTAATTTTAGTTTGTTTCCTTCCTTTTCAATTCTGCATTCAATAAAAGTTTCGTGCACAGTTACTTACATACATATTGAGTTTGAATTGAGGTTTGCTAATCTCATTCTACAAGCATGCAGGTAGATGGATGATGACTTTAGTGCCGCATCATTGCATATACATCACATGAATACATAAGATTAAAAAATAAGATTAATTTAAGATTAATGGAAAAGATTAAGATCAAGATTAAGATTAAAAATTCTTAATCTTTGACAGCCCTAGTTCACATACATTTACTTATTGTATAGCGATAAGTATGTGGGTGGATTGTATACTCAGTTATCTATATACCTACTTAGGCGCTGATAGTGAATGCTTGGTGACATGCTGTACATGATACCAATAAAAGTATTGAGCGCACCTGCTGATAACTCATAACCCAAATTTCTATAAAACTGATTTGTTTGGTGCAAGATTCACAGGCTCTGATGGCTAGATGAATGGCGCAAAGCCATCTGGCTGATTCTTTAGGGATTATTTTGAAGCACCAGGTTGTTGAATGATGGAAAAACATTGTAACGTTTTGGCTGCAAAAATAGTTTGGTTGGTGATCATACCCAACATGGAACTCATCCATTTAATTTAATCTTATAGCCTAACTTTATCTCTATTCATATGAACTCAAGGGTCTAGACTTGCATTTTATGATCACAACTTTTGTGAAGCACATTTCTACCTGTGTTTGTACAAATAACCACCACTCCTCTGATCTAGAATAAACATGAAACGGAAATGTGAGAGAGAAGGCCCCACCAATGCAGGGAACTTCTCAAATATACAGTTAACATAGACAAAGATACATTTAATGCAGACAAATCTCCTCACAAATCATTCCTATTATAACACAAGAGTCTTTACCCCTCAGCAGTGTGGAATCAACCCATGGCTCTCTAAAGAACCATAAAACTAAAAGTGGTTAATGTTACAAAAGTATACGAGGGCCATGCAGAAGCAAAGCAATAAAACTATGAGTTTATTTATGGCTGCTTTTGTTAAATACATTATTGATTATTGTACGGTTTTCATCAAAGTTGATAAAGTTTCTAGAAACAACAATCAGTTGCTTCTAACATGCTAATGTAGTTTTAAAGTAACACAAAAAACAGATCTTTGACGGTTAGGCACCGCTGTAATTATTACAAAATAGTGCCTCTGCAGTTGGTAGCAGCTGCTACAAGCCATGATGAGTGCTGACCTGTAGTTGTTAGTCAATTATGTTATCAGCTCACACACATAACTCTAGCACCTATAGATGAGTCAGTGGGCGTATTGTGTACTTAGTTATCCATATACCTACTTATTCACTGATAGTAAAACTTGAGTAACCTTTGATCTCTGCACACAATAATATATGCAGCATACACATAGCTGCACCAAAACTATCGTGTAAATGAAACCAGACTGTGAACTTGTTGTTTCAGTGGAAATGTACCAGGCTCACATAAAGGAATTTCTCGGATTGACTGCAAGGAAATGGTGTATGTATTGTTGTGGATTTTTATGACCACTATCTGTGCGCAAGGTCCCCCTGACAACTGCTGGGTGTCAGGCAAGCCTAAACTGAGTCTAGCACAGCCAGAAAACAAGCAAGTGAGCCGGTAGAAGCGCTACCAGACCTGTAGCATGCACTACCGGCCCTGCAGCATTCACTGCGGCCCTGTAGCATGCACTACCGGTCGTGTAGTGTCACTATTGACCCTATACCGGGTCGGTGAGGGAAGAAGGGCTATAGCCTCTGAACCAAAAATGGTACATAGGATGCGGGAGCCCAACCTTGCAGCTCATCAACCACCGGAAAGACCAAAGACAGGGAACACATGCTGTAAGAGCCAGGAACTCAAACTACTTATTGAACCACCATTATGATTCAGCATTATTGACTAAGAAGCTCCGCCCCTGACTTCTGGGCACCTTATAAATTGAACTTTATATTAGCCAATACTGCATTAGGTTAATAATAACTTACCTTTCTATTCGTGCAATCGCTTCCTGTAACTGTTGATTTGTTGCCCCCTTTTTGGGCATATTTTTTCTTCTGCTCTGCCTATAAAAGGCAGAGACTGTTCACCAATCTGTGTATTGTATTGAGATTCTGCTTGTGAGTGTACCAAGTAGCATTATAAATTACCATTATTAGATTTCGGTGGGTTGTGGTTGTATAATACATTGTGATATCCTCATTGAGACATTGAGTTGTGCATTTGAGCCGTGGGCTTTGAATACAGTTGTGGAGTTGATAGACTCCTCCGTTTGGAAGTTGACCTCTGGAGTGAGATGTTGTTGGTGGACATATGGTCGGCCCCCCAAAATCCACTACAATATTTACATGACATAGCAGTGGATGCCCGTCTCATTTACCTCAAACCATAGCAAGTACAAACTGCGCATACATGTATATATGTCCATTTTTGTCCATCTATGTTCATTTCTGTACGGATACGAATTAACATAGACGGACAAAAATAGACAATTGTATTGGTATACATGTTTATTTATGTACATTTGTGTTTACATTTATTCCTAATCATGCTGTATATTTTGTAAATGCATGTACAATTATATAATATCCATTTATATCCAAGTCTATTTATAGGGAGTTTTGTTTGACAAAAACATCATATTAGAAAAGGTTTTTTCAGAAACGGGACAGTTTATTGAGTGGCAGCGCTTTAAGAAGAAGCTACAAAGCAAACTGGTCGGTACACAACAAACAATTGCTGAAAAATGAAGAGTTTTAATGCAGACTTGTAGAGGTAGTTTTTTATACGCTATAATCACTCCGACTGCACCGGTTTTATTGTCATTGTGACCACAAATCAGCTAAAACAGCGACCGATTGTTTACAAATTATTTTACATAAATGTATGTATGTATGTATAGATATATATTGCTGTTGATTGATTCTGGAAAGATAAGAGAATATAGATGATAATGGTGGTGAGAATACACCCGTTTGATCACAGGTTTAAAAATATACTCATAAACCATTCACTGGAAGTAGTGTGCCAATGCAAATAGTTTGGCTGGCAAGGCACAAGATACTGGACAGGGGCATAGACCAAAATTGTTTACAATCAAGTAAACAAAGAAAATAAATAATTATTAATATTTGGGGCCCGAGAGATGATAAAAACCAGACAAAACAGAAGTAAGTAAAACAGTGCTCAACAAGAAAAGATCGAGGAGCTAGATACTAAGAGGTGAAAGATTAGAAGGTGTACTGTATATTTATGTACATATATATATATAAGAGCTTGAACATAAATGGATAGGAATATAGACATGAATATAAATATGAACATGAATATGTCCAAAATTGTCTCTCATTAACAGTACAAATACAACAACACTTCATTTTTATACAACACCCAAACCCCCCCAACATAAATCCCCATACAAACCCTAATAAAAACAGCCCCTACACAATAGCTACTTAGTTAATCATGCAATTACAAACAAAATTAATAACAATAAAAACTGGTATAAAAAAGTACCCTCTCAGGTTCTCATACCATGTTTAAAAAATAATCAAACCGATGGTCTAAATCGCCAAACAAATCACAATATAGACAAACCCTGCACAATAAATACCTAGTTCAGACAAAAATATTAAAAAACTGAATTATAACTCCTGGTGCACACAAAAAAGTACTTTGCAGGTTCTTGTGGTAACTGGTGCCAACAGAAAGCCAATTGGAAGCGGGAGAACTTTGTCCTTAGACTCCAAGCCAGAGATCTGCTCCTACATCATTATTCATAACACTTTCAAACGCTCATGATACAATGACAGTTGGAAAGAAAATACTTGCTTGAACTTAGTTTGCTTTCACAGGCAACCCAGCATAAAAATATTAGTAATATATAAATTGAAATGTACAAATTGAAAGTTAATTTATCAGAGAAGGAAACAAAAATATGTGTATAAATGCCAAAGGCTGTTATAAGCTTGAAGAAAATATTCTTTCTTGATTGAATATGTTGGAAGTAGAAATTTGGTTATTTAAGTTAAAGTATAGGACACCAAAAGCATTCAAATAAATATCAGATTAAAAAATTGGGAAATTACAATTGAGTATTTTTCATACTTGAATATAGAAACGAGAAACAATGTCTGACAGGCAAATATTTAATGCTAGACCGCCAACAAAACATGGCCAATCAAGAGCTGTAAGATACAAGGGCTGGGGGACTTCCAAACAGCCTTGCAGCACTCATGAATTATTTTTGACACTGTCAGCTGACCCAGTCAGTTATGTTTTCGTATTACCTGCTTAGTGGCTCCTTTGGGTGAGGGGTTCAAGGTCAGAGTCAGTCTAACGTCTGGTTCAAGGGCTTTCCACACAATTGTGTAGAAGTGTGTCAGCCAATGTCTAGTAGGATTTGTATTACGCTCAAAATTGGTACGACTTACCATTAGATACCTTTTCAATATGTTAGCGGTGTTTTCAAGCAAAATTTCAATTTGAGTGGTAGCAAAATTCTAATTGATGCCCAATCTATGTCAGAACTTCACACAAAATATTAGTTGGTTGGAATAGGCAGCTATGCAAATATCGCGGAGTACTATTTTTCGTGATTCAGAATAATGTGACTTGAGGCCACAAGAGTTTGCTTACAAGTGATTTGATTTCATTTTGATTCGGCAATTTTGTAAGATTTAATTTTGATTCAAGTCTTACATTGATGGTTTGGTTTGGCATTATTACCATGACAGAACAAATGATGCACGGTCACGAAGCTTAGAGTGGGGAATTATTTATTTTTATAGAAAACTTCTGTACCAGACTGTGTCATCCGCTGGTATATTATATGAAACAGCTAATATATTAATTGTTGTTACTTTTACACAACTATCATTATTAAATTAACTAATTATAGTACTGATTTATAGAAATAATAAATAAAGTTGATTCATGACAGAAGAGTGTGAGTAAAACTTAACACATTTTTTTATTTATCAGAAAAATGATAATAGTGACTGAGATCTCTCCATTGAATGCTACGGAACAAACAGCTAAAGGATACGCTTGTGATGCTATGTAGATGGCATCACACAAAACAAACATTGACATCAATTGTAAACGTGATATCCTGAGACTAGCTGGCCCTACAGGAACAAAATTTAGCAATTAAAATTTTCACTTTTTTAGTTTTATTGATGATGAAAAATCAACTAAACGAGAATTTTGATCAATATTTACATTCAACGTCTTCAAGAACTGTTTACATTTTCAAAATCCATTTTGTCTATAACTTAAAGTTTTTTCTTCTGAGCACTATTACAAAGAGCTCTCTATAATACAATTATAAGTCTGGGATTTAGGTATCTGTCAATCAGGTAGTATGTATTTGTGAGAGTGAAAAACCTTTAAATTGATTCGGTTCGTTATAACTTGACCATGATTGTGTTCAAATTTCTATAGTAAGGATCATCGATATACGCAAGAGAGTTTGATCGGTGATGTAAATTTTGCAATAACAAACTAGAGAGTAGAAGTCAAAGTTAACAATAAATTTAAAAAGTTGCAAGTTCATCATACAAGCAAGTAACAGTGATATTGCGATAAATATCCATGGAAAAATCGCCTCTTCCCTCTACCTGTCCCTGGGTACTTATTACTCTTTCTCTTCACCTGTCCCTGGGTACTTACTGCTCTTTCTCTCTACCTGTCCCTGGGTACTTAGTACTCTTTCCCTCCACCTGTCCCTGGGTATTTACTACTCTTTCCCTTCACCTGTCCCTGGGTACTTACTGCTCTTTCTCTTCACCTGTCCCTGGGTACTTACTGCTCTTTCTCTCCACCTGTCCCTGGGTACTTACTGCTCTTTCTCTCTACCTGTCCCTGGGTACTTACTACTCCTTCTCTCCACCTGTCCCTGGGTACTTACTGCTCTTTCTCTCTACCTGTCCCTGGGTACTTACTACTCCTTTCCCCTACCTGTCCCTGGGTACTTACTACTCTTTCTCTCTACCTGTCCCTGGGTACTTACTACTCTTTCTCTCTACCTATCCCTGGGTACTTACTACTCCTTCCCTCTACTTGTCCCTGGGTACTTACTACTCTTTCTCTCTACCTGTCCTTGGGTACTTACTACTCCTCTCTACCTGTCCCTGGGTACTTACTACTTCTTCCCTCTAACTGTCCCTGGGTACTTACTACTCTTTCCCTCTACCTGTCCCTGGGTACTTACTACTCTTTCTCTCTACCTGTCCCTGGGTCCTCACTACTCTTTCTCTCTACCTGCCCCTGGGTACTTACTACTCCTTTTCTCTACCTGCCCCTGGGTAATTACTACTCTTTCTTTCTACCTGTCCCTGGGTACTTACTATTCTTTCTCTCTACCTGTCCCTGGGTACTCACTACTCTTTCTCTCTACCTGCCCCTGGGTACTTACTACTCCTTCCCTCTACTTGTCTCTGGGTACTTACTACTCTTTCTCTCTACCTGTCCCTGGGTACTTACTACTCTTTCTTTCTACCTGTCCCTGGGTACTGACTACTCTTTCTCTCTACCTGTCCCTGGGTACTTACTACCCCTTCCTTCTACCTGTCTCTGGGTACTTACTACCCCTTCCCTCTACCTATCTCTGGGTACTTACTACCCTTTTTCTCTACCTGTCCCTGGGTACTTACTACTCTTTCCCTCTACCTGTCTCTGGGTACTTACTACTCCTTCTCTCTACCTGTCCCTGGGTACTTACTACTCTTTCTCTCTACCTGTCCCTGGGTACTCACTACTCTTTCTCTCTACCTGTCCCTGAGTACTCACTACTCTTTCTCTCTACCTGTCCCTGGGTACTTACTACTCTTTCCCTCTACCTGTCCCTGGGTACTTACTACTCCTTCTCTCTACCTGTCCCTGGGTACTTAGTACTTTTTCTCTCTACCTGTCCCTGGGTACTTACTACTCTTTCTCTCTACCTGTCCCTGGGTACTTACTACTCTTTCTCTCTACCTGTCCCTGGGTACTTAATACTCTTTCTCTCTACCTGTCCCTGGGTACTTACTACTCTTTCTCTCTACCTGTCCCAGGGTACTTACTACTCCTTCTCTCTACCAGTCCCTGGGTACTTACTACTCTTTCTCTCTACTTGTCCCCGGGTACTTACTACTCTTTCTCTCTACCTGTCCCTGGGTACTTACTACTCTTTCTCTCTACCTATCCCTGGGTACTTACTACTCCTTCCCTCTACTTGTCCCTGGGTACTTACTACTCTTTCTCTCTACCTGTCCTTGGGTACTTACTACTCCTCTCTACCTGTCCCTGGGTACTTACTACTCCTTCTCTCTACCTGTCCCTGGACTTACTACTCCTTCTCTCTACCTGTCCCTGGGTACTTACTACTCTTTCTCTCTACCTGTCTCTGGGTACTTACTACTCCTTCTCTCTACCTGTCCCTGGGTACTTACTACTCCTTCTCTCTACCTGTCCCTGGGTACTTACTACTCCTTCTCTCTTCCTGTCCCTGGGTACTTACTACTCTTTCTCTCTACCTGTCCCTGTGTACTTACTACTCTTTCTCTCTACTCTCCCTGGGTATTTACTACTTTTTCTCTCTACCTGTCCCTGTGTACTAACTACTCTTTCTCTCTACCTGTCCGTGGGTACTTACTACTCTTTCTCTCTGCCTGTCTCTGGATACTTACTACTCCTTCTCTCTACCTGTCCCTGTGCACTTACTACTCCTTCTTTTTACCTGTCCCTGGGTACTTACTACTCTTTCTCTCTACCTGTCTCTGGGTACTTACTACTCCTTCTCTCTACCTGTCCCTGTGCACTTACTACTCCTTCTCTTTACCTGTCCCTGGGTACTTACTACTCTTTCTCTCTACCTGTCTCTGGGTACTTACTACTCCTTCTCTCTACCTGTCCCTGGGTACCGACTACTCCTTCTCTTTACCTGTCCCTGGGTACTTACTACTCTTTCTCTGTACCTGTCCCTGGGTACTTACTACTCCTTCTCTCTACCTATCCCTGGGTACTTACTACTCCTTCTCTCTACTTGTCCCTGGGTACTTACTACTCTTTCCCTCTACCTGTCCCTGGGTACTTACTACTCCTTCTCTCTACCTGTCCCTGGGTACTTACTACTTCTTCCCTCTACCTGTCCCTGGGTACTTACTACTCTTTCTCTCTACCTGCCCTTGGGTACTTACTACTCCTTCCCTCTACCTGTCCCTGGGTACTTACTACTCCTTCTCTCTACCTTTCCTTGGGTACTTACTAATCTTTCTCTTTACCTGTCCTTGGGTACTTACTACCCCTTCCTTCTACCTGGCCCTTGTTATTTACTATATCTTTACTACCTCCCCCAGTGCTCTGTCCCTTCATAATGGCGCCCTTTCTTCATCCACATTGAATAGTGGATGAGTTTTCTGAGGTAATCTAATACATCGTAGGGCTGCTTGCTCCCCCACTTCTATACCAGGCTTGTACCCCACCCATAAAGCCCCAGGCTCCCTCATTCTGTTTCCCAAGATCCTGTATTTTTCCCTGAAGTTTTTAAGCCCCCACCATGAAACAGGCGACCCGAGCCTCCTGCCGACCTCAAACCACAATAGGCAGATATCTTCATAGAATTACCCTGCAACAGGCAAATAAGTTTATAGAGTTATCTTCTCTTCTTCTTGAAAAAGCACAACTCTCCAACAAACAGTAAGAATTTGTAAGGTAGTCAATTCAATACCAAAATTGGTTGATCAAAGTCAGTTTTTGAACCAGATTTTCATTTACAGTGCTAGAAAGGCTAGAGAATAAGTGACTAGGACCAAAACAATCACTCTCTGGCTATTACTAATCACCCCTTTGCTTTCCTTATAGTTGCACTGACAGGAAAAAAGAAACACCAGAAGCCTTTAAAGTGTGTAAAATCAAACTATTTTCAACTCCAACTAATTTTTTTTTCTAGTTTGTGTTGCACAGTAATAGCAGCTGGCGAACAAAATAATTCTAGGCTATAAATTTATTTTTGTCCATAACAGCTGAAGTTAAATCAAAACCAAATGATATCAATTGATATCTTACACATGCCCGTTAAACAAGTCTTCAGAATCTTGGTTTGATTGATAACTATAATTAATGTCAGGAAAAGGTATATTATCTACACCATACATTGTAAGACTTGCCAGTAATGCCATCGTCAGAATAAATGTTTTAAACATTGCATTCAGGGAATGAAGGTATTTTATATCTACAGCACAACCCTGGCGGTAAACCTGAGCAAGTTTTGTAAAATTTTCACCATAGAATGCCAACACCTTGCAAGTAGTCCCCGCTCTCTGTCCTTGCTCCTGCATTAAATAAAGTGGTTGTTTCCTGGAGCTTTTGTCATAGAATCTCCATTCTCGATGGAATACCAAAGCTTCTTTTTTAGGCGTGTGATACACATAATAAACATTGTCATCCATCAGACCAATTTGGTGGAAGATCATCATACCTCTAGAGTCCTTAGCAACAGCGTCTCCATGAAATACTCTATCCTTCGGACTCGCTGAAGCACTTTTAGCAATGTTCAAGGTTATTTGCTTGCACGGGTCTACTTCCAAAGTCAACAGAACTTGGTTGCTTGTTGGTTCAATGATTTCATGAAAAGAAATATTGTGAGTGCTATTGTACCCGGCAGCTCTTAGACGCATTCCATCTGTAAACTCAGAAATGTTTGAGTACACATCTACCGATTGAGTAAAGAGAAACCTTTGTTGAGGAGTTGGTTGAGAAGCTACTGATACAATACCAATTTCAGGTAGAGACATTTTATGTATTCCAAACAGAGTTATACTTGACTTGACAGCCAACGCTAAAATAAGAAGCTTCAGCTTTAAATCCAAGGACTTTTCAATGTAAACTTGAAATGTGTCTTGACTAAGGAGGTTGTTTTCTTTGGAATAAAGAGTTGAATCAGAGCCAACAACTTTATAAGAGATTCCCTGTGGTGCGCTGTGACAATATTCTATTTCTAACATTTCTTCTGCGGATGCATTGACCAAGCTTATGTGAGAAAGGTTAAACCGTGAGTCTCTACCAACTTTACCAAAAGTCATGTATTTGGATGTGACAAAAGTGGAGTCACTAGAGATGCCTGTAGCCACAAACAGCTCTTTACCACCAATACTCACAGCAACAGCCACTCCACTGCTACCTGGAGGAAGTAGTACTTTGACAAACATCAGAACTTTATTTGAGTCACAAGCATCCATAACTACAAGCACTGACTTGTATTTGTTAGCAGCTACACCCACCCCTCTTATTCTCACTGTCTCCATCTGTTCTAGATTTGGTTTATCCATTCTAGTTATAACTTTTCTATTATTATTCTTGCACTTATTAAAATGTAAAACTGCGGGGTTTTGCTTCAAATATTTTCAAAATATCCCAAATGAAATAATAGGCATACCATTGAGTTATCAAAGGTGTAATGTCTTTTAACTTTGATATAATCTGAAACAAATTACAACTTTTTCAATAGTTATAGCCTCAATCCAAACATTCAGAAGTCATTAGCATGGGAACCAAGGCTTAAAAAGTTTCAATTAAAAATGACTGACTCAGTTGAGTTTTGTCAAAAGAACTTGATGTAAGCTTTTAAGTAATACTTGCTGTTGAATCTTAGTTCAAAATTTCATAAAAAATTTTCATCAAGTTTTGGTAATGGAGTGAATTCCACAAAATATTTTTTTTTATTTTCTGAATATAAGAATGCTAACTGTAACTGTTTCTGATTATGCTTATTTATTAAAGCACAGTATTGCGAATATTTAAAAGCACATTATTCAGCTGTAGACTAGGCACATTAGTCAGCAGTAGACCAGGCACATTAGTCAGCTGTAGACTAGGCACATTAGTCAGCAGTAGACCAGGCACATTAGTCAACTGTAGACTAGGCATGTTAGCCACCTGTAGGCAAGGCATGTAGATCAGTTGTAGACTAGGCACATTAGTCAGCTGTAAACCAAGCGCTTTATTTACAGCTGCGGGCCGGTCACGTTAGTCAGCTGTAGACCAGGCATGTTAATCAGCTGTAGACCAGGCATGTTAGTCAGCTGTAGACTGAGCACGTTAGTCAGCTGTAGATCAAGCATGTTAGTCAGCTATAACAAGGCATGTTAGTCAGCTGTAGACTAGGCACATTAGTCAGCTGTAGATCAGGCATATTAGTCATCCTTAGACCAGGCATGTTAGTCAGCTGTAGACCAGGCAGGTTAGTCAGCTGTATACCTGGCACATTAGTCAGCTGTCGACCAATATCTTTTTATAGCTTTGGTAGCAATAATCTCATCCAATTACTCTGTTTGAGGGCTCACTTGATAGCCTCCTCGTGTAATCGCAAACTGCTGTCTACACATTTCACAAAGAAAAAGACTTGACAAGTCTTTCAGATTGACATAAAACTTGGTTGAGAATCAGTGATACTGTACAACTGGTCCTTTGTCTAGGGAATCTCTAGGGTTGGTGTAACACAGCAGCATTTGTGGCAGCTTCTCTCTATTCTAGACGGATCAAATGTCACTATACATATATTGTGATGAAATTGCGTGAGTACGTGTGTGAGGACAGATACGCCAAGAGTTGTCCTACCTTACCTGATAAAGAAGATGTATCTATTGCTTAGCAACAGAGGACCAGCCTGTGAGCTTACAATGAGTGACGACATGCCAGCCAAGTCTAAGGAACCGCGAGCTACGAACTGTTCCAGTGAATGACCCTGTGACCTAATTATTTATATATAGTTGTTAAAGCGATTGGTTATTCTAACTGCATGATTGTTTCGGCAGGCGCATTGGATCTATTCATTTCTGCTACACATGTTAACCTTGTTTCTATATAGCCAATCATATTTTATTATTATTAACCAATTTTATGTTAGCATTTCAACTCTATGACTTTTATATAAATACTGGGGTAAATCGCCCAAGCCTCCAGAGCTCTGGAGTAGTTGTGTTTAGAGTAGAACTGTGTAACGTGGTGTAACGTTGTATTCCACCCAATCATTAACTGGAAGTTTTAAGTTGTTGCTCAACGTGCCAGGAATGTTATACTTTTCGAAACATCTCTCATTGCTTGTAAGTTTCCGTATCTTGTTCGAGAATATATTTATTGTTAACAACTGTAACTCTCTCCTTTGCTGTACAACTTGTGAAGCAGTATATAGCTTGTTGGCTCGCAATACTCTTAGAAGTAATCACATGCTAAGATATTGTGCAAGTCTGCCTAACTCGATTGACGAAATATATTGCCAAAGTTGAGATCAGTAGAAGTTTATCAATTGCTGAAATTTGTGCACGTGCTTAGTCAGCAGAATTGATAGGAAGACGGATCTGGTTAAATCGTGTAACAGATCCCCATATTAGTAGAGAAAGTCTCCCGTATTGAGACGTATCGATTAATTAATTGATTAGCTGGGCTGGGCTGGGTTATGCTATGGTTAGTAGAAGTCACAATACGGAGTTTTAGTGCCTGAGGCTAGTTGGCTCGCTACCATTTGCCTCAGCACTTAATAGTTTAGGAAGGCTCTAGTAGACAGAGGGCCGGTGAAGGTCGCGAACAAATAAGTGCACACAAATCCTTTACAATATTTTAACAGAGTCAGAAAATACTTTGTATGACTTTTGAGTCTTTGCTGACACTATTTTTTGTCAAACTATCAACAGTTTGAGAGTTGTGTCAAGTCAAACTAATGACTCTAATATTTCACAGAGTTTAATACTGTAATCATACAACTTCAAAAGAGTAAAGTAGACTCTCTCCTTTTGAATGCACAATGCAAGCTAAGATACTAATGGTGTATGCTCTTCGATTGATAGAGTTATTATACAGATCACATGGTCCAGGCATAATGCACAAATAAAAGCACTTTAGGAAAACACATTTATGGGGTCGATGTTGAAAGACATTTGGGGAGGGGGAGGGGCGGGGAGGTACATGTCTGTATATAATAAAATTCTGCAGGGCTTGGTGTATGCACCACAAGTAAGGGAAAGTCGAGATTCTAAATGTGTTTAGTGCTTGTGTAGGGAAAGTTGGAGTTGAGGGTAGCAAACAAAGTCATGAAGTGTAAAAAGGGGGCAATGGGCTGGCACAATCAATCATAAAAATGAATCTCATCAGGTGATTTTATGACAGCGAATAGCATAAACATTCGAAGTTGTCTGTGGTTACCAATCAACAAAATGTTTGTTAACCAAAGAGAAGATCTACCAAAACTTGTATCAAACCTAATAGAACTTTCACATACGCTAGCGCTAAATATTTTGTAATGTCCTCATGCAGCCAATGCCTTCATACACAACAATAGCTCATCACAACAAATAACATGGCAAAGTAATATAGCAATGGAGGTTTAGGATGACAGATTAGTTGTTAACCATAGATAAACTGTTTAGCACAGACTTATAGACAACGCTGACCTAGCAGAGAATATAGAGCACCAACCACTGGCTGAGATGCCCTTAGACTCTGCCCCTTACTTCTGTGCACTAGTTCCTTTTATTATTTTTAATCCAATAGCTACATTATACACGTATATAGCACTTTTTATTGACATATCATTGGCTACTGATTTCATTCATTGAATCTTCAGTCTTTGGCAGCCTCAGGTTCACGATAGTGGATATGTGAGACTGTAGCTACTAGTGTCACATTTTGTGCTAGCCCCATTTGTCACTGCATGGTCGGTGAAGGTCACTTGAATTATTGCAGAGTTAATCAGACCTGCGAGATGAAATGGAGATGTTGATCACTATATCATGGCTAATCAGCCTAAGGCTCAGAAAAACTAGGTAGCATTTAAGTGATAAACACATTTATTGTCAACATATCAGTGCTTTAGGGAGTTAAGTGCCTAGAGGAGTTAACAGCAGTAGCAGTAAGAGATAAGTGGCCTAACGTATACCAATAATGCAGCATTTTACAGGCTGGTGGCAGGAAATGCCTTATCCAATAAAACATGGCAGGAAGTAAAACAACCAATGGACATAAACAACACACACCATGGAGGACAATATTAAATATACTGGGTGCCTAGTGGTGGGGAAAAACTCGATAAATACAGTTATCAAGCTTTGGCAGCCTCAAGTCGGTGATAGTTAGCATATACCAGCCAACAGATGACAGCTTTTCTGTCAAATGTTTTTTAGTACTGCTTGCAGTTAGTGTTTTATTGTTTAGTTGTTGACAGTATTCAACACGATCAGATTAAATCCAACTTTCTAGTATTTTTGTGATAAAGTTTTGTTTGGAAAAATTATAAGTAATGAGTTTGTCAGTTTTTGATAACCTATCTGCCATTTGTATTGCACACTTGAAAGTTATAGTTCTCGGCATTGGTCAATTAACTGTGATAGCGTGGAGAGAAAAGTTATAGTTGTGCAATTTGTTTGTTGTCAAACTCTGCAAAAAAACCGAATTAAAACATCTAAATTAGATTTTTTTTCAGATCCAAAGTGCTGTCGATGATAATTTTGTGGACAACTTTTCTTATCTATGAAAGAGTTTTTTGTCTGAAAATGTTCATGACCAGTACGTATCAGTGTTTTCATGACTGCAGACAAAAGCATTTCAATTTGTTGCCCTCTTGATCTTTGGTTATGATCACAATCAATCGGTATTGAAATTGAGTCAACCACTTGATAGAATGTTTGCTATGTTTGACTAAACTGTGTCACTAACTTTTTCTTCGGACAGCAAAACATCAATAGTTCTACAAACTGTGGAATGTTTTTTCCGTTTTTCTTTCCTCATTGGTTAAAACTCTTAAACTTGTCTTGTGTACACATGATTTTTGTTAGTTTGTTAATCTAAAATAAAACATCTAAAGACTTCTCCACACGCAATGAGTTTGACACAGAAATGGAAAACCGCTGTTTATTTTACCGTTAAAAAACCAATATTTTTCCACTTGCTGCAATCATTTAGTATCAAAAATGTTTGATTTTTTGTCAGTAGGTCTCACGATTATCGATTATTCCCAAGCACTGATCGTTCAATACCTGTTGCTCATATCCACTTTTTTGATCTTATCATCCATGACAGCCCATGTTTTTACTATAAAGTGTTGATGAGCACATTCATTTGCATAATCTTCGCGTGTGGAGTGCAGCAACTGACGACGGAATGAAGACTTTCTCAAAGTGCCACATTCATGGCCATAAAACGATGTGTATGGAGAAGCCTCAACTCAAGCATATTTGGTGTTGCTTAGCTCCAGTTTAGGCCTAAATACTTGAATATATTAAAAAGTTGTTATTGTTGGTTATATCACTGACTGCTGTGTACTTCTAAACCCAGCTGGAGAAGATTGATTGGCTAAAACAAAATCATAACGTAAGACATTGAGTCACTCAGACTCTTATGTAATCCTAAACTGATGGAATGGTCTCAACTCCATCTCTACTTTGGTCACTTCTAAGTCCTATTACTAATCAATCAAACCGGCTGGATTCTGTCATTGTCTGGGTTGTTTACCACCTCTATAGGAATAGTCTCGCCCATCGCTTACTTAATGACTAATGATAAAATACCTTTACATTATCTACTGCAACTTTCTCATTCAGAGCTAATATAGGAAAGTAGTAGTTTTCTTTTAATGTTGATTGACACAAAAAGAAGTTAATCAAAAGGAACAGTTTAACCTGAGTTGTATCGCTAACTCAGCATGTATGAGTTAGTTAATAATACAATTAACTACACAGTCTAATATTGTTCAGTTTTCTTTGTGACATACGAACAATATAAACAAATAATCATCGGTTTTTTCTTCAGCCAGCTTCTTTTTGTCCACGTTTGAATTCTCAACGAAACAATCATTTGTCGATTAAAGTTTTTGCCAATCTGGTTTTTGTATTGCATTTTGCTTGGAGAACGTAGGCCAAGATTATCGTTAATGTTTCAGAATCGTATAACCTGAGGAGACAGCTAAGTTTCAGGCTTAACAAGACAAATGGACTTGTAGTAAATATATGACTAGTCGCTACATGCATAAGGCAAAACAAGAACTTG
The DNA here is from genome assembly GCA_945261195.1 of Cryptosula pallasiana. Lineage (NCBI taxonomy): Eukaryota > Metazoa > Bryozoa > Gymnolaemata > Cheilostomatida > Cryptosulidae > Cryptosula > Cryptosula pallasiana. Next base: position 14,928,189 of record OX183134.1, on the reverse strand, counting down.
GAGACACACCTGGATTAAGTCATCAATGGTTTCTAATGCAATACCAAGTTAAAAGTAGTAACCTGCAATAGAATTAATTATCTGTGTTTGATTTGAGTTGTTCATTTGTAACAAAACAAAAACTTTGATGGCAAGGCAGTCCATTTTACATGTATTCGTTCTCAAACAAAAACAAAGAAACGGAAGTCCAAAATCAGAAAACTGAACTGAAACAATTGTATACAAAATACTTCACAAAAAGTTCTCCACACTGTTCATGCCTACTGTGTCTGTTTCTGTAATCTAAAGAGACAAACTTTTAGTAAAACCTGCAAAAATCAGACCGACATACTTTCCATCACCTCTCCCTAGCTGTGCGACTGTTCAAGCATCATTTTGGTTTCCATTTGATAACAATGTTTGTTGTATTTAATTGATAGAATATGTACAAGGAGCAGGTTTAGGAAATTTTGAGGATTCATTGCTGCGGGTTAAGTACTCTGTTTGCTCAAAAGGGACTTTTGACAAAACAATAAAAGATATTTACCTCATCCAACTAAAATGCTGTGATTTATTAAAGTTTATTAATTTTTTGCATGCAAAATGTTGAGTAGTTTGCGTAGGGCACATTGAGCTGTGTTTTTCTTATCTATATTGTATCAATGAAGAGCAATAATGCAAAATCTTGACTGAAAAGCAATTAAACTTACGCTCCAAAAATAAAGATAAACTATAGAAGATAGTTAAAAGTAGCATGGAAGGCGTGTATATTGTGTACAAAGGATTCAAGTATCATTGTTAAAATTACTGAATAAATGATTTTTTGTTTAATTGTCGCAACAAATTTATTAAGCTTCGATCTGAAAACATGTTTACCCACAATTACAGTTGATTGCGAATAATAAAGTCATTACATTGGTTAGAATAAAACCACATCAGCTAGTTCTAGAAGTTTTTCAAAAATTTGGTAGTGCTCAGAAGTAATATCGTGAAATTATTCTAAGTATACCCAAAGTCGTCAGTAAAAAAGAGTATCAACTATTAAATCTGTGAAACAGGATTGATAAAGCATTACCAGATCTTCTCTATTTTGGAGCAGCAGATGACAAAATCAAAGTTGAATACAAAAAAAATTGGAAAAAAGCCAGCTATTTTACTCTCAGCTTTAAAAAATCAATGAAATGATTCTAGTTATAATAATGTAGTGTTTTTCTATCGTTAGTTACACCACCGACACAACGGCTTCCATGTACTCCTTGATTATGCTAATAATGTCCAGACAAACGACAAGAGTGCTCCTTGTTAATAATGATACTTTATTATTAACATTCTATTTAGCAAGATACAATGATTACTGCAAGTCATACATAACGACTCCACAATAACCCACAATAACTTCTGCCCTCCTGATCTCCAACAATTCCTTTTATAGGAGAGACCAGGAAGGCACACTCCCTTATTAAGGTAGACCAATACAATAGTTTCTTACAAGTTACTAACAAATCATAATAATTAAGACATAAATGCATGCACTATTTCAGTTGACTGTCTTAGTGGCTCCTAGGCTCCTCCTCTGTAAGCTTGGTTCCTACTTTGATACTCTTCTTCTTGTATAGCTTCATTAGGCTGTTTAGGTTCCTTGTTCACTCAGGCTTATCCTTTGGCGGCCATATATGCCCGGCTAATCTCCGAATGGCGGCCATATATGACCGAGTGAATCCCCGAATGACTCATCAATGTAGTGGGTGGCTGGCATACATTATAAGTTATAGTAGTTACACAGCTTTGTCTAGAAGCATCCATAAACACACCTAAGCTGTGCAAGGGGAATGGGTTCTATTACACTCTTCTGAGGTGGCAAGGGTGCAGGGTAGGGGGGGGGGGGGGGTTTGAGGGGGAAGGAAGGGGCTGGGGTCACCGATGTTACACAAATCTCCCACATACTCCGCTCCATTAGGGACACCGTCTCTAATTAATGAATTAACAACAAAGATTTGTGGTGTACCTCACCGGGAATAATATATATTTGATTGAAAGGAATACAGTTAATACAATACAGCCTATTGTACACTGGCAAACAGGTTGCCTCGGACCTCGGTAGCCAAACTGCGGAGGGAGGCAACTTCAAGTTCTGCGGCTTCGTACTCAATCTTTATATCCCTTTTTGCGGCTGGCAAGGTGTGGGGCTTTAGTAGTGCCTGGCGAAGCGCTCGTAGGTCAGCCTCCAGGTCTGTGACTAGTTGATCTAAGACTACAGCTGCACTCTCTCTCTCTTGACTAGAAAGTCTCCAGTCGGCTGGGGATACGGGGGGGGGGGGTGTCTGCGGGGGTGGGGGTGTCTGGGCAAGGGGGGAAGTCTCACGGTGTGGAGTAGGTGGGGAGACAGGGGGGAGGGTGGTGGCAGGGGCTGACTTCTTTGGTATACGGTAATTAGTGAAACGGACAGACATCAAGCTGGGGATGGGGTTAGAAAGACGCTTGTTGGAAGATTGGGTGTCACTTGGTGAATGGTCACGTTTGGGGACTTTGGCTGGTGAAGTAAGAGTTGTACCCGTTTGCGTGGGCAACACTGCTCAAATTTGGGTGGGTCGTTCCATTGTGTAAATTCACAGAAGCGCTCGTAGGACTGCCGATCTACCGCATAAATCATCCCTGTTTTGCCCACCTGTTCAGGCTCTCCGTCATTATCCAACCTACTTTGATGTCCATAAACCGTATCTCTGCTCTCACTGGTAAAGCGGCATCGGCAGAAATGCTTTATGTAGTGTTGATTCACGTGTACGGCTAGCTGCCGGGTATTGCGGCTCCGGTATTCACATTTAGCACAGGTCAGCTGACTGGATCGCCGCAGCAGGCGCTGGACCTTGTCCTCAGTAGGTTGACTTATCCATTTCAACATTCTCCAACGGGCAGGGTTTCTCCTACCATCAGTTCCAAAAGTGACTGTAGGCTCGTCTTTCAACGTAAGGGGAGAGGGGGGGGGGCAACAGGAGCCGTTCGTATCAACCGTACTGATATGCTGGGTAGGTCTGACGGTGTACTCTTTGTCTCTACAACAGACGTAACATGATGACAGTGTCGTTTGTTAGGTGGGGAGGTAGGGGGGCACCCTGGGGTGGGGTAACTCGAGACGATAGGGGGGATACTATTACTTGACTATTACTAGTTGGAGAAGTGGTAATTGGCCATTCGGTTAATACCTTTTCGCGTTCTAACGCCAGATCTACTCCGTGGGGGTGGTGTGAGGTTCTTTTGAGGGTGGTCCATCTATCCCGAGCCGGGGTAGCTGGATCCCGAGCCGGGGTAGTGCCGGGGTCACTGGGAAAAGGAGGATTTGGCTTGGGGGTTTTTTTCACACATTGGCTGTAGCTATAATCAAGTTTTGTTGGAGGAATGATTGTAGTAGGGACCAGGGGGAGGTTAGGGGGTGGTCTTTTAGCTGGAGCAAGGGGTGGAAACTCATCTAAGTCGATTGGGGGGGGGAGGGCACAACGGCGGTGAGAGCTAAAGGGTCACTGGCCGTAGCGTTCTCGAGTACCCACTTATCATAGGCACTTTTCAACTCACCAGGTTGACTTGACGTGGCTGCTGGTAGCGTAGTGGATGCTGACTCTCCTGTTATGCCCAGCAGCTGATCCTTGCTGTGGGTAGAGGGTGGCTGATATTCAGCTAGATTAGCTTCAAGCAGGAGGTTGTCGTCATCATCCTCGAGCTGTAAGCAGGCGGAAGTTTCGGGGTTCATGCTTTGCGAGTAGTTCTGAAGGAGCTGTAGTAAGCAAGCGGACTGTTCAGTAAGCAGGTTAGCAGACAAAAGGGCAATATTTTCTTGAATATCCAGCTGCAAACCGGTTTGCTCCGCCACTTGGGGGGTATGACTCATGACAGAGGGGGAAAAGAGGGGTATCTTTGGGGGCTCCTGTAGGGGGGTTGAACGGAGAGAGCCAGCTGAAGTTTGGAGGGGGGGGGTAGGGGAGACTCTAGCGATTCTTTTGAGACTAGGCAAGGGGGGTTGTGGTCCTCAGGCTTAGTGGTGAATGCTTTAACTGTAGCCAATAACTTGGTTCTTTCTTCCTGTAGTGTACCACTTCTTGCAGTGACTTGGTGACACCAAGGTTGGCCATATCATTGGGGTGGTCCTACATTTCGTCTAGGGCGGCCTGTAGGTGCTTGGGCTAAGGGAGGGGGGGCGTGCAACTGGCGGGGGGACAACTTCTTGGTTTACCGTATGACCTACTGCTCTGCCAGTTGTCGTCCGATTGGATTGATTTTCGCTGGAGAGATTCGGTGAGCACTCTTCTACAGGTTGAGGTGCTCTGGGTGCTGCTTTCTCTACAGGTTGACTTGCTCTGGGCGCTGGCCTCTCTGCAGGGGGAGAGATTGGAGGGGAGGGGGGCGCCGCATAAAGGGAAGGCATTGGGAGGTCCAGGAGTGGAAAGGGTATTTCTTGTAAAGAGGGAGGGGGTTGTGTTCTCCTGCGGGGAGCAGCGCTACGCATGTTGGGGCGGCGGACGAGTTCCAAAGCTGCAGGGGCTTGTCCGTACGGCTCCAGGCATGCCCTATACGGTTTCAGGCGACTGCCATTTTGCACTGACTGTTGGCCGTGTCGATTTATCAGGTATGTGTGGTTACTGTAGGCTTCCTCTATTATATAGGGGCCCACGAACTTGGGTTGGAGTTTGGGGTTCTCTCCCTTTCTTTTCCTTCGGTTCTCCAACCATACTTCATCTCCTGTTTTGAATAGAGACGGCTCTCTCCTTCGTCTCCTCTTATCTGTTGCTGCTCCATTCGGAGAGTCTCATGAACCTCTTCAAGTCTTTCCTGTAGGGCTTGGGCGTATTCGTGTACGGGCACACACTCAACCAAGGGGGGGTGATAAGTTAGTTGGTCGGGGAGCCGTAATTCCCTCCCCATCATCAAGAAGTTTGGTGTTTCGCCTGTAGTAGAATGGGGGGTGGCACGGAATGCTCTCATTATTTGGGGGAGAATCAAGTCCCATTCTCCGGGCTGCCTCTTCAATAGGAGAGAGCGTAGGGCATCTCCTAATACCCTATTATTGCGCTCTACTAAACCGTTGGATTGGGGGTGGTAGGGAGTGGTCCGAGTCTTCTTTACCCGCCAGAGAGAACAGAATTTGTGCATGAGACTCGATTCAAACTGGGCACCCTGATCGGTGTGCATCTGTTCGGGTAGTCCGAAGTAGCAGAACACGTGTTCGTCAAGGGCAGTGGCAACAACAGGGGCAGTGGCATCAGGGAGGGGAAGGGCATCTTGCCAACGGGTAAAGTGGTCTGTTAAGACGAGTATCCACTTCTTTCCTCTATCGGTCTCAGGGAGGGGACCCACCAAGTCTACGGCCAACTTTTGCCAAGGGCGGCCGGCATACATTCGCTGCCGTGTGGGGTTGGGTTTTGTACCGCCATGTTTAGCCCGCTGACAGGTTTCACAACGGTTAATGGCTCTCCTTACATCTGCGGTCATACCTGGCCAGTACCATGTGAGGCCTACTCTCTTTAATGTCCGTTGTATGCCTTGGTGGGCCAAGACGTGTGTCTCCCACACTACTTTACTTCTCAGGCTGGGGGGGCACACAGCACACCAGTGGGCTCTGTTCTGTCCGGCTTGGTGTACCTCTAGAATACCATCTGGGCGGATCTGCATAGAGTGTTGGCGTTTCTCCAGCTGTCAGAGTTCATTACTTCCGAGTTCCAACTGCTGTGGGGGAATAGGGGTATGGTTCTTTACCGCCTGGTAGATGATGGCTACCGGGTGGCGGCCCGTTCTCTGAGCGTCCAGCAGGTCGGTATCAGGGGGTGGGGGGCGAGTGATAGCTACCATTTGAGGGTGTGACGGGGTGGGGTCAGCTGGGGTGGATGGGGGAGGGGAGAAGGGGGGGGCAAGGTTTGCAATATTTCTATCTTTGTGGGCCCGCCGTCTCTGGCTTCAATGTGATTATATTGCTTACAATCGGAGGGACACCGTCTACTAAGGCCGTCAGCATTTCCATGCAAGTGTCCACTCCGGTGTTCGATGGTAAACTGGAACTCCGACAGAGTTTCGAGCCACCTGGCTACTTGGCTGGACGGCTCTTTACGCTTACATAGCCACATGAGGGAGGCGTGGCCTGTTCTCACCCGAAAGGTTCGACCGTAGAGGTAGGGCCTGAAATGCTTTGTGGCTTTGACTACGGCCAGTAGTTCTCTGCGAGTGAGACAATAGTTGCGTTCAGGTGGGCTCAGTGTTTTGCTATAATACGCTATCACTCTTTCTTCACCATTCTGTAGTTGGGAGAGGACAGCTCCAACACCGTCGTCGCTTGCATCGGTGTCCAATATATACGGGCTATCGGCATCTGGGTAGCCGAGAATGGGGGCAGACAGCAGTCCAGCTTTAAGCTGTACAAAAGCTTCTCTCTGAGGGGTGGTCCATTCCCATGGAACGTCCTTGCAGGTTAACTTGGTCAGGGGCTTGGCCGTAGTGGAGAAGCGAGGGAGGTATTGTCGGTAATACCCGACTGTACCGAGGAAGGCTTGGAGTTCTCTAAGGCAGGTGGGGGTGGGCCAGTCACGGACTACTGTGATTTTTTCGGGATCCGTGGAAACACCATGCTCACTGACGAGGTGTCCGAGATAGCGGACTTGTGACTGTAGCAGTTCACATTTGCTGGGCTTTAACTTAAGTCCTGCTGCTTTGAGCCGCTGTAGCACTTCTGCCAGCCGGTGTAGGTGGGTGGGGAAGTCGGGACTGATGACGATAATGTCATCTAGGTATAGGAGGAGTGACTTCCAGTGAAGTCCGTGTAGTACTCGTTCCATAAGTCTTCGGAAGGTGGCTGGGGCAGAGGTGAGACCGAATGGGAGGACCTTCCACTTGTATAGGCCTGATCGAGTTGAAAAGGCAGATTTGTCGCTGGCGTCTGCATCGAGGGGCACTTGCCAATATCCGCTCACTAGGTCAAGGGTACTAAAGTACCGACTTCCAGACAGCGCATCTAGGCTCTCGTCTATACGGGGGAGGGGGTAGGCGTCCTGTTGGGTTACGGCATTTAGACGCCGGTAATCAATACAAAAGCGCCAGGTGCCATCTTTCTAGGGTAGGGGAGCGTCTACGTCGAGTACAAGAGGGTCGCTCAGTGGTCAACGGGGTTGAGGGGGGAAGTAGTTTCTTAGCCAAAGACTGACGAGGTGGGTGTGGCTCGGTGTCCTGTGTAGGGTGGCACACCAGGTGACCGTGGTCAGCAAGACTTTGTCTATGAGAAGGGGTGGGTTGGGTATACAGGTCAGTAGGGTAGTAGTCTGACCCTGCTTCACTGGGTACCGGGGAGTAGGGCTCTTCGTCTCCTATATCTTGGAGGGGGGTTTACCGGTTGGTGGTGGGTAGTTGCCAGGGTTCTGAGATGGGTACTACACGCCGTCTTTCTCTCTGCCATGGGGGAATCTCTAGTACGGGGTTGTACTGTTCTACTCTAGCCAACTTTCTTTGATAACGCCGGGGTGCCCGGGGGCAGTGAGGGGCCGGTTTCCCTACTGCGGGCGGCGCCCGTTTTTTGACTGCTGGTTAGGGGGGGGGCGGGGTAGATGGCCAAGGTTTGACTGGGCAGCTTCTTTGTAAATGGCCGATAGCGCCACATCCCCAACACTGGAGGGGGGTGGATGTAGGGAAAGGGTGGGGGAGGGAGGAGGCAAGGGGTGGGTTGACTTGTTGTTGTAATTGTTGCAATGCGTCGGACTGGAGCTTAACTGCTTCGGTCAACGTCTGTAGATTCTTCATCAAGGCACTGAGGGTGTCCTCTGGTAGGGTGGCCGCCTGTTGGACTTGGTTAGGGGGGGAGGTTGGGGAGGGCCGGTCACTGGGTGGGGGTGGATGTTCTTCCTCCTCTTCCACTATTCTCACTCTGGAGGGCCTGTTTTCGAATTCAACTTTTACTTGCAGGAACTCGTTTCCAGCTCTAATAGCTTCCTCAATCGTGTGTGGTTGGACTGCCAGCAGGTGCCGTTGTAGATAGGCATTACCAATAGTGCTGGCGAAAGTCTCTAGCACCATTCGGTCGACTCTTCGAGGGGGTAGGTCATCGTATGCCACACGAACTAATTTCTCCACTTCGTTGGCGTGTTGTTGTAGTGGTTTTTGGGCAGAACGACGCAACACAATTAACTTGGTCTGCGCCTCCTTTGGGGTGAGTCCGAAACAAGCTCGGAGGGCGGCGAAGATACCTTCTACGTGAGGGGAGCGTCCACACTCTAGTGCCTCGTCCTTCAGTGCTGCTCGGAGTCGCATCAGGGCTGTAGCTTGGCCCCAGTCATTGGCATCTGCGACCTCGAGGAACCGAGTGACAAAATACTCAATGTCTCCCGTCCCGTCGTACTTTGGGGCCTTGAAGGGTGTCTGTATTGGTCCTCGGGGAGGCTGTACCAACATCTGCAGAGCTTCGGTGAGTTGCTCCAGCGCTACGGTAGGTTGTGCTCCGACAGGGTTTCTACCGGCACTCCTAGCTCTTTGGGTGGCCATGTTAGATACAATGGCAAGCTAGGGGGGGTTGAGTGACTGTTTTTGGCAAGGGTAAGCTGGTATACAGGGTATACAGGCTCGGTATAGCTTCGGGGTAGGTAGTATGTGGCTATACAGGCTCGGTGTGACTTCTGGGGAGAGGGGGAAGGTGGTATACAGGGTATACAGGCTCGGTGTGACTTCTGGGGAGGGGGGAAGGTGGTATACAGGGTATACAGGCTCGGTATAGCTTCGGGGTAGGTAGTATATGGCTATACAGGCTCGGTGTGACTTCTGGGGAGGGGGGAAGGTGGTATACAGGGTATACAGGCTCGGTATAGCTTCGGGGTAGGTAGTATATGGCTATACAGGCTCGGTGTGACTTCTGGGGAGGGGGGAAGGTGGTATACAGGGTATACAGGCTCGGTATAGCTTCGGGGTAGGTAGTATATGGCTATACAGGCTCGGTATAGCTTCGGGGTAGGTAGTATATGGCTATACAGGCTCGGTGTGACTTCGGGAAAGGTAGTATATGGCTATACAGGCTCGGTATAGCTTCGGGGTAGGTAGTATATGGCTATACAGGCTCGGTATAGCTTCGGGAAAGGTAGTATATGGCTATACAGGCTCGGTGTAGCTTCGGGGTAGGTAGTATACAGAGGGATACTGACGCAGAGTAGCTTCTGAAGAGGGGGAAGGTGGTATGCAAGAGATACAGGCTTGGTAAAGCTCCTAGTTCTTCCTACCTTCTTCTCTCTCTAACTTCTTCTCTTCCTACCTTCTTTTCTTCCTATCCGTCGTGTCTCTCTCGTTCACAGATCCCACCGCTGCCACCAATGTAGTGTTTTTCTATCGTTAGTTACACCACCGGCACAACGGCTTCCATGTACTGCTTGATTATGATAATAATGTCCAGACAAACGACAAGAGTGTTCCTTGTTAATAATGATACTTTATTATTAACATTCTATTTAGCAAGATACAATGATTACTGCAAGTCATACATAACGACTCCACAATAACCCACAATAACTTCTGCCCCCCTGGTCTCTAACAATTCCTTTTATAGGAGAGACCAGGAAGGCACACTCCTTTATTAGGGTAGACCAATACAATAGTTTCTTACAAGTTACTAACAAATCATAATAATTAAGACATAAATGCATGCACTATTTCAGTTGACTGTCTTAGTGGCTCCTAGGCTCCTCCTCTGTAAGCTTGGTTCCTACTTTGATACTCTTCTTCTTGTATAGCTTCATTAGGCTGTTTAGGTTCCTTGTTCACTCAGGCTTATCCTTTGGCAGCCATATATGTCCGGCTAATCTCCGAATGGCGGCCATATATGACCGAGTGAATCCCCGAATGACTCATCAATGTAGTGGGTGGCTGGCATACATTATAAGTTATAGTAGTTACACAGCTTTGTCTAGAAGCATCCATAAACACACCTAAGCTGTGCAAGGGGAATGGGTTCTATTACACTCTTCTGAGGTGGCAAGGGTGCAGGGTAGGGGGGGGGGGGGGGGTTTGAGGGGGAAGGAAGAGGCTGGGGTTACCGATGTTACACAAATCTCCCACAATAACTAGTAATTTGGATAGGTTTTGCCCAGTTGCGGGTCGAACATGTATTTGTTGTTACAAAAAGCTGATATGGTTAAAAAAAAGTTGATTACTTTGCACTTATTAACATTAAGTACAACTAGTACAAGATGATTGGTTGAGCTGGTATTTGATATAAAGTACACGATTGACTTAGAAGTGATTATGTATGTCTAAACCAAATGTTTGGTTACCACCCATTCCTTATTTAAAATTTAAAAACTTCTTCAGATTTTCCTCTTTTTATGAATCATGACTACAGCTGTTTTGTCTACAGATTATTTATGTGTCATATGAATTACTTAACGCTAAAACAATCCAATCATATAAAATTTTCTGATAGATCAGACATACGATAATCAGTACACCAGGAAATTTGTTTTCATCAAATTAAATGTTTATAAGTTTCTTTTACAGTCAGGTATAAAAAGCGTTTTACTAAAGTGCTCTAATATTGTGAAATATGAGCTATTGGGTAGATAAAATCACTTGGAAAAGTGTAGTGCTGACTAGTTTCTTTTACAATCTTTTAACTTGAAAAAAACAAAAGATTCATCACTGCTAACTTTTTGGGCAAGCATACTACAGTTTTTCTACTGTCGCCTTGTGATGTGTGAAACTCAAATAAGCAACTTCAACAAGCTGGAATGTTTTATCTCCACTAGAAAACAGTAGACTTTTTAGATGATCATTGAGAAACTAACAGTTCTATGTGGACAAATAGTAAATACTAGTAATATTAGACTCAAAAGCTCGTCATCGGAAATCAATTTTTTTTTAAACAAGTGATGGAAAATTTTGCTTGTCAAAAGCTGAGTACGGTACAGTTTCTCAAATTGATTAGTACATTTTTTGTTACCTCAAGTACAGCAGCGACCTAAATATATCCACCCAAGTTTTTACTAGTGTTTATAATCTGTATATCTGGTTTTGCCAGAGTCTGTACAAAACAGTGTGTATAGAAATATTGGTCACATTTAACAATTTTGTATACGTTTTGTTGAAATAGTGTCACGTACAGTGAGTCATAGGTTTTGTTATGTAATCTTAACCAAGGGATTTCTACCACAAGTCACACCTACTTCAGATATTAGCGTCATTTCAAAGCAGGTGTACAAAATACATTTATTACTATGTGCAAGTCCCCATTGAATGACGTTTGATGATAAAAGTATGCATAAATTCTTTAAAAAGCGCAAATAATGCTATTAGTTTTTAAAGTGCACAAAGTTGCTAGAAAAAAGTTCTAAACATAATAAAATTTTATTGTTTTTCATAAAAATTTTGTGAAGCCACCCAATATAATAGTTTTTGAATGAACTGTTCAGACAATTGGCCAATTTGTAGCAAGTGGAGTTTTTTCAACTAGTTTTTGATAATTCTTTTGTTGTTTTGCGTCTAAGTCCATCACTTCACTACAGCTGCAGTAAACTCTGTCACTACCTTTTTCGTAAAACAGCAAACATCAATAGTTCTACTAAACTATGTAATGTTGTTCCGTTTCCTTTTCCTCATTGGTTAAAACTCTTAAAATTACCTTGCGTACACATATTCTTTGTTTGTTTGTTTGTTTGTCTGTTGATTCAAAATAGAACATCTAAAGACCTCTCCACACAAAGCGGTTTAAACACATAAATGGGAAAATGACTGTTTATTTTAGTATAAAACATGTTCGATTTTTGCCGGCTGGTCTCACAATTATCCATTAATCCCTAACGCTGATTGGTCAATGCGGATCGCTCATATCCACTTTTTTATTTTGAGTTTCTCATCCGTGACAGCCCATGCCTCTACTATGAAGTGTTAATGAGCACCGTCGTCTGCATAATCCTCTTGTGTGGAGTGCAGCACCTGGCAATGAGAAGAAGACTTTTCTCAAAGTGCCAAACTCATGGCCGTAAAACGCTGTGGGTGGAGAAGCCCCAACTCAAGCATATTTTGAGGTGCTTAGCTCCAGTTTAGGCCTAAATACTTAAGTATATTAAAAAGTTGTTATTGTTGGTTATATCACTGACTGCTGTGTATTTCTAAACCTAGCTGGAGAAGATTGATCGGCTAAAACAAAATCATAATATAAGGCATTGAGTCACTCAGACTCTTATGTAATCCTAAACTGATGGAATGGTCTCAACTCCATCTCTACTTTGGTCACTTCTAATTCCTACTACTAATCATTCAAACCGGCTGGATTCTGTCATTGTCTGGGGTGTTTACCACCTCTAGGAATAGTTTCGCCCATCGCTTACTTAATGACTAATGATAAAATACCTTTACATTATCTACTGCAACTGTCTCATTCAGAGCTAATAGAACAAAAATGATAGTTTCTTTTTGCTACCGATTGACAGTAAAACAAAAAAAAGTGGGAGTTACAATTTAAACTAAGTTTTACCTCTAACTGTGTTAGTTACTGATACGATTAACTACACAATCCAATGAGATTGGCTGATGGTTGGTTTAAAACAACAATAACTTGGTTAAGTTCTTGTTGACAGAAAACATTCAAATGATTAATGAATCAAATGGAAACTGAATTTTATGAAAAGTTTTGTCTAATTGGCCAAAAATTATTTACTGAAAAGTGCAAGAATGTGTTGTGGTTTAATAACAGTTTTAAAAGTTACAAAACACATTAGCTGTTGATCCGAAAAATGGTAAAATTGGAATCATCGACAGTGAAGTCTGCCAAAGTGTGTTTGAGCATAGATAAAAATTATCTTTGCAGACGTTTCACAGAGAGTTCACTAATCGCTGCAAAACAGCTTGGAGCTCTCTTCACACAGATGGCCTTTAGTAGCTGATAAAATATCTTAGTTGATTTGTGGTTCATAACTTTTTGGGTTTTATGACAACATCATAATATCCAGAGGTCAAGCAATAGTAATATTCCTCTTACTGCACTTTATATATCATTCTGAGTTTTATCTTGCTGAGTTTCTAAGCAAACGATTCAACTTCATTAATACTTTATTAAATTTATTAATCCAAATAAAAAAGCTTATTATTCTAACATTGGTAGGTATTTTTGTATTGAATTACAAGCACATGAAAATTACAAACAGAGCACTTGAAATGAGATTGTCAAACGAATAACCAATTATAATTGGTGTTCATTATTCAATACGTCTCATACGGAAAATGAGTGTGGAACATCATAGTTTTCCAACATTATATTTAATAATTATGTAACAAGTTAAAGGAAGATAACTCTTAAACGCAAATAACCAAGTCAGGTAAACAGCCGCTTCTTTTGTAACCAGTATGGTTTGTAATGCCTCTGTTTTTATGAGCAATTGTTTTGGCCATTTTGGAAAAATGAAAGTAGTCAACTACAATGAACAAATTAAACCCGCGCATTATAATTTACTTATTGTTCAGTGTCACTTGTGACATACAAACAATGCAGAGAAATGCTCATTGTTTTTTTTTTTTTCGGTGAGCGTATTTTTGTCATCATCTGAGTTCCACACAAAACAGTTATTTATTAATTAAGCTTATTGCCAATTTGATTTTTTTATTGCATTTTGTTAAGCAAATTCAGGTCGAGATTATTGCGAATGTTTTAGAGAAAAATAACATAAAGAGACAGCAAAGTGTCAGTCTAAACAGGACAAAGGGACGTAAAGCAAACATATGATTATGATTTGACATGCATAAGACATGACAAAAACTCAGAGACACAGACAGATTCAATTATCAGTGGTTTCTAACGAAATATGAATTAAAAATGGTAACCTTGAATAAACTTAATGATTTGTATTGGGTTTGAGATGTTTATTTGTAACAAAGCAAAAACCTTGACAAAAGAACAGTCAGTTTCACTTGTATTTATACTCAAACGATAGAAAAAAAATGGAAGCCTAAAGTCAGAATACTAAACTATAGCAATTGCATACAAATTATTCCACAGGCATTTCTCCACACTGCTCATGCATATTGTATCATTTTTAAGTAATCTAAAAAGACACAGTTTTAGCAAATCCTAGTGAGAAAAACGTACTTTTTAACTCCTCTCCCTAGCTGTGAAAAAGTTGTTATTGTTGGTTATATCACTGACTGCTGTGTACTTCTAAACCCAGCTGGAGAAGATTGATTGGCTAAAACAAAATCATAACGTAAGACATTGAGTCACTCAGACTCTTATGTAATCCTAAACTGATGGAATGGTCTCAACTCCATCTCTACTTTGGTCACTTCTAAGTCCTATTACTAATCAATCAAACCGGCTGGATTCTGTCATTGTCTGGGTTGTTTACCACCTCTAGGAATAGTCTCGCCCCTCGCTAACAACTTCACATTATCTACTGCAACTTTCTCCTTCAGAGCCAATATAAAAAATAATAGTTTCCTTTTACTATTGATTGACAGTAAAGGCAAATGAATAAGCAGAAAGGTACAGTTAAAACTGAGTTTTATCTCTAACTAGCATGTATGTGTAAATTGATGATACAATTTGATTTACTGATGGCTGATTTAAAACAACAATACCTTGGTTATTTCCTCGTTGACAGTAAACGAATGATTAATGAAGCGAATAGAAACTGAATTTTTTTCACTAGTTTTGTCTGTTTGGCAAACATTATTTATTGAAAAATGCAAGAACGTGTTGTGGTTTAATCAAAGTTTAAAAGTTACAAAGCACGTTAGTTGTTGATCTGAAAAATGGTAATTTTGGAAACATCGACAGTGAATTTTGCCAAATTGTATTTTTACTTGGCTAAGAACTATCCTTGCAGGCGTTTCACAGAGAGTGTCACTAACTGCAGCGAAGCAGCTTAGACTCCCTTCCCACAGAAGGCTTTAAGGAGCTGATAAAATATTGTAATGGGTTTTGGTCTGGTTTCCACTGATATCCACTATTCTCAAGTATTAGTCCTCTCTCCAGAGGGGACACTATGCTGCTCGACAGTGACAACCGTGTAATGCAACCGACGTATCCGGTTTAGGCAGAGCCCAATGCTCACACAAACAATACAGCGTGTAGTTTGAATATTGGCTTTTATTCTTGACAACCAAAGTCCTAGGGTGGCAATCCACTAGGGTTATTGGCAAGACATGAGAATGAATTAGGTAAATGGCAGGAAGTAAATAGCATAAAATCATATAACAGTAAAGGCACAACAAGTAATTACACCAATGCAATTATATATATGACTAACTAACCAATCATGCAATGTACAAGGATTAAATGAAAAAAGCACCAATTGGCTAGAGGAGGAGTCCATCTCCTACTGTCCAATCAGAGTTTCCTACAGGGTCCCAAGGCTCTGGCAGCTTGTGGTCTTGACTACTTCGGATACAAGGAAGAGTATCTTCGATTCTTGTCTTAGATCAGGATCCTAACTGGTTTTGGAAGTCCTCTGTTATGGCAGCCATTTTTGACCAGCCTTGAGTCACCATACTGGGTCGACAGGGGTCAATACCAGCCCTGCAGGGGTCACTACCGGCCTGCACACTGTGCTACTGGAACAGTAAGACTTTAATACCGGCACAGCATCTTACCGATGGCTGTGGGTGAAGCTCTAGTGCATTCGGTGTGGAGATAGAGTAGCAAACTCCCAGTTTACTATTATTATTCACCAAAATCTACTACAATATCTGAGTTGATTTATAGCTTGTAAATTCTTGAGTTTTACGACAACATCATAGAATACAGAAGTCTAGCAATAGTAACAAGCCTCTTACTGTACTTTCTGTATCACTCTGAGTTTCTACGCAAACGGTTCAAGTTCATTAATAATTTATTAGGTTTATTAATCCAAATATAAATTCTTGCTATTCTAACATCGGCAGGTATGTTTGTATTGAATTAAAAGTTTAATGGAATTGCAAAGAGTAGCCATGCATAAGATAGTGTGCTACTGGCCTAGTAACTACACCTGAGTGAGTGGCAGGCTGCAAGCGCTGATATGAACATGTGTAAACTTGTTCGAAGAGTAGTACAGTACTTTTCACAGATGACTCAGACAATCAGGGACCCTCACTGAAGCCGAGATCAAGCGCTGAGGATTGCCGGCTACAACCGATGGTTTGACGTCATATTGTAATGCTATTAATTAACACAAGCCTGGCTATGGCCTACGCCTACTATCTATGTGATTTTTTATGTATAAGCAAACCCACTATGAATCATATCTATTTTTTGCAACCTGTTCATTCAGCCAATCAAATATTTTCATTTTCAACTGCTATAATTTTCTATACATAGCGAGGCAGTTTGCCCAACGCTAAGAGTTGTTTTTGATTTACTACGAGTTAGTCAGAACTAGTTTTAGCTCAGGCTGGGATAGTGTTTAGTCTATAAGTGTCAGCGATTGCTTGTACCATCTTAGTGTGTGATCTAAGGGATGTCAACCTACTGTACACTTGTAAGGATTATTTTATCCGGCAAGCTTTTGTGTTCTACTAATAAATTATTATTAATCTGAAACACGTGTGCTTAATTAGACCGGTTGCCTGTACCACTAAGGTTAGCACACTTCGCTCACCGGATCTGCCTGCTATACAGATATCCTACAACAGAGAGCCTATACTACCATCGGGTGGCGCCTGCTGTTCGTATCTACTACCTTCTACAATAAAGAGCTGTCACTACCGTACCGGTAGCACTTGACAGTTATAACTAATTGCCTTCCACAGAGAGCCAATGCTACCAGTTTACTTGCTATCTGCATCACGGTATTGTTATTACACACAGTACAGGCAACTCCTAACAGTGTCAGTGAAAGGTTATTCTAGATCACAACGAAAATTTTTACACAACCATGTGAAAATTTTAAACAGAGTATTTGCAATGTGATTGTCAAACAAATGACCAGCTCTAATCTGTGTTCATAATTCAGTACATCGCACACGGAATGGAAAATTAGTGTGGAACATCGTATTTTCTCAATATTTTTTTAATAATTACCTAACAAATTGAACGAAGAAAACTCTCAAAATGCAATAACCAAGCCCAGTAAAAAGTGGCGTCTTTTGTAACAAGTATAGTTTGTAATGTCTGCCTTTTCATGAGCACTTTTTTTTGGCCGTTCTGAAGATATGAAACTGGTCAACTACAATGAACTAATTAAACCCGTGCGTTATAATTTATTTATTGTTCAGTTTCATTTGTTACATACAAACAATACAAGCGAATGCTCATCAGGTTTTTTCAGCGAGCTTATTTTTGTCAACCTCTGAGTTTCAAACAAAACAAGTATTTATTGATTAAGTTTGTTGCCAATCTGGTTTTTTTTATTTTATTTTGTTAGGCGAACTTAGGTTGAGATTATGGTTAATATTCTAGGGAAAACTAACAAAAGGGACGACTAAGTGTCAGTCTTAACAGGACAAATGGACTTGAAGCAAACATATTATGTTTGCTTCAAGTCACTACTATTGGATGTTATGGATATATTGTGCAGTTATTATTCAGATGGAACCAGTTTGTACAAAGCAGGGAACAAGAATGAAGTAAAACTTTAGTACCTCTCAAGCATGAGAACAAAAAAATGGGTAGACAAATCCAATAGTGTGTGTGCATGCAACTCCAAAATACAAAAACCTAAAACTACAATCCACACACCCTCGTAGTTGCAGGGTTTTGAATACAAACTATCCACAAACATAAATGTACAAAGAAACAAAAAACTACATTTACAAGGTAAAAATACATTACAATGTTTCACAAACTAAGCCTAACCTATCCTAGTTCATGCCGGCACTGTACACTATCCTACACCTAGCATAACCTGTAACTGATTGTATCGATCACGAGGCAGAGGTTTTGTCATTATACCGGCTACCACTCGATCTGGCGGACATTACACTGTCATGATATGGTCATTCTGAACATCTTCACACACATAATGATATCTGACATCCATATGATGGCTTCTCCTAGAACTTGAAGCATTGTTTGCAACACATATAGTGGGCTGATTGTCGATATACACAGTGAGGGGCGAACAATCTATGTTACTAATATCACGATACAGCTGCCGAACCAGGCAGCTTTACGGGTGGCATCAAATGAGGCAATGTACTTGGCTTCCACTGTCGATAAAGCCACCACACTCTGACGTTTGCTGAGCCACAGAACTTGACCACTACTAAACATGAACACGGCACCAGAAGTGGAATGAAATGAAGTGCTTCGTCATCAGCCCGGCTTGAGTCAGAATAGCCAACTGGTGACGACTCCAACTTAGAATAGATGATACCGAACTCAGAAATGCTTTTTAGGAATTGAAGCACCCTCTTAGCAGCAGTAAGATGAGTTTGAGTGGGTGTGGACGTAAAAGGATTGAGAACTCTCACCACATATGAGATATCTGGACGAGTAGCAGTGGACAAATATAACAAACTACCCGCCATCGACTGGTACAGAGTATATCTGCTGCATTACTGCCAATGTTTTAGACCAACTTGACATCTGTGGCCATTGGAGTGCTGCAAAGATTGCAGTCAGTCATGCCATACTTGCTAAGCATTTGTGACATGTAGTGTGGTTGAGATAACTTGAGACTATCATCGACATAGCTACACTAATGCCCAGTAATAATGTAACTGTCCAAGGTCTTTCATCTTGAACCTCTGACTGAGAGCTGTTTTGACATCATACATTGACTCCTCACTATCACTTAGCTGCACTATATCATCAACGTACACTGCTAGTATGATCTGCTCATCACCATGATTACACACATAGACACATGAATCTGCACTGAGTTGATGGAAACCTAATGTTTTCAGGTAATCATCCTACACCAGATTCAAGCACAGGAGTGATTGCTTTAGCCCATATACGGAGCGCTTCAGTTTGCAGATCGGATTACCAGGGGAGGCAATTCCCTCAGGCTGGGACATGTAAATATCCTCTGATAACTCACCATTGAGAAACGCTGTGACAACGCCCATTTGATGAATCACCATGTTACAACTGAAACCGTATGACAGCAGAGCTCGTAGCGACGTTCTGTGTACAACCGGAGAGTACGTTTCATCGAAGTCAACACTTGGCTGTTGAGAAAAACCTTGAGCTACTAGTCTGGCTTTATACCTGTCCATAATGCCATCACCTTTACTCTTTACTTTTAATACCCATTTGCAGCTGACTGGCTGTCTGCTTGGAGGCAAAGGCATTAAGTCCCACGTGTCATTCTCAATGAGAGATTGATACTCCTCATTTGCCGCGTTTATCCACTGTGTAGGCTGAGGACCAGACACGGCTTCTTTGTATGCTGTAGGTTCAACTACTTCACTGACACACAGTGCTTGATGCTTTTCCTTACTGCAATACTCATGAATACCATATCAGACTGGTTCATGGCGTTCACGCATCGATATACGGGGCCTACTAGTATCATGAGCTACTGGGGAACCAGGGCGAGACAATTCCAGACTCTGTTTACAACTCATGTCAGCGCCTACTGATACTTCCTAAACGTCCGTTTTGGTAGGCCAAGTCTACTCTCATCAACTACCACATCACGGCGTTCGACCACTTGTTTACTAGCTGGGTCATACAATCTGTACGCTTTTCAGTGTCTACTGTAACCTACTAATACCATTGCCTCAGCTTTAGGGTCTAGTTTATGCCTCAGTTTGTCGGGTATGTGTGCATAAGTTAATGAGTCAAACACACGTAGATGGCTAATATCTGGCTTGATGCCGAACCATAGTTGATATGGGGTGATATTGTTGAGAGCTGGTGTGGGAAGGCGATTCCTAACACACACTGAAGTAAAGACTGCTTCTGCCCAAAAATATTTTGGTAGATCAGTGTCTATTATCATTGCCCTAGCAGACTCACATACCGTGCGATTGAAGCGTTCAGCGCAAACTTTTTGTTGAGGGTTATATCATACTGTTACCTGGTGTTTTATGCCACATGCTCTAAGATAGTTCTGGGAATCATTCGACATATATTCACCCCTTCTGTCACTGCGTAACGTGTAATAACCATTGCTGGTATGATTCTCTACACTAGCTTTATATTCCTGAAACACAGAAAACACATTAATTTTGTTTGATACAAAGTACACATCAGCATATATAGAATAATCATCTAGAAAAGTAACAAAATATTTACAGCCACCCGACGAATCGACTTGCATCGGTCCACACACATCAGTGTGCACAAGCTCTAGTGCACGCGGTGACTTGACGCCACCTGCTGACTTGAAAGGTTCTTTTGACATTTTTCCTTTCACACGAGAGTCACATAGCCCTAAGATAACATTCGATAGGTCAGCAACCTCGACTATAGCGTGATTGCTAGTAGATTTGATTGTGGAATGACATGTATGCGCTAATTGCTCATGCTACATACTGTCTGTTTGGCTGTACAAGCTATATGCTTACTACTAATCAGGTCTAGATAACACAGTTTGTTTTTGATTGTATCCATGGCATGCACTATACCATATTTGTCTTTCAGCCAAAACCTAGTATGACCGAACTGTACGACAAATCCACACTCAGCTGCTGCTTTCACGGAGAACAGGTTTGCATTCAGATTTGGTACATGTAAAACATCATTCACAGTAGCATTTCTCTGTTTACCACGGCCTACCTGTACATGCAGTTTCACACTACCTTTACCGATGACCTGAACTTTTGTTCCATCAGCTATAGTCACACTCTCAGCTTTGTCGAGAATTATGTACTCAGAGAAGTCAGCTACCAGTCAGTTACCATCCACATAGCCATATAAGTCTCTGGCAGTTAGGTAGTGCTTGAACTTGAACTTCCAGGTCGTGTAGTTGCTACTGTTGAGCTTGTTAACACTAAACCTGTTTTCCATCTTATTCACTGTGACTTATTGTAGCACTATAACACAGTTGCTTAGTGTTCCTGAGCCCATAACCTATTGGATGTTATGGATATCTTGTGCAGTTAATATTCAGATAGAACCAGTTTGTACAAAGCAGGGAGCAAGAAGGAAGTAAAACTTTAGTACCTCTAAAGCATGAGAACAAAACATGGGTAGAAAAATCCGATAGTGTGTGTGCATACAATTCCAAAATACGAGAACCCAAAACTACAATTCAAAAACTACATGCATCAAGTAAGACAAAAACTTAGAGACACACCCAGATTCAATCATCACTGGGCTTTAATGAAATATTGAACTGAAAATGGTAACCTCAAATAGAACTAATGGTTTGTATTGGATTTGAGTTGTTCATCTGTAACAAAACAAAAACATTGATGAAAAAACTCTCAGTTTTACGTGTATTTATACTCAAACAATTGAAAAAAATAAAAATCCAAAGTCAAAATAGTTAACTATAACAATTGTATACAAAATATTCCACAAGAATTTCTCCACACTGTTCATGCATACTGTGTCTTTTTTTATGTAATATAAAGAGACAGAGTTTTGGTAAATCCTGCAAAATCAGACAAACATACTTTCTGTCACCTCTCCCTAGCTGTATAACTATTTCTGCATCAATCTTGTTTCCATTTGATAGCAATGTATGTTATATATAAGCAATAAATATGTACAAGGGGCAATTATATAGAATGTTGAGAATTCATTGCCGCGGGTTTGTACACTGTTTGCTTAAAAAGTTACTTTTGACAAAACAATGAAACATATCTGCCTAATTTACATAATATGGCCTGAATAATTTAAATTTGCAAATATTCTGCCTGCCATATGCTAAGTATTTTCAGTAGGACACGTATAAGGTGTCTTTTTATCCCAATCTTATCAATAAAAAAGCAATAGTGCAAATAACCTGACTGAAAAGCAATTCAACTTACTAGAACAAAATTTATAAGAAAAACAATTAAAGGTAGCGTTTAAGGTGTGTGTTTTGTGTAGAAAGAGTTCAAATGTCATTGTTAAAATTACTGAACAAGTTGTTGTTGTTTGAATGTATTATAACTGAACAGCAATTACCAATACCAACAGGAAAATGGAAAATGGAAAATGGAATATAATTAATATAAGCAGTAAAATCTAAAATCGCTAAATGTATATCCAACACTTTCAACACATTTTTTGTGTGGTTTACACTCAATTTTTGTTAGCTTTGTGTGAGATTGTGCACAGCAATTTAGCTTTGTATCACATTACACCAATAATATATCTCAAATGTTTTAGTGATGTACAAAAGTTTCATGCCTCAACAAACCATATGAACACCACCATTAACCAACACCAAAGTCTAAATATTTTGGTGTATACATAACTAGAACCAACAAAAACAGGAACAGATGGGTTGTGTCGGCATGTGAACTACACTGAGCACTCTATTACAGTCCAATAAAGTCTATGATTTATGTACCTGGTGGTTTACAGTGCCTCAAGTTGATACATCATATGCATGCAAGAATGAGTTTGTATTTTTAAATTCAAAATGAATCAGGCAGAAAATCAATAATTACTTGGTTATTTAATTTTTTTTTTATTGAACTTTGAATAAGTTATTTGTGAATTCCATTTCAATTTGAAATTTCTTCAGTTTCTAAATTTACCAATTATACTCTCGGAAGAGACAATGTGAGGCTTGAACCCCAACTGTAAGAGTTGCCTCGACACCGCAAATCAACATCCTGGCCTGGTGGAGTCAGCAATTTAACTGTTCCTATACAAAGCTAGGGTAGGCTAAACCGAAGTAGGTAGGCTACTCTAACTTTCGTTAGAACTGCTACAAATATTCAACATTGCTCAATTGTCACTTTTTTTGAAAATGCATATGATAACCAAGGCTAGAGGAGATTTTTTTTTTAAAATTTGACCAACAGAGATGGGATCCTGGGAGGGCTTCCTCTAGTATGTACAACGTTGGTTAATTATATATGCGTATTGGTATTTGCGTGTTTTGTCTTTATGTGAATTCTACGGATATATCGATAGTGTTGCAAATGACGATAAACAATAACAGATAAAACATGACTTGAGCTAAGCTTTTGTTTCTTTGTTCGGCTCACAACTGTAGTGTTTTTATTTTTAATAGAATTGAGTAATACAGTGGTATGTATACTGCACGTGCTTTATTTTTCAGTTCTAATCCAGCAGAATGTTACAGTCTGTTTACTAGTGCCAGGGGCTCAACTTCAATCCGAGGCCAGCGCAAGTGAAAAGTTAGGCAGAGTTGGAGATAGTTGTTGTTTACAATTGATACAACTGAAAGTCCCACACAAATTTATACTGTAAAGGTTTTTGCTGTAGTTATCTTGTACAATGCCTTTACCAAACAATGCTAGAGAGAGGTTAACCGTGTAGAAGGGTCCATGACAGCTTAGCAAACCTGTTTTATCTACTACATACAGAGACACATGGTAAGAACTGTAACAGTAGTACCGGGTCAGGAGCGCTACTGGGGTGGTAGTTATGGGTCCTGTCCTTGACTACTTGTGTAAACACTGTGGTAGATTTTGATGCACACTAGTAGTGAACAGGTTGTTTACGCTAGAAACCTTGCGAGACAATGCGCTAGACTTTTACCCACAGCGTTCGGTTAGCAGCTGTTGGGTGGAAAGTTCTACTGTCCCGGTGGCATAGTGAGCAGGGCCGGTATTGACCCCTGCAGGGTCGGTAGTGACCCCTACCGACCCGGTACAGCTGTACTGGGCCGGCACAAGATGGCCGCCATAGAGGAGGATCCTCAAAAGTGTATAGGAACTTAGTCAAGGTCGAGAACAGGAAGTACTTACAGTAGTAATATATGAGCAGATCTCCCTACCAAGTGTTTTTTTGTGGATTAGACTTTGGGGGTTATGCAATGAGTTACGACGTTGGATGGATTCGCCGAGTTTATATTGTATTTCATTTGAGAGGCATTTGAGTGGCATTTGAGTGGCATTTAAGTGGTATTTGAGTTTTGATTATTTTTTTACTTGATTTGAACTTATATGACATATAGATTTTGAATGTATGGCATTCAAATTTTGATAATTTTTTTACATACTTATATACATAATTCTAACTCATAGGGTATCTAGATTTTGAATGTATGACATTTAAGTTTTGATAATTTTTGTAATTCCGGCTCATATGATATCTTGAGAGAGAGGAGAGAGGGAAAGAGGAGAGAGGAAAAAGGGGAGCATTAGCCCTCTAGATGATTAAAATTTACAGTAAATTTTGTGTAATATAAAGTACTTTAACTTCATTTATTCACTTGAGACTACATATCATCAGCATTCGAAATCGAGTTTACATATGAGAATAGTTGTATTTGTATACATCTAGAGAGGGGAGAGGAGAGAAGTTAGAGGAGAGAGAGGAGATATCTTGAGAGAGAGGAGAGAGGATACCATTAGTCCTCTAGATGATTAAAATTTACAGTAAATTTTGTGTAATACATTTGTAATTCCGACTCATATGATATCTTAAGAGAGAGAGAGAGGAGAGAGGGAAAGAGGAGAGAGGAGAAAGGGCAGTATTAGCCCTCTAGATGATTAAAATTTACAGTAAATTTTGTGTAATACGAAGTACTTTAACTTCATTTATCCACTTGAGACTACATATCATCAGCATTCGAGATCGAGTCTACATATAAAAATAACTGTATTTGTATATATCTAGAGAGAGTTTAGAGGAGAGAGGTTAGAGGAGAGAGAGAGGAGACTTGAGCATAAATATTTGTTTTAGTTATATATACATATATATATTTACAGTTATTATGTTTACCATACATGCAATCAGCGTTAATTTTTGATTTTGTTTAAAAATTATTATTACTTCTGGTAAAAAACTACATTAAAATCATATGAATAAAATTTGTGTCAATTTAGTATCTACCGCATTATATATTTACAATTTTACTTTGTAATTATTAGTGAAAGAAATTATGAAATACCGGCGAGTAATTAGGTAATTCAGTAAGGAAATTGGTTGGAATCGTAGTAATATTTTTTAAATACAACATTGCTTTGCAATGACTATTAATAAAAGCAATTATGAATGTTGATGAGTAACTAAGTAATCTAGTAAGGAAAACTGATTGAAATCACGATAATATTTGTTAAAAGATACTTGCAACATGTTTTATCAACGAAAAAATTAAACAATTTTCAAATGTTTACGAGTAACTAAGCGATTCAGTAGGAAAAACCAACTGAAACACGCAATATCTGTTTTTGAAATATTTACGATAAACACAATTGGGACATTGCTGTTATCAAAAAAAATCAAGCGAGTGTCAAATGTTTACGAGTAACCAAGTGATTCAGTTGGCAAAAATCGATTGAGATCATGTGACATCTGTTACAAATATTTACGTTAAGTTAGCAACGAGAAAATAAATATTTCTTAGAATATCCGCTATAGCGAGTTACGATAATTTTGTACTCGCCCTAAAGGTTTTCAGTCCATTTTCGGTCAGATCAAAATTTATGCGAGACGTTTTAGGAATTATTTCAGTCGACGTAATTTTACCAGTTCATTTTCACAAGTTTTTAAAAACTAATTAATTATAATATAACGCAAGTGTCACTTCACTAATAAACTCACTCCAGAAAATTCATTAATCACCGTTTCTCGCCTAATACTATACGTTTTGATCTTTTTAACGTTATGCGTTATAAAGTCGCTCGAGAAAAGTCATTAATTACACCTAAGCACTATTTATTATCATGTTATTTCTATTTAAAACAAACAACGAACATCCATAGACGTTGGAATTATAGGTTTATCAATTCAACCTAAAAAGGAAGAGAGCTTAATTACATTTATCTCCTGTTTTTATTGTGTTTGATTACATATTAGTTAATACAGGTACAATCTTTCACCAAAACTTAATGAGAAATCCAACTCATTTCTAACAAAACGGATTTGTGGTTATACCTCTAATTCTAGTTATCTCCGCTATCAACTAAAAAACATGAACAAAGTATGACTTGTTTTGTTAGTTAGACTGTTACTTTTCTTAAAATATCTCATTGTTTTTTGTGTGAAATACAAACATTAGGCGTGTTCGGTGTGCTCAACGTTTACATTTAATCCTCAACGGCAGTTTTTTGTCAAGGGATTATCAGCCCCTTTGTAGCAAGTTTTTTTCAACGTGCATCAACGCTAATTTTTGCGTTTGTCAACGGGTTTACAGTGCGCGTTGGCGAGCGAACACCTATAAAAGTCAACGCGTTGGTTTTCTAAAGGAGTCGTCTTCTCACTAATTACGGCACTGTACCCTTTTGCGGCATTATAACAACAACGTGCTATCAAAGTTAAGATCTTTTTCTTGTTTTTGATTGATGTATTATTACTTATCATTATGATTAATGTCATAAATTATTATTTTTAGTACTGTCATTATTATTAATTCTATCACTATTGCCAATAAAAATAATAATATTATAACTTGCATTCATTCCATTTTTTATTATCTTTATCTGATAAAAAAATATATTATTTTATAACAGTGAATAATCAGCACACCATTATTAATTATTATTAATTAATAATTCATGTTTTGCTTGTTGCTGTCATTGTTATTCATCATTGTCATTATTATTCTTATCACCATCAATAACAATACAATTTGTATTTGGTGGCTTGCTGAGTTTTAATAACACTTTGTATAAATAGCAGATGATGCAGTTGTTGTTAGGACAACAAAAATCTCGCAATGAACAGCTACTTTTAAACCCAAGAATTTAGGCTAACAAACTTATGATTTCGGGGCTATATTTATCACTGAAGACACAAAAAAAGAGGACAACTCTTGCAAAATTTTGTAAATTGTACGCACTCGCCTACTCTTATAAGTTATTGTTCGAGGGATAAGCGCGTTGATCAAACTTTCCCAAACCAACGCGTTGAGACACCGAACACGCCTAATGTATCAACATACGTAGTGTATTTTCTGATTTTAGGAATTGTTGTTTTGTCTAATAAATCAAGAGTTATATGTTACATATACATATTTAAATGCTATCAGATACCTGTAAAGTATTTATTACATTCCTAACGCATACTTAATTTTGTAAACTATAATTGAAGCTCTCACATTTTAATTTACTGTCTGATGATATAAAGATGGAACTACACTGCATCAATGTTTTGCTGTTGATGTGTCTATATGATTGTTTGTGGATATGTTCAGTTGACTACATAGTTCGAAGTAGTGTGTGTTGTAGTAGAGCATATCAATGAACTGCAATTGAACTAGTTATTAAATGCTATCAGATACCTGTAAAGTATTTATTACATTTTCTAACTCATACTTAATGTTGTAAACTATAATTGAAGCTCTCACATTTTAATTTACTGTCTGATGATATAAAGATGGAACTGCACTGCATCAAAGTTTTGCTGTTGATGTATATATATGATTGTTTGTGGATATGTTCAGTTGACTACATAGTTCGAAGTAGTGTGTCTTGTAGTAGAGCATATCAATGAACTGCAATTGAACTAATTAATCAAACATCATATTTTTGCTATAAAATATGTTTGAAGGATGTGAGTTGTCATTCAAATGAATTGTAAGTTTCGTCCTAGCTAGATATATTTAAAAGAGTATCGATCTAGGACTTGTGAAATTTGTTTACCCAATGCTCTACATTCAAAAAATTTAGCTAGGTAGAAAGGAAGTTTACAGGAGTGTATGTAGAGCTTAAGCTTATTAGTCTATCTAATCTCTATCTTCCTATTTTTTTTAACCAACTTTCCATTTGACTTCCACTTTTTTTAAAAAACAGTATCATTTATCATAGTAATGATCAGAAAATCAGTCTACGAATTAATCTTGATAAATGACTTCAATGTTTTGTATATAAGAGAAACTATTTTTTCTAAGCAGTATCAGTTTTCATTTGTACTTCATTTCAAGTATTAGTCTGCGAAACTACAAAAAATGGTTAGCAATATTCCTACAACAAATGAGTAAGTTATTTTATAGTATCTTTTATTATTTTGTTGCAGTTTCATTTATAAATTTATACAAATGTATATATATATATATATATATATATATATATATATATATATATATATATATATATATATATATATATATATATATATATATATATATATATATATATATATATATATATATATATATATATAAATATATATATATATATATATATATATATATATATATATATATATATATATATATATATATATATATACATATATTTTGAGATTTTTATTGATAGGAGTGCGAGTTGCTGTTGGCCTTATAAGAGGCGTGTACATATAGTGTATCGTTGGTAATGTATCATTTGATAGGAGGCGGTTCCAAAGCCTCTTGTTCGTTAAGAAATAGTGAGACAACAGGTGTAAAATCAGCATTGAAGTTGCTTCCCCATTTTTTCATCTCAAATCTTATTGAATGATTTCTAATTATAAGATTTTCTTTCAGTTCGACATGATTTTCTCAGTCATTAAACTCATCAACACAATCGATTTCAAACATTGAGTTCGCACAAGTGCCGTTACTCTATCGAGAGACGGATTATTGATCAGAGCTGCTCTAATGAGCTTTAACTATGCAAGTATTTAGTGCAGGCTTCGCAAAGTTATCATACAGGGATTCACAGAACTCGTAAAAATTTTTAATTGTCCAGTTTGATAAGTGCTTCAAACCATCACCCTCAACCGTACTGAAGATGTCACAAAAAAACTTCATACATACAACCTTACGGTTTTGTAAATATTGGTTAGTTGATTGATGAAACGTATTAGAAAAACTAATCAAATCTTGAGCAGATCACACAGCATTATTAAATCCAATATATAACATGTAGAACAACTAAAACTCACATACATATGTCAACGATAGCAAATAGATACTGAAAAGAATAGTTTACTTAATGGTCTCATAACTTCACATTTTTCTTCCTTTTTCCTATTCAACATTAAAACATGAGACGTTCAGTTTTTTTTCTTACATGAAATAAGAAAGCAAACACGAAAGCCTCCTATATTGTATGTATATATACTTTAGACCTCCTATCAGTGGTTACTTAGCTAAACCAATGAAATGTATAGACATTTGTACATTACAACAAACAAAGCCCACACAAAAGCCCCCTATATGGTATATATAGATACTTTACACCTCCTATCAGCGGTTACTTAGCTAAACCAATGAAATATACAGACTTTTGTACATTACAACAAACAAAGCCCACACAAAAGCCTCCTATGTGGTATATATATGCACTTTACACCTCCTATCAGTGGTTACTTAGCTAAACCAATGAAATATATAGACTTTTGTACATTACGACAAACAAAGCCCACACAAAGGCCTCCTATTTGGTATATATAGATACTTTACACTTCCTATCAGCAGTTACTTAGCTAAACCAATGAAATATATAGACTTTTGTACATTACAACAAACCAAGCCCACACAAAAGCCTCCTATATGGTATATATATGCACTTTACACCTCCTATCAGTGAGTACTTAGCTAAACCAATGAAATATATAGACCTTTGTACATTACAACAAACCAAGCCCACACAAAAGCCTCCTATATGGTATATATATGCACTTTACACCTCCTATCAGTGAGTACTTAGCTAAACCAATGAAATATATAGACTTTTGTGCATTACAACAAACAAAGCCCACACAAAAGCCTCCTATACCATATATATATATACTTTACACCTCCCATCAGCGGTTACTTAGCTAAACCAATGAAATGTATAGACATTTGTACATTACAACAAACAAAGCCCACACAAAAGCCTCCTATATGGTATATATATGCACTTTACACCTCCTATCAGCAGTTACTTAGCTAAACCAATGAAATGTATAGACATTTGTACATTACAACAAACAAAGCCCACACAAAAGCCTCCTATATGGTATATATACTTTAGACCTCATATCAGCAATTACTCAGCTAAACCAATGAAAGATATAGACACACACAAAAGCCTCCTATATGGTAGATATATATACTTTACTCCTCCCATCAGCGGTTACTTAGCTAAACCTATGAAATGTATAAATATTTGTACGATTCAATAATCAGAGCCAACACAAAAGCCTCCTATATGGTATATATATGCACTTTACACCTCCTATCAGCGGTTACTTAGCTAAACCAATGAAATATATAGACATTTGTACATTACAACAAACAAAGCCCACACAAAAGCCCCCTATATGGTATATATAGATACTTTACACCTCCTATCAACGGTTACTTAGCTAAACCAATGAAATGTATAGACATTGTGCATTACAACAAACAAAGCCCACACAAAAGCCTCCTATACCGTATATATAGATACTTTACACCTCCCATCAGCGATTACTTAGCTAAACCAATGAAATGTATAGAGTTTTGTACATTACAACAAACCAAACCCACACAAAAGTATCCCATGTGGTATATACATATACTTTACACCTCTCATCAGCAGTTACTTAGCCAAGTCAATGAAATGTATAAACTTTTGTACATTACAACAAACAAAGCCCACACAAAAAGCCTCCTATACGGTATATATATATACTTTACACCTCCTATCAGCGGCTACTTAGCTAAACCAATGAAATATATAGACTTTTGTACATTACAACAAACAAAGCCCACACAAAAGCCCCCTATATGGTATATATATATACTTTACACCTCCTATCAGCGGTTACTTAGCTAAACCAATGAAATGTATAAATATTTGTACGATTCAATAATCAGAGCCAACAGAAGACCCTCCTTTCTGTATTACTTTATGCCTCATTATCATCTGTTACTTTGTACTTTTCATCAAAAACATACAATTATGTGCATTCCTGTGTTACACCGTCTATCAAATGCTGTTTCATAAGTTAATCACATATCGGACACAACTCTACATGCCTCGATGGCTTGCACCCTTTATAAAAAAGTCAACGAACGACAAGTTTCTGTTTAAACTATGAAACACATGGCACAACACCAATTGCCTTCTTAGCGCTCTTTACGTGAAAAATTCATTTTACTTTTCTGCAGCAACAGCTTATTCACATTTAATCAAGTTATTCTCTGCTTCCAGTTAATCAACCACCTTCTAAAAGCTTATTCAGGTTTTAGTTGCTTTTACAAATAGCTACAGGACAATCTCCATACAAAATAGAATTTAGTGTTTCTATGCTTTTCTTATCAAAGTCACTGTACTATTGTCCTTTAGCTACTAATCTGATTACTCCATAGACCAATTTGCAACTTCAATGGCAATGGCAATAGTTGGAGGCATTAGTAACTGAAATGTTTCACTTAAGCTCCATTGTAATCTCTTCAATTTACAACAACAAAAGAATAAACTCAGCAATGTGTCAAGTCGAGAACAAAACCATGTAGTCCAGTTTGGGGATAAAGCTTCTGCACTTGAGTAGCACGCAAATAGCACCACAGTATGAGCTTTTTAAAGTCAACTGTCAGTGGTTAAGAAAATAAGTGTGGAAGGGTAAGTAATCAATTATTTATGCCATAAAAAATCATAAAAGTGTCTTTGTTGTACAATTGTTTGATTTACAAGTTTATAATTATATCTATGCGTTTTTCACTTTTATCATGAAGTAAAGAGTTGGCAGATTTTGTACGCTCACAACCGCTGTGAATCTCTTCCAAGATGTCACAACAATTTGGATACTCCTGCAAATATGCAAACGGAACAGTATGTCACTTATATTAATAGTCCAAGTTATTATGGTGAATTTTTTTTTTAAATGCTGGAGAAGAGTTCCAATAAACCAGTAATCTTGAAGAAGCTATAGTTAGATTTACAGTAGATTTTTTTATAAAACTTTCTCTCAAGCCAATTTTTGCAGCTTCTGGAGTTCTACAATATTATGTTCCTTGAAACTGTACACTTTAATGACAAAAATATTCATTTGATAAACTAAAATGGATAATTTGAGCTTGATTCATTGTGACACCGATTATCTGTACCTCATTTTTAAATTGCTATCAAGAGTTGTGATTTCTCTTAGTTGTTGGATTCGCTCAGTATATCCTCATCTTGATTAAAAAGACGTTAAAGTGAAAGCAGTACTTGCTAGTATAGTTATTGGTAAGTCATTTTGATGCGTTTCTGTTTTAAAAGGTTTTGCTAATTTTGAAAATGCTTGAATTTTGGGTTTAGATTGAAAGTTACCACATTTTTTTTTACCAGCAAGTTGGCTGCTATTGCAGCACTTTTCTCGCTTTTACACTTGCTAAAAATACTTTTTTCAAAAGTTTCCATAACTTTCCTCTGTTTCATTTTGAATTGAACTTGCCCTTTTTCAGTTATTGTTATTCTTTAACATTGATGTGCATTACATAGGAGCTAAAATTGAGAGTGAGTGCTGCTCCAGAATGGCAAGATGGAGTTTGTTACCAGGCAGCAGCCATATTTGTGTTACTTCCAACAGAAACAAAGTGAAGGCCAAGTTTGATTTAGATAATGTGGAGCACATCATTTCAGTGAGTGTGATTACAACTCAGGATATCAGCAGTGAGTATATTTGCTTGAGCAGCAGTTTTGCTAGTCAATTTCGAGCTAAAATGCAAAAATAATACCTGAATTGATAAAAGACTGGTTTAGATAGAACACATAGTTGCAACACTTCATACATTCTATTTTGTAAAAGCGACAAACTGTTTTCTCAGACCACAGTACTATAAAAAGACTCATCGTTGCATCTGGAGTCCCAGGGATTGCAACTGCACTGTCAAGGGGAATGAGTAACCATGATTATGAGATTAAACATTGCAGAAACTATGAAAAAACGATTGTGTAACATGCATATAAAATTTTTTGAACATATATATATAACAAGCAGTTTGTATGAGGGACCCTGTGTCTAAAATAATTATTAGTTTTTTGATTAACTGGCCGAGCGCAACTGATTGATCTTGTTTAATATTTAACTTTTATTAGTGGTAGAGTTTAGGAAGCTTTGAGGTAAAACACATATATATGATATATTTGGTCTCTACTCAAAAAAATCTCCCCGCTAAATTTTAGAATTTTAATTTCTCGCTACTTATAGGACTACTTCTTAGGAAAATAATCTTGAAGTGCTAAGTATGCACTTTGTAGTGTGAATGGTTAAATCCATTCACAAATTATTTTTACTCAAGTAATGGCACTGAATGTTGCAATGTTTATGTAGGTTCACAATCTTCACAATCTTTTGGCATAGCAAGGCATCATTAACCTGCATGGCATGCGTTCATGGCAACAATTCATCCGCAAAACTCAAACCCTTAAACTAAATGATTCCACAGTTTTTCCAGTAGAGTTATTTTTTTTTCATCAAGTTATTCTTTTTTCTTCTGTTTTCATACAGAAATCGATGGTTTGACTTGAATGCCTCACTAAATCTAGTGCTATTCAAGCATAGTAGCAAAAGACCTTGTTGAAAGGTATTTAATACATTAGTAGGTGAGTCCTATACTTTACAATATATGTAAAATCGCATGCTGGAAGATATTGCCCGTTACCATTATGTGCTAAAAGACTTGTGAAGATAAATACCTAGTAATGATGTAGTTAATACTGCGCAGTATCAGCCATGAACATAAATAAATGAAAGATTCTTCTGTACTGAATGAAAACTTGGATGAAATGTTTCATATGACTAAATCTTACTCTGCTAGTCTTAAACTCCTCAGTTTAATCTACCAGCATTGATTTCTTGACTTTGCGCCGGTCACATTTGTAGGTGAGCTGATAACAATGATAACTTAATTATTAGGAAAAATTTCAAAAAATTTCAAAAAAAACAAAATCCACCAATTTAAGTCACATTGAAAATGTACAATAATTTCTTTGTGGGTGGGTTTGACGAGAGATAATCTGCCAATATTACATTTGTGTTGTTCAAATTTTCACTTGAATTTAAACTATGCAAAAGCTGTGATACATGTGCTATGGTTGGATCAGTTTTGGATGCATGTAAAAATGGACATCAAAAACTATTTGCATGAGTTTAGATGACTTCTTAACTACCCTAAAAAATGGTCACACATAAAGCTATTTGAATATGTCTTGTATGCTTAAACAAGAACTTGTCAATCAAAATGTATTATCTTTTTGTTCAAGTATTATTCTCATGCATTTTGAAACTCGTGTAAACACTTTCAAACTAAATGCTTGAGTTTTCCAAACACTAACTTTAGTTGACAAAATGAATTCATGTGCTAAAATCAGCTTTTGATATTTCCAATCTCAATCAGTATTAAAGCTACGAGTTGTTTATTCTAATTTATTTCATCATTATGGCTTCAGATGAAGAGCTTAGGTTTGCAGACGGACTGATTGTGTGTGAGGAGTGTGTTCATACTAGTTGGAGGGGACCGGAAGCAAAGCATAGTAAGTTACATGTCTTTGGCCACAGTCCCTGTGAAACACAGACACAAAATGGTGAGTTCTACAAAAAACTTCACACAATAAGAGTATTTGCAACGTGTTCATCGAACAAAAAAAAATGCATTAGGTGCTCGTACTTCAACATTTATAAATAACCGAACAACTCAAAAAGAAAACCCCCATTCTTTTAAACAATCAAGAAAAGGTGTTAACGGCATCACTTTCAACCAAATATATTTTCTGCAGACATGCTTTTGATATAGTGTGTTTTTATGACGATAGTTATATCATGTTCATAAAATTATGGGGATATAAAATGGGTCTGTCAAAATAAGCAAATTAGACTCACTACTTATAACTTATTTAGTGGCCAGTTTCATTTGCGACTCACAAACAATGTAATAATTGTAACATACTTTTTGATTCATTGAGCTACTTTTGTGGATAATTGAGTTGAGTACACAGTTATTATTTATTTATCAAACATATTGCCAATCTGACTACTTCTATTGCATTTTGTTGGGCAAACGTAGGTCGGGAATACTCTTGTTCTTGCGCACACATTTTTATATTCATGATATTTTAAAAACTACTTTACCAGAATTTGTAGTAAGCTATCAACAGTGATGGATTTTTGACTATCAAGTAGAACTATCTGATAAGCAATAAATTTACTAATTAAAAATTGTAATTTCAAGTCTATGAAAAACCTTTAATGAAATCAAAAAAAAGCTTGAAGGCCTTCAATACAAAAATATAGTTTTAATGCAGTTTTTTGTGGCTAAAGATAATTTGGCGTTTCACATGAAATGATAAATATGCCATATCTGCTGTAATTTTATATTTGCAAATTACTTGATTGCTGAATGAATCAGACTATAACCCACTGACTATTTGATTTTAATCTCACACCAAGCAACAGATATGTAAAACGGAACAATAAGTTGACTGGCGCTAACAATACTTCAAACGACTTCTCAGAACATCACAGTGGGTTTAACTGTATGACCGTTCATAAAAAGTGTGATTTTTAACTGGTAAGAGTACTACTTCTGGAACTCACCAATTTTATACCTGTTCCTTTAATGCTACAATTGTTAAAAAACACTTAAATGTAACGATGTTCATTTATTCTGACATTAATAGCTCACTTTTGTTACTACAAGTTAAATTTCATGAATCATTCAAAAAGGGTCAATGAACTGCAATGGCTTTTTCTCTGCGTGATTGATAGCTTTTGGCGCTGTTCAAGGAAGTTAAAGTCTCTGTTGTCATTTTAGATAATTTACTCCTGGCATTGCTTTTCCCAATTAAACTGAGCACAAAGTTGTTATTCCAAAGGTAAGTATACCACTAGGAATGTATTCTGCATAACCTGTAGCCCTCCCTGAAGTTTCATTTTTAATGCATATTACTCATTTATAAGTTTCTTAGTAGTTGAAAAATTCCATTTTAATCACATTGCTTCGCAATGCGATTCGATGTGATGTAATGTAAATCTCCACAGGAAAGACTCTCTCATATAGAAGAGTATTGTAAAAGGATTCTTGAGTGCTTTACTGTAGATGACTAAAAGAAAATTGTTATTTTATCACACAAACTTAATTTTTCTCTAAATTGTTACAAGAAATTTTTAGCTTGAAGACTCAAGGTTTTTTTAGCAGCTGTTCAAGTGAAATAGCCTAGTGTTTAGTTAGTCCTGCTTCTCAACATTGTAACTGAATGGCTCAGAAAACTAATTTGTTTTTTGACGCTCTGATAACTCAATGATACTAATGATACAAGAAAAAGCTGCCAACATATTTTGTAGAAAGAATTGCAATTTCAAAAGTTTCAAAACCCTCAACTTCCTTGAAAGAAGAGATTTTGCCTATAAATATATAAAACTGATTAGTTTTCTTTTATTACATATAGCAGCTATTGGTTTTGCTTCATACTAACAAAACAAATAATATTGTTAGCCATGTGCATTAAACCATTATTCAAAAGAAGTTAATGGCACACTCTGCCAGTTAGACTGAGTTTCTGCTTACAAACCTTAAAAATTCTATTGTCTTGGCATTATAGATAAAAATGGCACTCGGGCTATTGGTTGTGAACGGAGGTTCAACTCATAACAAAGTTCATTATAAGCTATGGTGGACGCTGCCAAACAGCAGCACAACTACTCAAGAGAGATAGGAACATGCCGCTTAAAATGCAATAGCTTGTCCCAACATCATATTAATTTATATGCAACGTGTGGCTTAGCGTGTAAGAATTGTTTCATAGTTCTGTCTATGTTGTGACATACTGTAGCATGGACTATTCACATTATTTAAAAATATAAATATTTGCATATTTTGATTAATAAAACCGACACGAAAGACCCCTATACTTCATATACAAACTTTACACTTATTACATCTGCGTGTAGAGATCATAAACTAATATATACGCATTTGTAAAATTCAATAAAAAAGCGAATACAAGATCCTCCTATATGGTATATGTACACTTGACACCTAGCAAATGTTATTTACCAATCAAATAAAAACATTTGCAAATCTCAATAAACAAGCTGAACAATGAAGCTTCCCTTGTGGAATTTGTATTCCACCTACCTTATTCTGGTTGCAAAACCTAGCTAACAATACACGCAGCTCTATTTGTATATTTTGGCAGATTTTATTGTTTACCAAATGGCACCAGTTTGAAATCAAATTTTTTTTAAAAATTCAAAATGTACTACCTTAAATTGCCTAGCAGCTGATATTTAGTCGAAGCAATGGAATATATCTCCTGTTGCACCAGTGGCTTTGTTTTTGGTCACCATCTTTTGCAAAATCATGCTTGGTTCTGTGCAGCAACAGCTAATATATGTACAGTCAAATAATATTTTTCGTATCTTGATTTTGTTGATGATTTGTACAATCTGTTATTCCTTTTCTATCTTAAGTTTTAATGCTTCTTTCTACTCTCATGGACAAAAATGCAAGACTTCGCATGTTTTTTCTTTCAGAAAGCGACCACCAAAATTATGTTTTTTCAAGGACTGAATCAAATTTGAAACTTGGGTTTCAGCCTAAAGAAAATTGTTCTCAGAGTTTGGTGTTTCTGTAGTATAGTTTTCTGACTGAAGCTGATACACTATTGTCTTCTAGCTACTAATCTGTTTACACCGTAGACAATTATGCAACTTTTCATTTCCAACTACAAAAGCTGTAGTAGGTGTTAGACATTGAGATGTCTCACTACACTGCACTGTAATCTCCGCAAATTACAACAACAAAAGACAGAACTAAGCAATGCCTCAATTCAAAAGCTCACAATGAAGTATCATTGTGGAAAACATTTTCAATTTGAAGAGAAAGGAGTCTGCACCTTAGTCAGACAAGGAGAAACTAGCACTGTGAGCACCTAAAAATATTTTTCAATTGCGGTATAAAACGGTGAGTGGTCAATTCTTTTTTCCAAAACTTTTATGTAGGTTCTTAGTT
Source organism: Cryptosula pallasiana (assembly GCA_945261195.1). Taxonomy (NCBI): domain Eukaryota; kingdom Metazoa; phylum Bryozoa; class Gymnolaemata; order Cheilostomatida; family Cryptosulidae; genus Cryptosula; species Cryptosula pallasiana. Next base: position 14,890,387 of record OX183134.1, on the reverse strand, counting down.
TTGTATTACAATTTAGTGTGATATATTTTCGAAGTTTAGAGATCTTGAAATCATATAAATGTGGTTTTTTATCCACCATCAGGTAAAAACCTTGTTAGAGATTGTCCAAATAGCTAACGTTGTCTAACAAGATGCGGTTACTTGTGCTGCAGAATATCTTTTTCGTAGGCTTATAACTGTTGTAGGTTTCTACCACTATGTGCGATACTGCAGGAAAAGCTCAAATGGAACGGTATGTTGCTTTCGTTAGCAGCCCAGATTTTTTAGGCTGACGGCTCCATAAATGTAGAGAAAATGATGGATTACATTAGCCTTAAATAAAATTTTCAGACATGTTACTTAATTTTTAATGAATCACTTTCCCTTGAGCAAGCTATTTCAAGCCGCACAGTTTGTAAACATTCATTTTTTGAACTGAGCTGAATTTTTGAGCCAGGTTTTTTTCTAAACATTCTGAATTCTGCTTAATTTTTTATTTGCTGTAAATATTTTACTCAAAAGTGTCCACTTTATCAGAATATGCATTGCTTCTGAGGATTAACTGATCTCCAAAGCAGTGACTCTTTTGGAATCTGTTCAACATATTCACACTTTTCTCATTAAAAAATTTTAACTTGAAGCAGTACTTGCTAGTATTTTTGTTACTTAACCATTTTGATTGTTTTAATTTTGAAGCTTTGGTTAACTTTCATAAAGTTTGCATTGTGCGTTTAGATTGGAAATTACAGTATTTTTAACAGCAATTTTCCTGTTTCTGTAGCACACTTTTTCCTGTTTCTTGTTATATGAGAGGATTCAGGAAACAAATTTTTAATATCCAAAAATTGTTGTTAACTTGATTCTGCCCCAACTGCATTTGAATAATCATTGTTCAAATATTGTCATTCTTCAACATTCATGTGCATCACATAGGAACTACAAGTGGGGATGAGTGTTGCTGCAAAATGGTTAGATGGAGTTTTTTACCAAGCAACTATCACATCTATTTTACCTCGTGGGAACAAAGTGAGAGTCAATGTGGAACACACCCTTTCAGCAAGTGACATTACAACAAGAGAGATCAACAGTGAGTGTACTTTTATGAGCAACAGCTTTTAAAAAAAATAACTGATATAAAATGTTTTTTTTAACTGGTCTGACACACAGCACTCTAGATATATAAGAAATAGGTGCAACACTTTGTCGGTTCTATTCTATGTGTAAGACAAATTTTCTTCTCATATCACACAGTATTATAAAAAATATTTTAATAATACACATCAACTTATCTTTGAGTTTGAGGCATTGTAACTGTCAAAGCTCACCTTAAACTATCATTTAATGATGATATGCGGTTGAGACATGTAAAAATTATAAAACAATTGTTCAGGTTTGCTGTAATTCATTTTTACTAGTGAAACAATATCGAAAAAAAAAATGCTTGTTTTTTGTGAGTTTGCTCAGCTCACCTAAATGGTCCAGTTTCATTTTAAGCACTTATTAGCAGAGGAGTTCAGGGAGCTTTGCGACAAGACACGAGTGGCCTTGCAATTTTAGTGTGGAATGACGATGATGTTTTCATGGGTGAGACACATATTGATAAGGTTTTTGCCTTCAATGAACGTGAAACAAGCTGATTTTCAGCTCTCTCAAACTTTAAAACTTCAACTTTCTGGTGCATGTAACAACTGGTTATGCCGTTACGTTTAATGCTCTAAGTTTTAATCAAACATTTCTTATGTGTAAATTTTTTGATTCAACTGCTCTTCAGTTGCATTCAAGTTTCAATATTGATTGTGGAAAATTTCATACAGGCGAGGATTGCGAATAATTTTTGTCTGTAGATTATATTTGAGATACAAAGGCCTTAATTTGAGAACAAAAATGTAGAATTTTTGTTGAGTATGCTAAAATATTGTGATTGGAACATCAAAGTAAGCGCTCAAATATTTTTTTTTCTAAAGCCATACACTTATTCAGCAGAATCATTTTTTGTCTGTAGTTGTGATGAGGTAATTGGTGTTTGACTCGATTGTACCATCAGAAATTTTTACAATCCTAACATGACAGAGATAAAAAGTGTATTCACCGGTCAAATCGATGAACAGCTACTAGAATTTACATGTGAAGACCACATTGGTGGGCTATTATATTTTATCATTATCATAAAGCATTATATCTTTCAATGTGAATCAAGTTGTGGGGACATGAAATTTGTGTGTGCATAATAAAGAGCAGAGTTATTTTCACATGTGAAAGCATTTCATCACGGATGCTTAAAATTTCGTTAATTTTTTACTGGTACTAATAGCATGATGCTATGGGAAGTAGCAGGTAATGAGAACAAATCAAAAGATAACTTTACACTTGCCTGGGTGGTAACATACATTTCAAAGTAACTCATGATTGATTAACAATGAAAATAACAATCGTCTTCATTGTTTGAATAAAATGACCCTCAATTTCATTGTGATGATCAAGTTATTTATACTCTAGAATTGTCGTACATAATAGTTAGAAATAGTGATAAAAAAACCATAAATATAAGTTATATTATTAACAAATAATGATACTGAGTATAAAGAGCTTTGAATTAATTGTCACTCACAGGGCTATGTGGACATTTTATGTGATGGGTTGTTAGTGTTCCTGAGCTATGATAATGTCCCGCCAGTCAATTTATTTTTTCCATCGGGGTGGTAATTTGCAATTGACTTAAAATATTGCCACTGACCCATCCGCATTAAATTAATTGCAAAAAACACTCTCAATCTAATTTATTGTATGACTCAATCCTTCTGGGGATTACTCCTAATGTCTTGTTGAAGTGTCTTTAATGCTGTTGCAGATGACTATATTTCTACAATAGATGTAAGGTTATCAGCATGCTATGATATTTCTCCGGTTACAATCAAGTGCTCCAGGACATACGAAGGTAAATTCGCAGTGACGAGAAACTCAGTTTTCTGAGATCAATTTTATTTATGAGAATTGTTAGGCAGTACTACCATTCAATCACAAATAAACGAAAGACTATAACTATATGTTTCCATAAAAACAAGTTTTGATAAAACAATTTTTCCCACTAAATCATACTTCGTTGGCTTGGGACTCTTCACATTAATTTTCCGTATCCGTTTCTTGACATTGACCTGTTGAAATTTATAGGTACGTGGATGTCAATGACAACTTAGTTGTTATTTGATGTGTTTTAGAATGCAATAAGAAGCATATTTCAGTGATTCCGGTGACACAAATCACCTACACTACATGCTTTGTGGGTAAGTTGGACCAGACCTGATGCGTTCGTTATATTTTTGTGGTGTGAAATTGTTATTTGAATTTTAAATCAGCGATAACCTAATATACAGCTGTTAGATCAAATACTAATGCATATAGAAAAAAATAATAAGGAACTGTTAGCATGAGTTTAAAAAGTCTCTTAATTGTACTGAAAAGATACTAACACATGAATTTATTTAAATGTGTCTCAAACGCTTACACAAAAACTTGGCTATGAAATGAAGTAAATGCAGTGTACAAATTATTTAATGTATTGGTCTCAAGCATTTTTTAAGAAAAACCACATGTAAATGCCTTCAAGCTACACGCTGTAGGTTTTGCGAAAGCTTTCAATAGTCAACCGCTTAAACCTCTGTGCCATAAGAGATTTTTGCTGTTTCCAATGCTTGACAGAATTACAGCTTATGAGTCATTGATTGTAAGAAAACTTGTCATTCTGATTTCAGATGAAGAGCCTAAATTTCCAGCGGATTGGTCGTGTGTGAAAAGTATGCTCATACTATTTGGTCGAGACTGGAAGCAAAGCATAGTAAGTTGCATGTGTTTGGTCTGTCTCTTTAAAAACCTGAAAACAAGTACCGCATCATTAAAAAACATCAACACATTGATCCATGCACCTGCCAATAATCATAATTTTATGTAAAGGTACTGTGTTAGTGCTGATAGCATCTTATTAATGGTGATCAATTTTCTACTATCAACTTGAAAATACCAAAATAATGTAAAAACTGAAGATCATCTTTAGGATTTAATGAACTAACCCTTATAAACATTCAGACAATAAAACTTTCAGCTCCTTCAATACATAGATATGTTTTTTAGGCATTGACTGCAGTTGAATAGAGTCAAATAAATATCTGCCATATCTGTTTCAATTATATTTTGCAAGTGGTTTGGTTGCAGTAAAAGTCAGATTGGAAACTGCTCATGACTTAGTATTGCAAGATGTGATCATGGTTTCACTCAACGCAACAGGTAAGTAACAAGTTACACTAAAATCACTATCACTAGGAAGAAATTAGAGTGCTGCAGAGAACATCAAAATTGAGTTTTCTGCATGATCATTGATGACAAAATTGTTGTAATCAATGAGAATATAATTTATGGAACTCGTATAAGTTTTATTTGTGTAGTTGGCACCTCAATTGTTAACAAGCACTATAAACAATGAGAGAGCATTTGTTTTAGAGATCAATTCTGACAGCAACTCGCATGTGCGTGTCTTAGAAAAAATGGACTTACAGCAAGAAGATTATGACAGCGACTTAGACCCACCATATGAGGAGAGCGAGATGTCTTCCTCTGACAATGAGGATGACTTTGAAAGTAAGCTGCAAGTGATCATTATACTGAACAAAGTAAAAAAAAAGTTATTTTAGACCCTAAATCAAAAAAAAATTTTCTTCTATATTTTATGAAGCAAACTTGTTTTTCTTTACTGTTTCCATTACCAAATTATACCAAAAAATCAATACGAAAAATGTTATATACTTAGTTATACCTGCAGGCTCAATATGTAGCATATAGCGTACCAACTTAAACCCCCAGGACTCAATGCATGACATATAATATGTCAACTTATAATTGCTGGCTCAATACCCAACATATCATACGCCTACATATGCTATGGCTGAACATCAAAAAGAGTAGTTTTACTGTCATTTCATTTGCTTATAGCCTTCATCGCTCAATACAATCTATAGTTTATTGACGTATAAGAAAGCTTGAGTAAAGACATGCTTTGCGCATGAGACTTTCACCTTCCGGTGTTAATGTAGTATGTGGCAACATTAAAAAGCTGGTAATTGCGCTTCATTGTATTATTTTTCTAATGCTAGAGCACAGTGTCAGACTTGTAGAAGGAGTGCAGTCTTTGTATTAGTATCAGTATCGCAGTATCAGTCTTTGTATTCATCTGAAATATCAGTGTTCTTTTGCTGCTTCCATCTGCTTATTGTACTTTTTACTCATCATGGTTGATCAACTGTTTTTATACAGAAAGTGAGTGCAAAGAAACTTCATCTGTTGATCAGACAGGTTCAGTGCCCCTGAAGGCGTATCAACAGTCGGAGGGTCCTACTGAATGCAATACTCTGGCTGTACCAGCTGCTTTCAGATGTATGTACTTACGTTGTGAATAGGATTTACATTTATTAAGTAGAGAGTTTCTGTGAAGTAGACTTGGTAACCTTGACACTCACCCTAATGATGGCTAAATACAAAGAGATTTTGTGAACAATCCAGTCTGAGCAAAAGATTTTGCTCAAAATCAATGAATTTATTTGAGTTCAAGCATTTTACAGCCATCCTCTCGCTTCTACAAAAATCTGCTTAACTTAGTCTTGAAATGGGAATCTTTCATATTATTGCGCATAATCAAAATGATAATGTGAGTGAACCAATAAACAACCGTTCAGTGATGAAAATTTTCTTTTCAAAAAAGTACCATAAAAACTAATTCTTGTTCCTAACAAATAAATTACCTGAAATCAAATCATTGTAACTTGAACCTTTCAGTTATGGGCATTTAAAATGCATTTGTTTAAAGTTGAGCAGTTGGATGTTCAATGTCAATTTGTTATTTCCGCTCTATCGGTCTAGGTTAAAATGAAAAACGAGTTGCAGCTCACTGTTATTTGCGAAGTTGCCACTAATACTACTAATCAACTCTTCTTTTGCAGACACTGAAATTAAGTCTCGCATGGCTAATGGTAAGTAGTACTACTACTGTTAATCATAATATCTGCATATAAATTGACAGCTTGAGTCACTGCTAGCAAAGCACTCATACATCAAAGTTACTGCATTAAGGCTTTTAAAAATTCATGCTTATATTGGTTCCAATTCTATGATCAAACTTTTACCGTTTTGATGTATTATTTCCTTTTTTTGCAGTGACAGTCCCTGTATATGCAAGTGATGAAGGCAAGAAAAACTACACACAAATACATTACTGTTACTTCTGTGAAAAATGCATCAAGTCAAAAGTAAGCAGGCTCTATACTGGGGTGCATGCAAATCAGCAAACAGTAAAAGAGATACTGAAGTGCTCTGGAAAAGAACAACAAAACAAGTTGTTTTCTCTTCAGAACCTTGGCAACCTGAAACACAATACAAAGGTATGTGATGGAACTTTTTGGAGCAAAAAATTCATTTCAAACTTAAAATTTTTAATTTTATATTCATAGTTTCATATGCAACAAACAAAGTGCAGCTATTATTGCATTGTTATATAGACATTTATTTCATTTTCTAAATCCATTGATGAGCTGGACAAGTTTAAGCAGACCATCCTGCTGAAAATAGTAATAACTGATGAAACTATACTTCTTAGTAAAAACTTAGTAAGCTGTTACCTGGATAACCATATTTAGTTTCATTTGAGGTTCTGAAGAAAATTGAGTATAAGATGGTTTAAAATTCCTTATGAGTGAGCGTGCTTGTATTTTTGATGTAAAACTTAACTTTTCTGAGAAAAATTGGTGCTGTAAGAATCCGAAACGCGCTGTTTTCTTTTGTCAGACAAATGTTAGCAGAAGTGGATCCTTACTTGCTTGATGTCAACACCAATAATTTTTGAACTTAAATGTGCCCATAGTGTATTTCTCTCAGCAAATTATTTTACTTAAGTTCTGAGAATTATATTTGCATAAGATATTCATTTTGCATTCCATGTCATATTACAAAAAGTTTTAATAGAAAGTTTAATAACTTCTCCATCCTTATCACCCCATCCGTGTAACTGACTTTTCGTATTTTGCTTGTTCGGGCACAACAGAACGAATCCTTTAATACGGGTATCACTCTGATCAGCGGTTGCTGCTTTAATTTTGAGTTTTTCCCACAAAATTAAGTTTGACATCTACATTTTTTTCAATCTGTGTCAGTCCCATAGCAACCGGTTATGACACCTGAGTGCTGAACAAATTCTACTATGTTTTGTTGTTGACAAAATATAGTTTAAGAAGTTTGCTAAGAACTCGTGGCTGGGAACAGTGAAAGTATTATGTGGTGGGTTCTGACCACATCACAATTAAACCATCAACAAAATTTTGTTGATTCTATTTATGCCCACAATAATGCCCATATATTTTTTAAGCAAAAATTTATCTTTCTTCGGATTTACATTTCATTACTGTAGCTGCTTCGAGTTGACAGATAGAAAATAATTTGTTTTGCAACAAAACCCTGAAAAGCTATAGTAGGCAATGTGCTGAAAACCCTTTCCAAATTGCTTCCAAAATGTTTGCCCATTTGTGGGTTTGGATCCTGGATCCTTCTAACATAGGATGAGCTTCCACATCAACTACTTTATTGTAACAAAGCTTTCACAGTCAAACTTTTCAAGAACAGTTGGCAACTTCTCACTGGTAATTGGGGAAATTTCAAAATCCAGTTGAATGCTATGTAACATTATCTTATTTAGTGACCTTCTCTTCTCATACACAATGAATAGAGTGAGACAATCTAGAGACAGCAGAGAATCATTGTCCCAGAAAATCTTCCTCATATTCTCAATAGTAACTTGCTAAGCAACTAATATCAGCCAAATGGAATTATTTTGAGTTGGTTGTTGAGCATGTGTATGTTACAAGTGCACTCACACCAGGCCATAATGATTATTAAGAAAATCTCAAATAGGCAGTAAGATTATTTCCAGTATGAGCCCAAAATATCAAAGAGCTAGCATGTTTATCAGCTCGGTTAGTTACACTTTTTCTGTAAAAGTCTTATTTTGATTTTACTAAGACCAGTAACTTCCTCAAGCATCTTCCCAGTATGTTGACCAGTGGTCAGATAAAAAATTTAAATGAACTCGTTAGTAACTTATTATTAAACGTTTTTCGGGGACCAAAATTCTTGAAGTAATATGTCTGTTTTAAAAGACGCTGAAATACTCCAACAAAAACTATTATGTTATAGCCTGCTATGCACATCGCTTACATTTGATTAGAGTAATTGAGTTTCTTTGCTAACCACAAATTCCTACACTTCTCCTTTGATTGTGCAATTCCTAACTTTGATTTTGTTACATGGACACTTGGATAGACTTTTTTGTCCATAAATTTTAGGTTAGAACACTTAGATCATGTATCAAATGGCGTATGTGAATTTATATCAGTTACACTTACTCAGAATGTATATTTCCAGCCAATAAACGCTTTGGCATCATTTTTTATTTACATTCAAAGAGCAATTTAGTTGACTTTTTTTACTGAAGTACATTTGACGTTGCTTTTCTCATAGAATTGAAAAAAAAACTACTCGTTATAGGTGCTCTCAGCCAGAGACGGTGAACTAGTGGTAGTAAAAAGGCCAGCTAAGCCTACCCTAGCAAGCAACGTACTGCCTTGTACATATTGCTACGGGTTCTATGCTGTCAAATCACTGAAGACACATGTGAACAGGTGTCCTGCTGGAACAGCTGCAAATAAAGACAGTCATTCAACTGCAGCAAGTAAAGTGTATATCATGTCCACTGTTGAATGCTTCTACAGATGATGATAAAGACTTTCAAGAACTGATATGAGGGCTAACTGAGACCGAAGCAAATCCCGGTATGTGGCTATTCTCTATCCTTAGTTCACTTAGGAGTAAACACTTTTAAAATCCCATTGCTCTCAAAGCTGCAGCAAAACTGGTGTAATGTGGAATCCTAAACCCTCAAATATATAGAGTGAACATCACCAGAAAAGTTTCAGACCTGTCATTTGTAGCCAGAACACGCCATTTGCTTTGGTTGATTTGGTTTTCGTAAGCTTTTCAACATTTTCAAAGTCATTCTAGTTGGGAAATCAGTTGAACTTTAGTCATTCAAGATCAAAATTTTTTACTTGTAAAATTACCTGAAAAGTATTCTAGTTTCACTAATTCTCGTCTCAGGTGGTAGGTAACTTACCTATTTTGTTCTCGCTTTATCTATTGATAAATATTTAGTAAAACCTTTGTTTAAAAAGCTCTGAATAAAATTAACGGAAAACTTCGAAAAATAAATTTTAAAGCTGATTTAGCGATTCTAACTGCGACCTGTTGTATGCAGTATAGTAGTTGCCCTAAGTATGTTCGTAATAAAAAATAAGTTCGTAATAAGAATCATGAGAAAAAGTAAACAAAGTATTGGTTGACTAAAACGTTATCGGGGATAAAAATATCTCTATACTTTGATCAAAAGAAACTGTTGATTTAGTTTACCCTGGACATGTGAACAACAAATATCCCTGTAATGATGATATATTATACAATTTTTCAGGTTTAGTGAAGCTTATTAGAAATGATGAAACTATAGCTGCTTTTGTCAAAGGACTATTGCTGCGACTAGGAGAAAGAGAGCTTAGGCGACCTGGTACCACAGACATACCAAACATTCGAAGCAAGGTACGGAGTGTTGCACGCTTGCTAGCTATTTCCAGAAACTCAAGTAGGCAGCTGTTGTATTACCAGCTGCTGTTGCCAAGCAACTTCGACTTGTTGCTGCAATCAGCAAGAGAAATCTCAAAAACATGTCCTCAAACCGGTTCAACTATTGGCGGTTTTGTGAAGCAGCTGAATCTGCACGTGATCAGCAAAGCCATAAATAATAATGACAATGATCGACAGCACCTTGCGCAAAACTTTAGATTTCTCTGTGACACTCACTGGGGAAATAAGATTACTAGCGTTGCTGGCAAGCTGCAACGCTTAAAAACTAACAGTACCGATCAAGCTCTCCCATTGACCCAAGACATGAAACAGCTATCTACATTTCTTCGCACAGAAGTTGGAAACTTCCAGCAAAAAGGATGCAGGCATAGTGGCCAAGTATGCACTGGCATATTTGGTTCTATTTAATATGCGGCACCCTATGGTGGTTGCTGAACTCAAAGTCACTCAGTTCTTGGCGGAAATGCGCTGAGAAAAATTGACAACGAACAAATAACAGCCTCTGTTGATCCTACTGAAAAAGCATTAGCAAGAAGGTATGGCGGGTTGATGGTTTAGCGTGTGCCTAATTATTGACTCACGCGGGACTTCTATTTTGGAAATTATACAGTTATTAACGCCAAAGTTCAACAGTTCAAGTATTCCATTCACAGTAAATTTTGTCCAAAATAAGAAATGGGCTTACCACAATATAACTTAAAAAGTAGTTAAAAGTAGCAGCAATAATACATTGAGCAGTTTTATTTTACAACTTTTGTGACTCTCTTAGTTACTAAAGGCACTGTAATTCAAATTCTTAAGGTTACTCCAAAGTGGTTTATTGAGTTGCAATATATTCCGTCTAACCAAGTTGTGGCTTTTTGTGTAGTTTTAGCGATTTGAGTTTTTTCATTACAATGCTTGTCACATTTTTAGAATGAAAGCAGTTGTGGTAAGGGGCAAGTCGACAAGGGAGTTGAGAAAGGTCTTTGTGGTGATTCCAGATTATTTACTGCCGGCTTTACATTTTCTGGCAAAGCCAAGCAAGACTTTTTTATTTCAAAGGTGGGTTTATTTTAAGAAATAATATTTACACAGCCATCTTTAGTGAGATAATAGTTGAAAGCGACCTAAATTCACTATTTACCTTGATGGTAACATGTTTCTGAAAAAGAAATATTGCTCACATACAAAAAAAATTCATAAAATTGAAAAACTAGAGGTTTAACAGACAGAAAAGCAGCCTCTATCCCAACAGCATCAAGACTCACAATTCAAATCATATGAAATGTAATTAGAACTAATTTTTGAAATTATTATTTTAGATCTTTTGCAGTAAAAATAAGGTTTAATTTTCCGTGGAAGGAAGAAAGATTTTCCAAATTAATAAATAGTTCTTAGCACGCTTTGATACTTTTAATTAGATTACAAATAGTAGGTGCCGATAAGTATGAAACTTACAGCTGGATTAATTCTTCTCACAAGTAACCCTCCTCTTTTTCTTACTTCTGCAGACCTTGTTCAAGCCAACCATTAAATGGAACAGCTGCAGTGAGAGAAGCTGTGAAAGCATGACCTAGCTTGATGAAGCCTGAGTTGTTGCATGCTCAAAGATTTTGGAAATATCTTGCTACAACTTGCCAGGTGAATGCAAATAGATAACCTTGACACGTGCATTTAATAGTTTATTTATATAAATGTAATGGTGTTTAACTTCATGGCTTGTTTGCAGGTGATAGATATGGATGAAGAGCAATTGAGACTGATTGCTAGACGCATGGGTCACAACCTCAGCATCCACATGAATGTCTATAGAGTACAGCAGAACCTCATGGAGCGCTCCAAGATGGCCAAGGTGCTGATGGCTGCAGAGCAAGGAATGCTACACACCCATAAAGATGCGACACTGGAATGCATCAACACTGATGACATAATTATTTATGGTATGTAACCGTCACGTGTTGTATACTTATGGAGCCTCAGCGTACAAGTATAAAATTAAAAATCTAATGAATAATGTCGTAAAATATTGGGATTGCCATTACAATTACAGATGATCCACAACAGCTTATTGACCAAAGTGATTCAGATATGACGGGGAATACTTCAGTAATAAAAGAAACAGCAAATCAAAGTGAGTGTAAAAAATAGACAAGTGCGACTGTCGTTTTCGTGCTTTGGTTATTCTCGACCTAAAGCAGTCTTTCCACCCATGTGGCAGAATGATTTTCACATTCTTTTCATAAATTACAGAAAATAAATACTATGGTTGAAGCATGGTAGCTAATCATGAATTATTGCTAAAGGTATCTTGTGCAGATACCTAAAATATAACAACTATTGCTATTTTAAACTTAATATCTTACAAATTAAATGGCTTCAGTTTATGTATTCCTTTAAAGGGGGGGGGGGGGGGGGGGACAAATAGTATGCAGTAAATATTTTTTAGAAGTTTTTTTTGCCCAGTTGAATTTGTTGAATCTGCTTCTTAATTCTTGGAAAACTTGAAACTTGATTCGATCAATACTTTCAAGCATAAATGTAAACTGTTCATGTTACAAATCGTTACGGAGAGTTTTATTTACTATTGCTTTTATTTCATCAGCTCAATTAAAAATAAAGTGCTTTGTTTTTTTACACAAAATCACAATAGGTGTAGAGGGTACCTAAAGTCAAAGCAACCAGCCATATCTTGATTTGAAGGTCAAGAAGTTTCAGCATAGCTTGATGCAGTAAACATTAAACAGCGGACAGTCAAAGCATTGCCATGATGCTAAAAATAGTTTACACCGTGCAGTTGAGCAAATACATCATAGGGATTCCTGAGTCTAAAAACGTTTGCTTCAATGTCTAGCTTGAAGATTTGATATTTTATTTTTAACTTTATTTTCAGGCAACAGTACAGAAACTGTCATTTCTGGCCAGAAAGCAGTCCCTCCATTGACTGATGGCAAGAATGCTGAACTAGCCACAAAATGTAAGCAGTCAATAAAAACACTTTGGTAATTTTCCAACTTTCGAAAACCAAATAAAACCGGATTTATTACAGATAGAGCATTTCATGACCATAGAAACTGAACTACTATTGATCAGCCAAAAATTGGCAACGTTTTCATTGACAAACTTTTCTATGAGAGTACGGACGTCTTTGGCCATATTAGTTTATTTCTAGACTTTAGAACAACTGTTTTTTTGTTCTTAATTTGAGATCAGTTTTGTTTTTGGTGTAAGTTTTGTGTCTTTTGCAGCTATTACCTGAAAACGTATAACAGCGTTATATTCGCCAGTTTGCCGGTAGGAATTTTTTTGCCCACAACATTGCTTTATGTTACAGCTTCTAGCTGTAATGAAATGATATTTTGCTCAACAACACAAGCGTCTCCCTCACATAAGTGTATGCTCTAGGAAAGCACCTCTATTTACTCATCATGTTTTTTAGTTTCCAACACAAAACGTTAAAAGATTATCCAAATAGATTAAAAAGGAAAAGCAAAATTGTACGACTGCTATTGTACCGTTTGTTGCTTTCAATTTTTTTTCATTCTTGGTTATTTTGAGTCTATTGCCTCACAAAAATTTCAACCTTCTTAATAATGTTTATCATGGCACAGAACTTGTGTGTTTTGCATTTCAAAATTTCCATGGTGTCAAAGTTTTAAAAGTTTTTTTCGATTTTTGCAATGGTCTTTTCCCAAATTGATTAACAAAAGTACTTTTTATGATTAAAAGTCAGTTTTGAAGCTTAATCAAACAAATGACTCTCTGCTTAAATAACCGGTTATCCACTGTCTCATATTTGTGAACATTTTGTATAAAAGTTTGGTTTACGAGTAATGCACCCTACCAACATGAAAAAAAATTCAAAAAAACATGTGTCAGTATTGCTACTGTTTAAACTGATTCAAAAAAGTTTCAACATATGTAAGTAGTTCACGCTAATCTTGAAAATTTCTTACCATTTGCACTTTTCAAGTCACTTTACTTGTTTTAAAACTCTAAGAAATTTTTGAATCACATGGAAATTTAGACAATTTTCATGAATTTTACTAAGAAAATATAGTTTTAAGTAAAATCCGATCGCTACAAATGGCTGATATTTAGCTATGAACAAACAAGCAAACATGAAGCTCATTGTGAGGTGCAGTCGTTTAGGCCATTTAGTACATTTACTCAAATAGTTTTAATGCACAAAAAAGCGCTAATAAGTGCTTGTTTTACTTTAAAACTGCTCATATGCTACTGAAATCTGAATGAGCCATCACAAATATTAAGGATATGGCTGGTTTTCATGTATTTGAAAGCTGTTAATTTTACGAAATGCAACCTTCAGAGTTTTTGTAATAAATGATAAAGTAATGACTGTTTGCTAAAACACATTTTAACCAAATTAATTCTATCTCCTAGAATCGCCCTGTTTTATTTTTTGTTAGAACAACGCAGTGTTTTTGTTTATAGAATATTTCAAAGTAATATTAGAAAAAATTGGGATTAGCACTTTGTTGCCACAATCCATCACTTGATCTCAAAGACTTCATATTTTGGTGTTAACAGGGAAAGGTCGAAAAATACGTTGGGATGAGGATGAAGTGGAAAAGCTTTCAGCAATTGCTAAGCCCTTGCTGCAAGAGAGAAAACCCATCGGAGAATCTATGAAAGAGTTACAGCAACTGCTGCCGAATCGAACAGCAGCACAGATTTGAACCAGATATAGCAGCTCGCTGCTAAAAAGCAATAGACTTTCTATTGCTGTTCTCACTGCACTGTGTTAATGTACCACTTTGTGTTACTAGACTGAACATTATAACTGTATGGGTTAACTGTTCTTGCTTGGGGAAAACTATATAAATTAGCAAAGCTGATTATTGGACTCAATTAAAAAATTCTGCGGCAATATTCTCACTTATTTCACTGTTAGTAATAGAATTTTTAGAGGAGCAAGTTCATTCAGGCTGCAAGTTGGTCTTCAAGAAAGTTCTTAATAAACGTGTGAAAACTTGTTGCTAGAGGAGTTTTATTATTATTTCCCCAATTTTTCTGACAATAAAACATTCGAAACTATGAGCAATAAAACGGCAAAACTTGATATAGTTTTGTGCGTGAACTTAACAACATAAAGTTTTATAAGTGTAACAGCTACTCCTTTCGTTCTCCTTCTCAAGAAACGAAAGCTTAGAACAATCAACCGTTAAATTTTTATGTGAGTTCAATTTTGCCTTTGAAAATCCACAGGAAGATTGTGACTTAAACCGGAGTTGTTTCAACAACCAACATATGTAGGGCAACTCCAATAGAGATTTTTCAGCGTACAAACATAGTTTTTTAAACCATAATAGGAGGCTGAAAAACGTATACTAGTGCAACCTCCTACTGTTGGAAAACTAATGTTCATGAAATTGAGAGTCATCTTTCCATGAGTGAAAAAATGCATTTTTCAAAATTTGACCAATCTCCATAATGGCTCATTTTGAGTCTGTTTGGATGAGTTTTGTGCAGGCCTCCTATTGGCAGCCTCCTATAATCCTGCCACCTCCTATTAGGGTTTTATATATAGTGTACGCCTCCTATTGGACCATAGTTGCTTCTATATATATATATAAATATATATATATATATATATATATATATATATATATATATATATATATATATATATATATATATATATATATATATATATATATATATATATATATATATATATATATATATATATATATATATATATATATATATATATATATATATATATATATATATATATATATATATATATTACTTGTAGGTCTACAACCTCAAATGAGGAACTACATCTAAATAAAGATGAAATAGATTTCAGTGCTATGTAAGTATATTATTGAAACTTTATTATTCAACTGTATTATATAGTTTTTAATTAATCACAATCTTGATTTATTGTTTTATTAAGCTCTACCGATGATGAAACAATGAGGTGGCTGGAAGAATGTTTTGAGGAATCGGAGAAGCTAAAAAAGACAAGTGCTAGCACACACATTGCTATGAGTAAGTATTTCTTCTGTTTTATGAAAAATGTAAATTTTTCTGTAGGTAAAATAATAACGACTCTACATTTACTTTGTTATTTCTGTAGAAAAAACATCTACACGTTATATTGCGAGTGGGCAATATGTAGGGAAGGATGAATCCTTTCTCTCTTACGACCGACACACATTTGAATGTGAGTATGATGAAAATATTATTTACTACATGCTCATTCAATTTTAATAATTTTTTTTCAAAAATAACATAATTACATTCGTATTTTCTATTTTAGTTCAAGCAGAGAACCAACAATTAAAAAAATGTAGGAACATGAGTGTTATAGATGGGGAAATAAAAGATGATAAGGACTGCTTTAAGTGTAAGTGATATGCATTATCTTTATATACATATACCATACTCAAGACGGTTATCTATATATAATGAGAATTTGTTTATTTTGCTTGTAGATATTGATAACAAAAGGACCAGATATTTTCTTTCAGTGCTTTCGTTGCTATTGATAGCATATTGTGCAAAGTCGCTGAGCGAAGCACTGAAAGAAAAAAAAAACAACATTTCGTGTATATTTTGTGGTAAGAAGTTTAAATTAGGGAAGTTGCATGAGCCTGGCCGAGTTGTTTCAAGACATTTTTTGCTCACTTGTTTATTTTTTATTGTTCATGCGGAAAATCACATACAACTTTGAGAGATCTCCAGCAACATAGTTGTATTTTGAAAACTAAAATGTTTTTTATTGTTGATATTGCTAGTTATAATAATTTTGTTTTATTTATTAATAAAAAATATTCTGAATTAGTTATGGATATTACTTTTCCAAAAAATTTTGCGTTAGTATATCTTTATCCAATAGAAGGTTATTTTTCTGAAAACATTGTTTTAGATTTTGAATTAGGGAGTAAATGGTTGGCGATAGCTAAAAACCCGGCTGCTGGAGATCGAAAGCTTTTGATTATAAACCAGTGTAAAAAAATGAGAGCACATATATCTTCAGATTCTGATCTTTCAGAAACTGAAGAAAGTAATAATGACTTAATTTCGGTTGCTAGTTCACAGTGCAGTCCGAAAACCAGTGTTTTAGAATCTAATACTGTAACAGATAATCCTCAAACTCAAGTAGATTTAAAAGAAAGCCAAAAGACTGATAATAAGAAAATTGATATAAATTCAGTTAATTTAATTTTGAATATAAAAGATGGACTGAAAAAAAGGGTTTTAATGATTGTGTTAAATTGAAATTAGCGTCTATTAGACAGAAAATGCAAAAAAATTCAGATTTTTCTCAAGAAGAAATTCTTGTATTAACTGCACTCTTAGGTGAGTTTTAAAATTTTTATTTCACTTTATTTTTTAATATTATCATGGCTGGCTCTGGAATAGGGTTTATGCAACTGTCCTATTTTATAATTTCTTACCACAAAATATATAGTTAATAGGATGTTTTTGTATAAATACTCTCTATATATATATTATATATACAGACAATAGTCTGTGTTTTTATGAATACTTTATTCATATGTATACACTTCATGTAAAAAATGTTCTGTCATTAGTTTACCTAATGCATTATATTATTTGTTTTGTGGCTGAGAACTCCATATGCTTCATTCTTACTGTATTACTTTGCATAATATTACAAAATAAATATTGCATTAACTACCTTGATAACGCATCCAAGTTATGAAACAGTAAATTTCACATCTGTATTACTGAATCTATAACATTGTTATGAAAAAATACTATAATTACTTAATTATCGTGTCATATCATGACAAACTATCAACACCCAATTCACAAAACTGTAAATCCTAAAGTATAATGCTTGCGGTTGTAAAAAAGTTTTCTACTGTCTTGGTTTCTCAAACAAATTATAAAACATTTTCACAATTTTTTGTGTAAAAGCGGAGTTGTCTTACCATTTTGACAAAATGTGCCGACAACTTTTACATATTTTTTTAAAAACGAAGCCTAGAAATTATAAATGGGAGTTGTGTTAACATTTTTGAAAATGTGCGATAACTTGAAATATTTATTTTTGTGTCGGAACATTGAAATTTGGTAATATTTTAGAGTTGTAACCCCGAAAGTTTTACAAATTGACTAAATTACTAATGTTAAATATGAATAAAAATACTTTATTACGCTAAATATATACAAATTATTGCACAATACAAATAATATATAATTTAATGTTCATGAGTTGTTGCTGATAGATTTGGCGAGCCATCAGTCATTCACTTGTACACGTATTCTATCTAAAAGCATACATAGACGTCGTTATAACAACTACATTATACTATGGTGAAAAATACGGTTATTAGTAGTTACTTATTACTAGTGAAGATTAACATACCTTAATTAAATTTCCGATATCGAAATCCTGCTAGCTCCGCTTGAAATGTGATTGTTATCTTCATTGCTTTTCTCACTATCATTGTTGACAACTTCATTTTTTTCCTCAAAGTTTTTGTTTTCAGAGTCATCATCCGTCATATTATCATCTTCTTCGTCATCAGTATAAGCATCAATGTTATCATCATCATCATCAGCATCATCATCACGACTTTTCATCAGCTCAGCATCGTCAAATAGGGAAAATCTGAAAGCTATTCCTTCTTTTTCACTTGAAGTAGATAGGAGCATTAAAGCTTCTTCAACACCCAGAATCGTGAGAATGTACTTCTTTGTACCACTTTGAGTTGACCTCGTACTTTTATAGTGGATCATACCGCATTCATGATTTTTGATCTTCAAAACGTTCTCAGGAGGGACAACAATCTTCCCAGTCATCAAAGATCCATCATTCATCATGTATCTGTAAGTGACAGTGTGAGTGATACGTAGAGGCGTTGTATCTTGTTTTCGTTTTCGCTGCTTCAACTTCAAATTTTTCCAAACTGAGAGTCTAGTGAATGTCAGAAGAGTGTTGACAGGAATATTATCGAAAGTGATGATATCAAAGTATGCTTGCAACTGTTTCAATGATTTTTTTCTCAAGATTTTGGCTATAACTCGTTGTTCTAAACCTTGATGATGATTACCTCCTACAATACGCAGATCGGGTTGATTTTCTTCTAGCTTTCCCATGTACACTAGGATATGTGAAGAGCGGGGATCGAGTTCCTGTAGCTCCACCGTAAGTTCTTTGTCAATCAGTGACTTGACTCGAATTCGATGATTGTTTGTTAAAACATATTCATAATCCAATATACCATAATCTTCAACGTAATTGACATCGAAAACCTCCAATATCGTAGGAATTGGTAAATCCAACAAACTCACAAAATTTCCGATTTCCAACATTCCTTTCTGCATAGCTCCTGTCATTATTCCAGCCATCTCGAGCAATTCGAACTTTCTAAGTTTGTTTACGGTATTATTATTGGTGTTGCTGAATAGAAAGGAAATTGAAGCTCGAGATAATGTCACTGTCGATTTTTTGTTATCCTCTGTTCGATTGACTTCACTGTTCTCATGCAGATATGTGTAGTCCGGTGTGGGACTCAAAGGAGAGTCAGCTGAAACTACATGACGTTTCATTGCTATATCAGCAGGAGTGTTGATGTTTGAGCGAGAAGATGTATCATTAAAGGTGTTAGGATTGGGTCTCCATCGTCAATGTGAATGCTGTTGGTGGTGAAATTGATGGTTGTAGTGGAGATAGTGTCAGTGTTGTTGGTAGCTGTAGTTGGTTCAATATGGAGCTTAGGAAGTGCTTTGGAGTGTGATGTCATCATACCTGCAATAAGTAAAAGAACTTAGTTTAATGATATAAATATACTGAAATTATTGTTTTATTAAAAGATTGTTTTTAAAAACAAAGATTCAAAAACCTAGATGATTCAATTAATTAAAAACAAATAATTATTTTAGCACTTCTTACCTTGATGCTCTCCTAATAGCTGTAGTAGATGTTGCTTGCTTCTCTGTTAGCCGTTGTAGAACTGGATGCTTTCTGTGTGAAAACGATCGTATTGCAAACATCTGTAGTTTACCAGTAGCGCATCCATCACCACTTCTCCATTAGGTAATGTTAACTGAGTTGATATTTGAGGAGATTCAAAACTGATTACACTTCCAACAGCAAATTGAGAGAGTGTTGCGATACGAACCATACTGATCAACTGACTAGGTGTTTTTTTTTTAATTAATCTACTTAGCTGTTTAGCTTCCTCAAGGGAAATATTGGATGGGAAGTTGATAGGGTGAAAGATTGGATGTTTGTCTGAATCGAATCCCATAAAAACCACCAGTTTTGGAACATCCGGTTGTGTTGGAGCTAATTTGTTGTAATCCTCATTTCTCACCATGGATCTCACTTGTCGTCTGTTGCCAAATGTTTCGACATTGTAGCGGATAGTACATAAGTTTTTATATACATCCTCAGCTGGTCTTTCGATGGAGATTATCTCGAGAAGTGATGGTGTTTGATTTAAGTGAAGTGGTTGAAACCTTCCAATCATTACTCTGTCATTGGTATCGCAAGAATTGAGCAAACTAGCAGCATTTTTTGACAAGCAGGAAAGATGAGAAAGAGATGGTGCTTTCAAAGTTCAAGCGTAGTCAATCGTTTTATTTTTATCCGAATCCCATGGCTTTGGTCGAATTGTGTTCAGTTTCCTTTTTATTATATGTGAATCAGGAGAGATATTTTCTTTATCATCAGAGTATGGTTCGAATGTTGAGAGAAATGAGGTATTACGGTCTTCATTCATATTCAGAGTGTTCAGTGAGAAGTTGGAACTGAAAAAAGAGTAAAAAATATGTAACAGTTGGTTGGAATTTGAAAAATATTTGAAAAGAATAAACTAACTAGATATTTATAAAATAAACACATAATCAAAACCAAAATGATTTTTCTGATGCATTATGGTGAAACTATTTGATCTTTTATTAATAAGAACAAAATATTAAAACATAAAATTAACTTTCTGAAGTATTATAGCAAATCTAGTTGAAGTTTTCTATCAATATATGTTAAAGAATTATTTAGTGATTCTCACCTTATTGACTGAAAGTCTTCCTATAGTTTCAAGTAAATGTAGTAGTTGGTGTGTAGATGTTGCTTCTTCGCTAGCTATTGTAGAACTGGATGCTTTCTGTGTGAAAACACTGGTTCTTAAATAGCTAAAGCTGTACTAATTAATCCTATGAAAACCATCTCGTGAAACCTTCTTTATAACATATCTATGACTCACCAGTTTTTCACGCGATATTCCCGCGAAAGCATGTGTTTTTATTCGCGTGAAAATTATTTTTTTTACTCCCGAGAAAGCAACGGTTTTATCCATATGGAAATAATTGTTTTATTCCCGCGAAAGCATTGGTTTCTCTCCGCGTGAAAATAAAATTTTCATTCCCGCGAAAGCAACGGTTTCCATTCGCGTGAAAATAAATTATTTATTCCCGCGAAAGCATTGGTTTGTATTCGCGTGAAAAATAAAACATTTATTCCCGCGAAAGCAACGGTTTCTATTCCCGTGATATATATTTTTTATTCCCGCGAAAGCATTGGTTTGTATTCGCGTGAAAATAATTTTGTTATTCCTGCGAAAGCAACGGTTTCCATTCGCGTGAAAATAATGCTGATTCATAGCAGTGCAACTTAAGCTATATAAGAAGCACTGTTTTCATACAGAAAGCATTCACTTCATCGTTAGTAACTGAAGGAACAAGATCTACTACATCATCATCTACTACAGCACTCCCTCTTCATCATTTGAATTACATAGGAAACAGCTGAAGTTCAAACAACTATGTGTATAATTCATCTAATTCAAAGAAAACAAGTCTTCATTTGTGATGTAAGTACTTATATTTTGTTTTAATTGTAATCAATTTAAACGTGAAGACATTTTTCTGAAAAAAGCAAGATTATTCACTATTTAAGATATCAAAAAATGTTGTATGTAAGTTTTTATTATGTTTTATTGTTATTATTATTTTAGGACTTCAAAATGAAAAAAGTATTCCTTCTTCATCCGAATTTTATAGAAAGCAGCTCAAGTTCAAACAACTAGGAATATCATTCATTTTATTTCAAAGAAAGACAAGTCTTCATTTCTGATGTAAGTATTTACATTCTATTACAATAGTAATCAATTCAAGTATATTGAAAAAAATTGAAACCTTAGACTTTTTTTATTTTTTGCTATAAAGCATTACCATTCTTTTTTAGAATAACAACGAACTAGAACAAAAGGAAAAGAACTTTCCAACAAAACTTCAACTTGAGTAATAACTGAAGCTACTGCTTATATTATATATAAATAATGTGTCGAGTAACAAACAACAGATATGTAGCAAGCACTATTTATAATGAAAAAGAAGAAATGCAAAGAACTCGGAATTGCTTTGAAAATACTAAAGACTACACCGAATGGATAGATGATAGTTTACTCGTTACTTCCTCGTTGTTTTCACAACGAACTTTTCCTGATACCACTGCAACAACTTATGTCGTCACAACTTATCCGGATAATCACTGTAGTCTTTTGTCATTAAAATTACAAAAAACTATTGCGCAACTTTCCCCAACGGACTTTTTCAAGCTCATTTGCAATGAACTCTCTTTTTATGAAAGAGAGACTTTAATGCTTGATGAAAGTTATCGAAGAAATTCATTTCTTACAAATTGGAGACGAGTAGGTAAACATTGTGGTGAAAACATGGCTGGAGCTGGTTTCTATAACCTTGAAAAAGACAACGCTGTTCGATGTGCTTTTTGCCAAGGGGTATTACTAAACTGGAAGGATGAAGATGTACATCCGATGAAAGAACATGCTAAAAGTTTTCCGTTTTGTTGATTTGTTAGAGGATTTAACACTCACAATCGTGTGTATAGACCTAGGAAACTCTTGCAGATGAAATGAAAAACATCTCAATTGTCAAAAGTTATACGATGGAAGAACAAAAAACTAGAAGAGGAGATTTAACTGCAGAAGTATTACCTCTAGGTATATCAATTGATCGTGTTGGTACACCGCGTTTTGCTACTGAAACATCTAGAGAAGACAGTTTCAAACAATGGAAGGGTAAAGTCTCCATGAAACTCCTTTCCAATGCAGGTTTCTACTATACTAAGTTCGGAGATAGTGTAAAATGCTTCTTTTGCTCAGGTGAACTTAAAGAATGGGAAGAGAGTGATCTACCGTGGGAGGAACACTGTCGATGGTTCCCAGACTGTAATTTTTTACTCAGCAGTGAAGGTGAAGAGTATGTTGAGGATGTTTACATGCGAACGGAAACAGGCAAAAGGTGTAAGCTACGGGTTGAAAAATATCGAGAAAAAGTAAAACAAATAACGCACAACAATGACACCAAAGAAATGAAACTTATTTGCAAAAAACTAGGATACAGTCAAAACGATATCGAACAAGTTTTAGTGTTAAATGGAAAACCTTTTGAGCGAATAGGTTTTATGATTGAAGCCTTACATACTTTTGAAAATGATTTTACATCTGTTGAGAATTCGTCAACACTGTTAAAAAATGATGCTAAATCAATTGATTCGTTAAAAAAAGATAAAGATCAGCCTAAGCAAAGCAAACTCGCTCAATGTGTGTCTGAGTCACATGAAAAAAAAGCAAGCAAATCATATCTCTCTTCCATGTGGTCATCTCATTTAGTGTAGTGAGTGTAAGGAAAAAGCACTTACTGAATGCTCATCAGAAGTAAAACCTTGCCCAATCGATTGTTGTCAGGTTGAAATTAAAGCATTTATGAAGATCTACATGAGCTAGCATAACAATTAACCTCAAAAAAAAGAAAAAGTAATGAATGATTAAATAGGTATTTCAATTTGAAAACGAATCATTCGCGTTTTGCAATTTAACGGGCTAACAACAAATATGTTACGTGTTGAAGACTTTGCTCACCAAGAAGCTTCCGATGCTATAGGACCTAAGACTTTTTTGGCTGAGGTTTCTGATGAAATGTTGAGGATTTATTTTACGGAAGAATGTGTATACTGTGTACTAGGAGGAAGCTTTTACAAGCAAGCAACCAATCTATCACTACTAAAATGTTACTGTTCACACGTTGATGATAAATGTATCACTTGTAAAAGATATGCTGAAATGGTTGAAGGTGCTACACCCGCCAAAAAAGAACTGGGTGATGCTATCGACTGGATCGACAGAAGACAAGTTTTGAAAAACGCTAAAATGGGTTTTTTGGTGCATGATGAATGGATTAATGCTTTTTTGGATCTTTCCTCTGATGATTTGAAGTCTCCCTTTATGTTAACAAATTTGAGAGCACGATTAAATCCCTACCTATTACCTACTAGTCAGAGCAAGCTGGCTTATCAACGTCTAAAGGATAAATTACTTGCGATAGCAGAAGGATATCCATATGCTTATACTCCTGATGAAAAAGAAGACTCAGTCAACCCGATAATACCTATTGATTCGACAAGTATATCTGAGGACTCATAAAAGAACTGCTACAAAAAATGTTGCTTCATTTATCTCTGAACTACAGAAAAAACATGAGTGGAAAAACTGAAGGATTCAAGTCGATTGCTACATTGGCTGATTTTGTTCCTAAGTTCATAAGGACTCATTTTGAACACATTCCTTCAGAGCGTTCGAATCCTCTTTTTGTTCAACTCATCACCGAAGAAGTATTTTATTTTGTGTTAGGATTTAATCTAGTTCGTAAATCAATACAAAGCATGCTTTTGAGCTGTAATTGTATTTCAAGGGCAAATCCTCTCGAATGCTTAAATTGTTCTAGGAGCTTTGATCCAAAAGTATGCTGTCCGCAAGACAAGTTGATAAATTTTGAATATCTCAAAAGAGCAATCGAACTGATTGATATAAAGCAATGCTTGAAAGATGCTGATCTGGGTGATTTGATAGATATTTCGATTTTAAGAGGTTTGACTTCACTTCGCTGGACAGGAACACATGTTCTTTTGTCTCAATCTCGATTGGAACCATACTTACATTTTGGTAACCACTTTGATGAGATTGTTTTACATCTTCAAAATCAGCTGAGAGAGCTGAACAAGCCACTAGCCACTTACGTATAAATAGAAAGAACATCAAGAAAGAAAGTATTCAACTTTCAACACTGAAAGCAAAAACATTTCAAAAAATGAGCTGCATATTTATCTTGCTACTGGCACTAACATTTCCCAATGTTAGTGGAGTATTCTATACCAATGAAATTGATGAATGTATAGCCGGAGCTATGGATAAAAATGATGTCTTGGTTTTTTCACCTTTCGAAAGGACTATACGATGTAAAGATGAAAATGGAAAAAACTGTGCGCGACTCTACCCTCCTGACTTATTATATTGTGGTTTTTTCATCCCTCAAAGCGCTTCTTGGATCTGCAAGGACACAACTTCTACAGATTCTGTGCCTTGTAATACTACAACAAAATACGTTTTGAATCAAGAGGAATGTGAAATGGGTATCACAAATAATACGGAAGGGCTCACTCAAAATACAAAAGTATATCGAAATGGGGATTTATGTGCATTTCAATACAACAGCGAACGCGTGATCTGTCCAATAAGAAGACAGTTTATGACATTCAAATTTGCATGCGTGCATTGTGTTCATTCCGATCATTCGATCAACAAGGAACCAAAACCAGTTAACATCACTAACATCAAAGATTCATCACTTTCGACTTTTGACAGTTTCAAAACTAGTGGAGTGTATTATAGCAACAAAATTGATAAATGTCTAGCTGGAGTTATGGAAAAAAACGATGTCTTGGTTTTTTCACCTTTTGAAAGGACTATACGATATAAAGATGAAAATGGGGAAAACTGTGTGAGACTCTACCCTTCTGACTATATATATTGCGGTTTTTTCATCCCTCGAAACGCTTCTTGGATCTGTAAGAGTAAAGATTCTACAGATACCGAGGAATCAATTTCAGCTAACATCACTACCATCAATGATATCGAAATTCCAGCTAACATCACTACCATCAATGATATCGAAGGTGTAAATGAGGAATCAAATCCAGCTAACATCACTAACATCAATAAAATCGAAGGTGTGAATTCAAAATTTTCGAGTTTCGACAGTTTCAATGTCAGCGAAGTATTTTATGCCGACGAAATCGAAGAATGTATAGATGGAGTTATGGAAAAAAATGATGTGTTATTTTTTTCATCTTTTGAAAAGAGTATTCGATATAAAGATGAAAATGGAACAAACTGTGTGAGACTCTATCCTTCCAACTATTTACATTGTAGTTTTATTATCGCTCAAAACGCTTCTTGGATCTGCAAAAGCAAAACTTCTACAGATACTCTGACCTGCAATATACCAACAAAATACACTCTGAATCAGGAGGAATGTACAATAGGGGTTAAAAATAATACGGAAGGTCTTACTCAAAATACAAAACTATTTTGGAATGATGAATTATGTGTATTTGAATACAACACCTCACGTTCGATTTGTCCACCAACAGAAGAGTTTGAGTCAACCAACTTTGCATGTGTGGAATGCAATCATTCGACCAATGAGAAGCCGAAAATAGCTACTATCATCACTAACATCAATGTTATTGAAGGTGTAAATTTGTCATTTTCGAGTTTTGAAAGTTTGAAATCTATTCAAAACAAGATTATCATCAGCATCACATGTCAAGGAGATAACAAAGACAAATGCGATCCCAAAGTTATATATATAGAACTTTAGTTGGAGCATATTAACCAAAGTCCACCGAAATTCAAGACAGTTAACTCTAGATGATGAAAGTATAAACTAGGTTAAAAGTCTCTCTTTCTGAATAAAAATGAAATATCGAATCTATCTTCTATTATTCCCAATCCTAAGCAGTTATTGTCTTACAACAGAGATTCAACCATTCACTTTATCTCATAGAGAGTCTGGATGTTTTTTGGGATCTCTTAATATGGAGGCGATTAATTCAGTAACTCATATTTTAGGAAAAAACTTAAAATATCGTATGCATACACTAACATGTTTCATGCAGTTTTCTCACCAACGTAGAAGCTGTGACACTTATGATGTGTGGCCTCAACAATACTTTGTTTGCAAAACCGATGAAGCTTTAAATTACATTCGTTTATACAATGAAGGATTACTACCCACGATTCGAAGAACAACTTCAACAATCACCACAACTCCGCAGACAACGACGACAACAACAAAAATTACAAACGAGTCACTAGTTCCAGCTTTATCACCATCAATTCCATCTCTTCCACAAGCTCTGGGTTTAGTCGATTTAATTTTGGAATACCCAAGCCCTACAAACTCTACTATATACAATTATGTAGAAATCGAAACAACTACTGATTGTGCGTGTGATAGATACATCATATGCGAAAACAATTCAGCAGCAATTACAAGTTCAACACCATCGATTTATAGATATTTTATTTATAATGACTTGGAGGATTTTTCAAAACATTCTCTATCTATATTGGAAGATAGTAAACTTAAACTTGAAGAAAATCTTCTCATCATCATTAAACCTGAATGTGATGATATTTCTTGTAATATCATCAAATACTTTACAAATTAAAAAGTTTTTATAGACTTTAACACTGTATATATTCAACCTATTACACTTTATTATGATATATATTTTATTACATTCTCCAGTAAGCAATTAATGTAATAATTATTATGTAATAATAAAACTATAACAACAACTATAGCGTTGTAGATGGTTATATCATATACAAAAACAATTCAGTACAATTTCAACTCCATCAAAAATGTTGTCAAATGAGTGCCATACATTCAAAATCTACATGCCATATAAGTTCAAATTTACAGAAAATCATCAAAACTTAAATGCCCTATGAGTTAGAGTTATGTATACAATTATGTAAAAAATTATCAAAACTTGAATGCCATACATTCAAAATCTATATGCCATATAAGTTCAAATCAAGTAAAAAAATAATCAAAACTCAAATGCCACTTAAATGCCACTCAAATGCCACTCAAATACCCCTCAAATAAAATACAATATAAACTCGGCGAATCCATCCAACGCCGTAACCCATTGCATCACCCCCAAGATCAAATCCACGAAAAAACACTTGGTAGGGAGATCTGCTCATATATTACTACTCGCGTGAAAATAATTTATTTATTCCCGCGAAAGCAACGGTTTCCATTCACGTGAAAATAAATTATTTATTCCCGCGAAAGCAACAGTTTCTAATCGCGTGAAAATAAATTATTTATTCCCGCGAAAGCAACGGTTTCTATTGGCGTGAAAATAAACTATTTATTCCCGCGAAAGCAACAGTTTCTATTCGCGTGAAAATAACTTCTTTATTCCCGCAAAAGCAACGGTTTCTATTCGCGTGAAAATAAACTATTTATTCCCACGAAAGCAACGGTTTCTATTCGCGTGAAAATAAATTATTTATTCCCGCGAAAGCAACGGTTTGTATTCGCGTGAAAATAAAGATTTTATTCCCGCGAAAGAAACAGTTTCCATTCGCGTGAAAATAACTTATTTATTCCCGCAAAAGCATTGGAAAAAATGATTATTCATAGGGTTTAATCAGTGCAACTTTGGCTATTTGAGAGCCACTGTTTTCACACAGAAAGCATCCAGTTCTTCAACAGCAAGCGGAGAAGCATCATCTACTACAGCTACTAGGAGACCATCCAGCATCAAGGTAAGAAAAGCTAAAATAATTATTTGTCTTTAGTTAATTAAATCATCTGGCTCTAAGTGGTGACAAGGTAAAAATTAACCAATAATTATTTAACACTAGTAGAAAGCTCTAATTATTTATTTTTAAAATAAATAATAAACAATTATTTAACACTAGTTGAAAAGCTCAACTAGTTGCGATACGGAGTTGTCCTCCATTTTAGCCTTTCGACATAAACTTAAATTTACTAGATAATTTTATACGCACATTGTCTAAGCTATTCGCTCGCAAGAACGCAAGCTGTGTCATTGACAAATCTATCTGTTTGTCCAAGCGATTTCAATTATTTATTAATAAAAATATGAACCCTCAACTGGAATTCACTCCTAGGTAATTTATCTTTACTAGATAATTTTATGCTCATAATGTCTAAGCTTTTTTTTTGTAAGATCACAGACTTTGACATTAACAAAATTGCGTGTTTTTCCAAGCTCTAGTAAAGTAGCCGACTCTAATTATTTATTATTAACAAAAAAATAAATCATTATTTAATGCTAGTTGAACCTAGATATAAATTTATCTGTACTAGGTAGTTTTATACTCACACAAACCTTTTCTTCGCTACTTTATGTATATAAAGCCAATGAAAATAAATGAATCAATTGTAACAATCAATTTTTTGTATTTTGTAGACACGACGTCTATTTTGGACTCTTATTTGAGACGAAATGCATCAGTAGCAAAGACTATAAAACAGCTGATCAAGATCTACCAACACCAACGATAGATGTAACACAACATGACTTTCTCTCCCACTTATATGATAGCAAACCAGTGAAGACTCAAACTACATGGATTTTGAAGACAGCACACTTCTCCAACACAGCAAGAATTCCTTTCAAGATCTACCACCTACTTAGATGATGCCAAGCCAATGAAGACTCAAACTACATGGATTTTGAAGACAGCACACTTCTCCAACACAGCAAGAATTCCTTTTAGGATCTACCACCTACTTAGATGATACCAAACCAATGAAGACTCAAACCACATGGATTTTGAAGACGACACACTTCTCCGACACACCAAGAACCCCTTTAAAGATGTTACACAACACGACTTTCTTTCCTACTTAGATGATGCCAAACCAATGAAGACTCAATCTACATGGATTTTGAAGACAGCACACTTCTCCAACATAGCAAGAATTCCTTTTAAGATCTACCACCTACTTAGATGATACCAAACCAATGAAGACTCAAACTACATGGATTTTGAAGACAGCATACTTCTCCAACACAGCAAGAATTCCTTTCAAGATCTACCACCTACTTAGATGATACCAAACCAATGAAGACTCAAACTACATGGATTTTGAAGACAGCATACTTCTCCAACACAGCAAGAATTCCTTTCAGGATCTACCACCTACTTAGATGATACCAAATCAATGAAGACTCAAACTACATGGATTTTGAAAACAGCACACTTCTCCAACACAGCAAGAATTCCTTTCAAGATCTACCACCTACTTAGATGATATCAAACCAATGAAGACTCAAACTACATGGATTTTGAAGACAGCACACTCATCCAACACAGAAAGAATTCCTTTCAAGATCTACCACCTACTTAGATGATACCAAACCAATGAAGACTCAAACTACATGGATTTTGAAGACAGCACACTTATTCAACACAGAAAGAATTCCTTTCAAGATCTACCACCTACTTAGATGATACCAAACCAATGAAGACTCAAACCACATTGATTTTGAAGACGACACACTTCTCCGACACAGCAAGAACCTCTTTAAAGATGTTACACAACATGACTTTCTCTCCTACTTAGATGATACCAAACCAATGAAGACTCAAACTACATGGATTTTGAAGACAGCACACTTATCCAACACAGAAAGAATTCCTTTCAAGATCTACCACCTACTTAGATGATACAAACCAATGAAGGCTCAAACTACATGGATTTTGAAGACAGCATACTTATCCAACACAGCAAGAATTCCTTTCAAGATCTACCACCTACTTAGATGATACCAAACCAATGAAGACTCAAACTACATGGATTTTGAAGACAGCATACTTCTCCAACACAGCAAGAATTCCTTTCACGATCTACCACCTACTTAGATGATCCCAAACCAATGAAGACTCAAACTACATGAATTTTGAAGACAGCATACTTCTCCAACACAGCAGGAATTCCTTTCAGGATCTACCACCTACTTAGATGATGGCAAAGCAATGAAGACTCAAACTACATGGATTCTACTTCGATGATGCTGAAAAAAAACTGTCCAGAACAGGAGCTCAAGAAGCTAATCTATAACTCAAGGCAATCATATCACTATAGGTGAGTTTTACTAATTTTTACCATAAATTAAACAAAATGCTGAATGTATACATTTTCCAAGTGAAAAAAAGACTTTTTTGGCGAAATTAGTGTATTTTTTACAACAAAATGCTGAATATATACATTTTCCAGGTGAAAAAAGGACTGTTTTGGTGTGAATAATGTATTTATTTTACAACAAAATGCTGAATATATACCTTTTCCAGGTGAAAAAAGGACTTTTTTGATGTAATTAGTGTATTTTTTTACAACAAAATGCTGAGTATATACATTTTCCAGGTGAAAAAAAGGACTTTTTTGGTGTAAATAATGTATTTTTTACAACAAAATGCTGAATACATACATTTTCCAGGTGAAAAAAGGACTTTTTTTTCTCATGTAATTAGTGTATTTTTTTACAACAAAATGCTGAATATATACATTTTTCCAGGAGAAAAAAGGACTTTTTTGGTGTAAATAATGTATTTTTTTACAACAAAATGCTGAATATATACATTTTCCAGGTGAAAAAAGGACTTTTTTGATGTATTTAGTGTATTTTTTTACAACAAAACGCTGAATATATACATTTTCCAGGTGAAAAAAGGACTTTTTTGGTGTAAATAATGTATTTTTTTACAACAAAATGCTGAATATATGCATTTTCCAGGTCAAAAAAGGACTTTTTCGATGTAATTAGTGTATTTTTTATAACAAAATCCTGAATATATACATTTTCCAGGTGAAAATAGGACTTTTTTGATGTAATTAGTGTATTTTTTTACAACAAAATGCTGAATATATACATTTTTAAGGTAAAAAAAGACTTTTTGGGTGTAATTAGTGTAGTTTTTACAACAAAATGTTGAATATATACATTGTTCCAGGTAAATAAAAAGCACTTTTTTGGTGTAATTAGTGTATTTTTTACAACATATTTATAAAGCAAGTATTTTTTGTTTTGTTTTAGATAGATGAAAGAGAATCAAAAGTACTTGGTGAAAATAATGCTGAAGAAAGAACAAGTTGAACAATGTAACTTGGTGAGTTATTTCCCTTTTCTAATAATGTAAACTATCCAATGTAACTAGAACTATAATTCAAATTCCTGTAATTATTTTACATTTTTGCTTAATCATTCTATACTAATACATAACTTTTTTATTTTAGTTCATTACGAAATTAAAAGCACATAGAACAGAAGTCTTCCTTCCTAAGATATAACATCAGTACATCAAAGACATCATTGTAAAGGAACAATCTATGCATTAACTGTTATTACTTTGTATTTATTACAAGTTGTAGCGCTTTGTATTACTTAGTATTTACTGACTCTAGCTATATTATATGGGGAGATTTTCCTTACTTATTATGTAATAAATGTAAATAATCATATAATGATTCATTTTTAATCAATGTATTTATTCAATTTAGATATATCTCCTCTCTCCTCTCTCTCTATGTAGATATAAATATACCCATAAATATGTACATGATTGACCATATATACATTAATGTATAGAAAACTAAAAGATCTCTCTCTCTCCTCTCTTTTTCTCTCTCTCAAGATACCATATGTATGTATGTATGAATGCATTGATTGTCATTACAAGTTGTAGTGCTTTGTATTACTTAGTATTTACTGACTCTAGCTATATTATATAGGAAGATTTTCCATACTTATTATGTAATCAGGTATATAATCATATAAGGTTTCATTTTTGATCAATATATTTATTCAATGTAGATATATCTCCTCTCTCTCTACGTAGATATAAATATACCCATAAATATGTACATAATTAACCATATATACATGAATGTATAGAAAACTAAAAAATCTCTCTCCTCTTTCTCTCCTCTATCTCTTTCTTTCTCTCAAGATACCATATGTATGTATGTATGCATTGATTGTCATTACAAGTTGTAGTGCTTTGTATTACTTAGTATTTACTGACTCTAGCTATATTATATAGGAAGATTTCCCCTGCTTATTATGCAATCAATGTATATAATCATATAATGTTTCATTTTTGATCAATATATTTATTCAATGTAGATAAAACTCCTCTCTCCTCTCTCTCTCTCTCCTCTCTCTCTCTCTCTTCTCTCTCCTCTCTCTGAAACCGAAAAAAACCGGGTGATAGAAATATTTATATCAATGCTTTTGACGCATGACGTCATATTTCGTGATCAATTTGTGGACGCTAAATAATATGGCGCACTACTACTAGTAACTAGTATATACATGATAATACAGCAACAATAGCTAAAGCAGATGAAATTTATAAATTTACTCTTCACAATCACATTTAGCGTCAAATTGTCAAGCAGAAAAAGCTGATGAGTTCACTGATGCTATTTAAAATTAGCTTGAGTTTGATCAATATACTGAAGAGTGAGTTTAGAAAAATCGTAATAATAATGCCTTAAGAATGAATCACTTTTTTGCTTGCAGTGGCTTTGTAGGGGGATTGACCGAGCGTAACAAGTAATGAAAAGATTATATCCTCATATACTGTTTGTGTGTATTTCCGCATATCATCACCGTTATAATATATATGACCGTAGAAGTACTTGGGCTGATAGTCGGAAATAAACTGTTAGTTAGTGGCTCCGTCAATGTCTACCTTGATGTTGGCAAATTTAGGAAACTTGTAAGCGATGTCTTTGTTGTTGTTGTTGGCCTTGATAAATACAAGTACGGTCCTAAAACAGTTTTACATGGCTCCAATGTGTATTTTAAAGTCCAACTCATCAACCGTGACTTCCTTCCTATTAGTTAATGTGGCTGAGATAGTCTTGAACTAGCTCTCTAGCCATGGTAAGTTCCAGTATGTAATCTTACTTCAGGCAAATGTTTTCAAGAGTATATTTTCATGCGGCCAGCTTGATGTGAAACTTATATTGTGAAGAGGTTGAGGGTGGAAAGCCGCTTCAATAACGAATGAACCCAGTTAGAAATGCTATCCTTCCTTGTCTACAGAAGACAGTCACCTGCGCCTGTTTTTTGTTGCGATCGATTGAATGCACTTGTGTGTTAGCTCTGTTTCGTGTCTATCCTTTGAATGCCAAAACTCTTGATAGACTGCCAGGTAATGGTAATTGCTAGTGTAAAAAACCGCCGTCCCCCTGATTGTCATATTGAAACCCTTAGCAATTAGTGTCATCAGATAGTCCAGAACTGCAATCTCATTTTCACCGGCGCTTAGTTGGTAGTTGTAAGTAGGATTTAACATGCCCTGATACGAGACACAGGCAGGAGTCAACTTCGGATTCTTTACAACCAGTTTGGCTTCCGGAGTGGCTTTGAAAAGATGATGATTCAAATGAGCGTGTACCTTGTCTTCTTAGTTTACATACATCTCCCAAGTAATCGCAGCATCGGAAGTTGTGCGCCTGCAAGCTCTGGCAACTCACGAGGATTTGCGATCCCCTGGTTTCCATACTTTTGCATTTGGTGACGCCCGCGCTACGATTCCTTTGTGAATACGTGTTAGATTTAGTTATTATTATTATTATCATCCTATTAATTCTTTTCATCAATATGTGAAACTTAGCTATTTTTATCATGCAAAGAGCTTTTATGTTAATAATTATTATGATAATGATAAGAAGTAACCATAATAACAACAAAAGTTTATTGCTACTGCAGTTTAAGTAAATAAGTAACGAATAATAATTATACCAGGCCGTTATTATTAAATTATTATCATTATTATTCATAATAATGATCGACTCAATAGTTATATTATTATTTAATTAATCATAACAATTTCACATGTGAAAATTTTGAAAGTTATTTTATATTTGTCACTGGTAGCTATTATTACATATAATATTTAATACAATTATTCAATCGTTATTTATTATCATTATCAACAAACAAACTACTGCTATTGTTGCGCTTTTTATTATTATAAGCTATAGGTTTTATATGATTGAAGTAAAAAAATTATGATTGATTAGTCAGTTTTTTTTCAATGACAAAAAAATAATTGTTATTTTTATACTTCTGTTACTAATACTACTACGTTTTGATTTTACTTAAGTCTAATTGTCTCGGCCGTGGTTAACTTCCTGACCTTAACCCTGATCTTTCATGAAAAGGACGCGAAACTTAGTCCCAGTCGTGGGTAAATCGCAGAAGAGTACTTTGCAAACAACTTTCGTGGGACGCCGCGGCGACCTCGCAGGGAATCGGGTCACATCGCGGAATTACGGTTTCCATAAATCATAGATTGTGGCAGAAGCTTCTGGGCTCGACTTGCAACTGCATGCAAGTGCTTGGGACATGTATGGAAACCAGGCTTTAGAGCCCACCCTGTTTCTTGTTGATATGGAATAATTTAGTTCTCCGCTTTACATAATTTATTATATACAGAACGAATAAGAAACTATCTGATAACATTCCGCTTAATGATAGATATAAAGGTGCTGACGATGGTTATAAAGAAACTAGCTGTGGTGGGGTCGCTTCTGGAGAGGTTGACTATCCCATGCAACAGTTCATTAACTTTGATGATCTCATCAGCAACGCCAACAGCATTCTACTAGAACGAGGCGCACCAAACACCAACACAATTATCTGAAACAAGGCCAGTGGTCAGCTGGCGCAGTATTTTAAAAAAATTGTTAGCAGCCCCGATAGCCTCTAAAACCCCTGCAAGCGACGTGATGAAGGGTGTTGTAGAATATGCTGAGAATGGCAGCGGCTACGACAAGTACGTCAAATGAAATGGCATGTCTAAAAAACGTGATAGACAATAGGCATTTTTGGATCAAGAAAATCCATGTCTCGAAAAGATTTTGACGCTCGTTATTGGCATAATTTCTGTGAGTTGAACGTTCAAAAACGCAAATTTATATATTAAGAGTTGAGTTCCCTTGTTGTCTACTAGTCGCAAAAATCCGGAAGCAAATAAAAATATGGCCGCCCCCGGAGTTTGTCAAATTTTAATTATTTAAAAATCATGATCATTTTTTATTTATTTGCTTACTAACAACAGAAGATAGCAGTGAAAAACAATTAATATAATAATAAACAACAACTATAATGATACTTCAATAAACAAAAATATAATTTTTATTACCATCCATAATAATAAAAACAATGAATATTATTATAGGTAATATGTATATATGTGTTGCATCTAAGCGAAAATAGTTGCTGCCGTAAAAGGGCTCACATTATGCAAAAGTATTTATTATAGCAGAACTGTACGTATTCAGAGCAAGAATGTCGTACAGTGAACGACCCCTTGAATGGTAAAACCACCGTTCAGTATAGAGTTTCAAAAATCAGGTTTTGTACTCGCCGAAAAACGAAAAATTTGCCCGTTTTGGTATGAAATTTCTCGTTCCGAAAATGCCTAATGGCCAGCAAGCACCCGAGGCACTTGGGTATACACCCGGTAATGATAACGACACTTGAAACAAAATTGATGCACAGCTCCGGACAAGGACAGTCTCTGACTGCTTGAGCAAGAATCACCGGTCCAGCTAATTTATGAAAAGGAGCCCCTGTCACCGGAGCCTTTGTTTTCCTTGAAAAGTTTGCCCTACCTCAGCTTTCTCACCCAACCACAGCCAGTGCGATACCACTCCTAGCTGTAGATCACGTTCCGGTAACCTGTTTTCACGGAAATTCAGGCCAGACAACACTGAAACATCTCCCCAATGGAGCGCATGACCACCCGGCCGATACAGCGAAGATTACTGTCACCCAACAACTGAAAACAGTCTTTCATATAAAAAATAATTCCTTGCCCTACCTCAACCACTTTAGTGAGTTTGCCAATGCCTTCCTACTCTTGTTTGTTTGACCCGGACATGAAAATTCACTCTTGAGCTACTGGAAGCCATGAGGACATCCTTTCTATGAAGGAAGCTTTACCATAATCACAGAAGTTTATTGTACCGTTTAATTCCATGCAATAAATCACTCTGATTACAAGAGCTGCCCAAACAAGTATTTATTCTTATTTTCTTCGATAACGATTCATTAAAAACAAAAATGATGTCCTAGATGGTGTAGTGACCACCAAAGTCCTCTAAACAACTGCTGAGTGTCAAGCAAACCTTCCACTATTCTTTCGCTGCCAGAAATCACTCTAGCGAGCAGGTATTTTCACTGCCGGTTCTGCAGTCAACCCTGCTGGTTCAACGATCAACCGTGCCAGCCCTGCAGTCAATCCTACTCGCCTTGAAGCTTATAGCTCCATAGTCAACCCTGCTGTCCTTGCAACTACTTGACCGGCCCTGCAGTCAGCCTATACTGGGCCAGCAATGATAGTAGTAATATATGAGCAGATCTCCCTACCAAGTGTTTTTTTGTGGCGTCATAATCTGGGGTGATGCAATGAGTTACCGCGTTGAATGAATTCGCCGAGTTTATATTGTGTTTTATTTGAGGGGTACTTGAGTGGCATTTGAGTGGCATTTAAGTGGCATTTGAGTTTTGATTATTTTTTACCTAATTTGAACTTATATGGTATATAGATTTTGAATGTATGGCATCTAAGTTATGATAATTTTTTACATAATTGTATACATAATTATAACTCATAGGATGTCTAGATTTTGAATGTGAGGCATTTAAGGTTTGATAATTTTTTGTAATTCCGAGTCATATGA
Organism: Cryptosula pallasiana; assembly: GCA_945261195.1. Classification (NCBI taxonomy): domain Eukaryota; kingdom Metazoa; phylum Bryozoa; class Gymnolaemata; order Cheilostomatida; family Cryptosulidae; genus Cryptosula; species Cryptosula pallasiana. The sequence goes on along the minus strand of OX183134.1, from coordinate 14,853,076 downwards.
TATCTTGAGAGAGAGGAGAGAGAGGAAATATATCTACATTGAATAAATACAGTGATTAAAAATGAAAGAATATGTGAATATATACATTTATTGTGTAATAAGTAAGGAAAATCTCATATAATATAGCTAGAGTCAGTAAATACTAAGTAACTGAAGTTTTTAGCTATTTCAACTGGATAAAAAAGTACAGTCACTCGTATAATGCTTAGGATAGGAAGATCTTCAAATGTTTTGCAAACCGGAACTTTTGGTGAGTTAATCACTTGAGAACCTTTAGACTTTTCTATGAATTATTATATGATTATATAGACTTATTGTATAATAAGTAGGGAAAATCTTTCCATATAATATAGTTAGAGTCGGTAGATAGTAAGTAATACAAAACAGTACAACTTGTAATGTCAATGAATACACAGGCTTTTTTTATTCATTCATTATCCGCTTGAGACTACCTGTTGTCAGCATTTGATATTGAGTTTACATACCATCAACACCAAGCTGTTCATCAAAATCTTGTAATTCGTTTTCTAGGAATTCCTTAAGAACTTCATCCTCATTATTCGTTTTTGTTAGCACCTCATTGGAACTTGTTTGCATGCAATATTGCTCCCAATCACTAGCGTTGGTTGAAGAAATGAAGACAACATTGTGGTATGGAATAGGATTTCCATTCTTACTCTGTTTTTTTCCTTTGTAAATCATCACACCAGGTACACATCTTTTAGCTTCCTCGTTATATCTGATTGGTAGTAAAAGCGTTCTCGTCTCTCTTTTTCCATTCTTTTCAGCGACATAGCGAATGCAATTTACAATGGATTCTTCTCCATTGAATCGGAAAGGAATGAATCTTTCTACAACTTCGATGTAAGCAAAAATGGAACAATCTTTGAAATTACTGAGATACTCGATGTCGTAAGCGAGTTTGAGTTCTTCTTCACTCATTTTTCTCAGTTTTTCAGCTTCAGCAGTAGCTTCCATTGTGGTTAATCGTTTTGTACTGATACGTTTGACATTGTAGTAAGTAGTCTCTGGTTTTTTTGAGTTTTCCATCTCACCCAAGTACAAAATGTTGAAAGGTAATGGGTAGTTATCAACATTGAAGCTTTCAACTACTCTACTTGGACAAACAACTTTCTGAAAATTCGCTCCAGTTGAATTATCAAGATAAGTGAGAATGTAGTAGTTTCCGTATGCACCAGTACTCTGTTCAATAGAAACGATTTGCAAAACTGATGGAACAGGAAGTGATGCTAGTGTAAGAAACCCTCCAATCTTTTTCAAATCACATGCCTTCCATTTTTGGAGAGATTTGGCCATCTTGAGAGCTCTGTCAGCATCAGTGAGCAATTCTTTTTGTTCCATATTGTTTGATGTTGTGGGTAAAACCAGTTTTGGAAGAGCTCGTCTCTTTATTGCTGCTTCTTTTGAGACAGAGTTAGAGTTTTTTCTTTTGGAGGGTGTTTTGAATGTTTTTTGTTTGTATTCGATTGGCTTTAAATCCGTGTAAGAAGCAGAAAAATCCTCCATAGTGTTCTAAAAAAGAAAGAAATGATATATAATTCAGCTTTTCATGTGGAACTAAAAGATTATTTATTTCATACTTTACATTATAGCTAAACTAATTTTGATCTTTGCTAGGTAGGGAATAATAAGTTTTTTAAATTTTACCTTTTATAAAGAGAAAGTTTCTAGTAGTTGCAATGGAAAGTGTAGTAGATGTTGCTCCTCCGATCACTGTTGTAGAACTGGATGCTTTCTGTGTGAAAACAGTGGCTCTTAAATAGCTAAAGTTGCACTGGTTGAACTCTATGAATACCAACCTTCTTTATAATATAACTATGAATCAGAATTTTGTCTACGCGAAAACCAATGTTTTCGCGGGAATAAATAATTTATTTTCACGCGAATAGAAACTGTTGCTTTCGCGGGAATACGAATTTTATTTTCACGCGGATACAAACCAGTGCTTTCGCGGGAATAAATACTTTATTCTCACGCGAATGGAAACTGTTGCTTTCGCGGGAATAAATAATTTATTTTCACGCGAATAGAAACTGTTGCTTTCGCGGGAATACAAATTTTATTTTCACGCGGATACAAACCAATGTTTTCGCGGGAATAAATAATTTATTTTCACGCGAATGGAAACCGTTGTTTTCGCGGGAATAAACAATTTATTTTCACGGGAATAGAAACTATTGCTTTCGCGGGAATACAAATTTTATTTTCACGCGGATACAAACCAATGCTTTCACGGGAATAAATACTTTATTTTCACGCGAAGGGAAACCGTTGCTTTCGCGGGAATAAATATTTTATTTTCACGCGAATGGAAACCACTGCTTTCGCGGGAATACAAATTTTATTTTCACGCGAATACAAACCAATGCTTTCGCGTGAAAATATTTATTCCCGCGAAAGCAACGGTTTAAATTCGCGTGAAAATAAAGTATTTATTCCCGCGAAAGCATTGGTTTGTATCCGCGTGAAAATAAAACTTGTATTCCCGCGAAAGCAACAGTTTCTATTCGCGTGAAAATAAATTGTTTATTCCCGCGAAAGCAACGGTTTCCCTTCGCGTGAAAATAAAGTATTTATTCCCGCGAAAGCATTGGTTTGTATCCGCGTAAAAATAAAATTTGTATTCCCGCGAAAGCAACAGTTTCTATTTGCGTGAAAATAAATTATTTATTCCCGCGAAAACAACGGTTTCCATTCGCGTGAAAATAGAGTATTTATTCCCGCGAAAGCATTGGTTTGTATCCCCGTGAAAATAAAATTTTTATTCCCGCGAAAGCAACAGTTTCTATTCGCGCGAAAATAAATTATTTATTCCCGCGAAAGCAACGGTTTCCATTCCCGCGAAAATAAAATATTTATTCCCGCGAAAGCAACGGTTTCCATTCGCGTGAAAATAAATTATTTATTCCCCGAAAGCATTGGTTTTCGCGTGGACAAAATTCTGATTCATAGTTATATTATAAAGAAGGTTGGTATTCATAGAGTTCAGCCAGTGCAACTTTACCTATTTAAGAGCCACTGTTTTCACACAGAAAGCATCCAGTTCTACAACAGTGATCGGAGGAGCAACATCTACTACTACATCCACTGACTATTAAAAGTTTTTCTGTGTGAATTTGAAAATTTTCATTGAACCTAAGACTTAATTATCTGACCTAATTATCTCACTTAAATTTTTGTATACTTAAAAAGTAATGCTTTCACACAATAAATCACTCGTTCTAACAACAGTAACTGAAGCCTCAACATCTACTATATAATATACCAACTGACTACTAGGAGTTTTATTCACAAGGTAAAATTTATTAGCTGAGACATTCAACTTACCTTTTTATGTGCTATTGTCACTTCTATTAAAAAGTAATGATTTTATTGTTATTATAGTGCTATGGAAACAGAAGAGGATGATACTGATGTAGACATACATAAGGAATGGGAATGGCTCATGAAAAATCAAAATGATATCAGTTTTTCAAACGCTGATAATGAATACATGAATGATGAATGCGATGCTGAATATGAAAATGAAATGGAGATGGAACTTGAAAATGCTTTTCAAGACAAACCTTCGACTTTTCAAGTTTCAGCAACTACTGAAAATACAATAGCCTTTGATAAGCAGTAAGTTTTTAAAATCATAAATTAATAACGTTAGTAGAGTAATTTTTTTTGCTGTTTTTTTTTATAGTCATCTCATGAATCAGCAAAAATAATGCGTTATCTCTTTATTGTAGACAGGACTCAGAATATCAGAGAATTAATGTAAAAGAGGGAGTTGAGAATTCATGTCATAGTACACAGTAAGTTTTTAAAAACCTAACTAATAATAATGTTTGAGCCTTTTTTCCTAATCCCATTTTAAAAAATAATTGATAATGGTATTTAAGTCATTTTTTCTTCTGTTACATTTCATACAAAATGTATATGAATGTTTTATAGAACAACTATTATGTGTTAACATTTCTATTGTAGACAAAGTTTAAATTATCAGGAGGAGAATGTAGAAGAAAAAAACCCTGAAATTTCCCCTAATTGGAAATGGTTAGAAGAAAATCTCATTTGTTTTCGTTTACCCGATGAAACAATCAATCAAATAGGATTTGGTGCTGAGCCTTCATCACCAAAGACAAGCATAATAGCTCAAGATATAGAGCCGGTTGTGGAGGAGATAGTTGAAGAAAATGAGAATGATCCAATGATAGAAAATGAAGAAGAAGAAGAAGAAGAAGAAGAAGAAGAAGAAGAAGAAGAAGAAGAAGAAGAAGAAGAAGAAGAAGAAGAGGAGGAGGAAGAAGCACAAGAGGAAGAACAAGAAGGAAGAAGAAATGGAAGATTTAAATTTTGAAAGACCTACCCGAGCATCAACCCTAGGTATTGTTGATGATAGCACAGCTCCAACCTTCCAAGATGAAGAATGGGATGATTTGATAGCTAGATATTGGGGAGCTATGAAAACGAAACATAGAGCTGGAAAAGTCATAGAACTTTTAAATGTAAGACTTTGGGATGGGATTCCAAGAGACCAAGCTGATACCTACCAAAATGACTATCATGATTCAAGAGTGTTAGAATTGCTAAAAAAAGTTTGGAGACAATTGAGCTCAAGAGCAAAAGTCAACTGTAGCGTAGGTTGTATACTAGAAAATAAAAATGATGGTGAGCTTCGAAACTTTCACTCATCATCAAACAATGCTACCGTATATCCAAAAGCTAAACTGATTGAAAGTGAAGGAGATCTTGATGCCTTTTTTGTTGATGTTATGGAGACTGATCATCGTACAAATAGCTTGAGACGGAGACCAAATACGACTTGGAGATTGATGTTAATCACAAACATTTCGTTTTATTTCTACAAACTACTTGGAATGGGAAAAGTTGGATCACCACCAGAGCATTTACCCTCTCACCTCATTAACAAAAGACACGTACGAACCATGTTAAAAAACACAAAAGGAATACGAATTACCGACAATCTTTGTTTTTTTCGATGTCTAGCATTATACAAAGAACTACAAAAAAACGATGGAATTGCAAAAGATCCGACAATGAAGGAGGTGAAGGAGTACCAACAACAATATCATAGTTTCATCTATGGTGATAGTGCTAAAAGTTGTGATGAGGAAGGAGTAACAGAAGCTGATTTATTGCTTTTGGAGCGAGCATTTCAACTGAAGATAACGGTGTTTTCTTTAAATGATGATATGACTTCAACAGTTATTTGGAATTCAAACTCCTGTTATAAGGAGAATCTATATTTGGATCTTTATATCAATCACTTCAGTCTTATTACAAACTTGGAAGGATATGTCAGAACCTACAGATGTCCAACGTGTTCTACTTGTTATGACTGATTGGGGAATTTGAAAAGACACAGATGTTCAATCTCAGACGCAACAAATCTGGAGTTTTCTGCAGGACAATACTAACCTACCGCTACAATATTCGACAAACTGAAGATTCAATTCGGGGTAGATATCGGGTCAGATGATTCCTTGAGATACTTTCCGTTTTTTGCAACATTCGATATAGAGTGTTTGTTACCTAATTGCGAAAAAGATCGAGATACAGACAGAACCATTTACACTAACGAGCATCAACTTTTAAGTATTTCAATTTGTTCAAATGTACCGGGCTTCAACAACCCACGTTGTATTGTCAATAACGGGGATGATGATGAGTGTGTTGGAAAGTTCATTGAATACTTGGAAGATATTAGTGAAGAATCATATAGCCGATTGGAAGAACAATTTTCACAAATCATAAAACAGATAGAAGGTGAATTACAACGATTGGAAAAAGCTGAAGAAAAGTTTCGTACTGATTATGAACAAAATCGTTTCAGACGGAGATTAGGAGCTGAAAAAGTTCTGGATGATTTGTACAGCTATATGAAAAAACTTCCTATTCTAGGATTCAATTCACAGACTTATGATGTTAATGTGATGAAAGGAAAACTGCTTCAAAAATTGAAAGATGTCTCCAGCAAAGATTTTGATTTTGTTATAAAAAAAGGAAACAAAATGCCTGTTATCGGAATAGGATCTTTTTTGTTTTTAGATTGTACAAACTTTATCGCTCCTGGATATAGCTATGAAATGTATCTCAAAGCATACAAATGTGAAGCTGGAAAAGGATTTTTTCCTTATGAATGGATGAAAGACTTGGAACAACTTAAACAAGAACATCTACCTCCAAGAGAAGCTTTTTACAGTTCTTTAAAACAAAAGAACATCAGTGAAGAAGAGTACATAACTTGTCAAGAAGCATGGAAAGATAACAACATGAGGACAATGAGGGATTTTTTAAAATGGTACAACAACTTGGATGTAAAACCATTTGTTCAAGCGTTGGAAAGACAAAGATCGATCTACAGAGAGCATGGGATTGATATGTTAAAAGACGGTATATCTTTACCAGGATTAGCAATTCGATGGATGTTCAACAAAGCTCCTCAACCACCTCCTCCATACCTCTCTACACGCTTGGATTTCCATGAACTTGGTAACTCGTTTCGACAGACTCTCCCAATTTGTCTGATTGACAACAGCAATGCAGAACTTTATCCTCTAATAAAGAAAAACATAGTTGGTGGACCAAGTCTAGTGATGCATAGATATCACGAAAAAGGTATAACTAAAATTAGAGAACATTGGTTGGGAAAAGAAGCAAAAGTTTGTGATAGAATCTATGGAGTTGATGCAAATGCGCTCTATTTATGGTGTATGATGCAATCAATGCCTACTGGTTATCATCGAAGAAGAAAAATCGAAAACTCCTTTGTTGCTGAACCAGTTAAATTTAGCAAGGTAGCTCATAGTTGGTTACAGTTCCAAATGTTTTCAAAAAAAATCAATATCAAGCATCAGCTCAATGGAGGAGAAGTTGCTCTTGGACAGCGAGGATTACCAGTTGACGGATTCTGTGTTGAAAATCGTCATGTCTTTCAATTCCACGGGTGTTTTTGGCATGGTCACGACTGCTCTTATAACAATGCTAAAGAACAAGAGCTTCAAGCTAGTGGAAGAAAATCAAAAGCAAATCTGTTTAAAACTACGATGGAAAATGAAGAATATCTTCGAGCATTAGGTTACACTGTAATCTCGATTTGGGAGTGTGACTGGATGAAGCGTGTAAAAACTCATACAAATTTACAAAAATTTGTCAACACGTTTTACAATTCTTTTTACCCTAAAATACTTGAAAAAAAGCTGAATCAAGAAGAAGTGTTGGAGAGAGTTCAATCAGAAGAATTCTTCGGATTTGTTGAATGTGACATCGAAGTTCCTGAGGAAGAGGAAGAAAAGTTCTCCGAAATGCCTCCGATTTTTAAAAATACGATGTTAACCAGAGAACACTTGAGCGAAGAAATGAAAGTCTTTGCTGAAGCCGAAGGGTTTTTAAAGACTCCTCAACGCTCATTAGTTGGAAGTATGTTCGGAGATAAGATATTGCTAATGAGTCCTTTGTTAAAATGGTACTTGAAACAAGGATTGAAAGTCACCAAACTTTATCAGCTAATAGAATATATTCCTAGAAAAGCTTTTGAAGCTTTTGGAACATCAGTTTCAGATGCTAAGCGAATGGGAGATGTAGATCCTAGTCAAGAATTACTCGCTACTACTAGCAAGTTCGTAGGAAATGCTGCTTATGAAAAACAATCACTGATAAAGAAAAACACACCACCATCAAGTTCATCGAAGGGGCGAGAAAAGCTTCATTTCGTATCAGAGGGAACAAATTCATCTCCATGGAAGAGATAGCAGATGATTTTTATGAAATCGTAACCTGTAAACGACTAGTAAGTTTTAAAAACAATTATTTTGCAATTCAAAATTTATATTCTCCAAGTTTACTTTGCTAATCAGTATCACCATCATTTCAGCTAACTATGAACAGTCCAGTACACTTGGGTTTTTTCGTGCTACAGTATGCTAAACTGAGAATGCTACAGTTTTACTACGACTTTATGGATAAGTAAGTAAAACCTAATTCCCTACCATTATTATGTGTAAGTAAGTAAAACTTCCAAATAATTGAAATCGAAACAATCTTTTTATTTATAGATATATTGACAGAAGTGATTTCCAATATGTTGAAATGGATACAGATAGCGCATACATGGCGTTGAGCGGAACATTAGAAACACTGGTAAAACCAAGTATGAAAAAAAAGTTTTACAATGAATATGGTGATTGGTTTCCACGCCCATACTGTGACAAACATAGGGATGAGTTTTTAAGAACCAAAACAATGGGTTTAGAATGGAGCACGCAACACTGTTGTGAAAAAGTACTAAAACACGAAAAAAGAACACCTGGGCTGTTTAAAGAGGAATTTACCGGAGATGGAATTGTTGCACTTAACTCTAAATCCTATTACTGCTGGGGAGAAAAAGGAAACAAGTTTAGCTCAAAAGGTTTGAACAAACGAATTAATCAATTGAACAAAGACAGTTATCTAAATGTATTGAACACAAAAAAGTCGTTTATGGGTAAAAATCGAAGATTTGTAGTAAAGGATCAAAAAATGTTGACATACAACCAAATAAAACGAGGACTCACATATTTTTATGCTAAAAGACGAGTGTGTTCTGATGGAGTATCTACCGAGCCTACTTTGGTTTAAATAAAAACCTTCATAATAGACTTCTTTTACCACAGTTACTATAACTATATATATATATAAAATACAAAAAATCTTTCATCATCCTTATAAATATCGATAACGAATAGATGAATATTTAACTTTATCATCCAATATTTTTTATAGCATTCAATGTATATATGAGTTCGAATTATGTATCTAGCTATATTATATGAGGAGATTTTGCCCCTACTTATTATGTAATAAATGTATATAGTCATACATTGATTCACTTTTAATCAATTACTTTATTCAAGGTAGATACATCTCCTCTCTCCTCTCTCTCAAGATGCTATATGAGCTCGAGTTATGAAAAGAAATTATCAAAACTTAAATGCCATACAGTCAAAATGTATATACCATATAAGTTCAAATTAAGTAAAAAAATAATCAAAACTCAAATGCCACTTAAATGCCACTCAAATGCCACTCAAGTACCCCTCAAATAAAACACAATATAAACTCGGCGAATTCATTCAACGCCGTAACCCATTGCATCACCCCAGATTATGACCCCACAAAAAAACACTTGGTAGGGAGATCTGCTCATATATTACTACTAATGATTAATCTAGCCCGAAAGCCCAGAGTAGTCTCAGATGTTGCCAAGCCTAAGGCTATACGATAATTAATCGATAATACCTCAAATGTTGAATCACAAGCTAACCAAGCCCTAGGGGCCCAGTGCAGGAAGTTAATGGTGGAATACGAACCATGTCTATATAGTATTGCTTCTAAACTCTACCTTTTAACTTTTGGTGTCTAAACTATTTAATCTTAATTACTTTATTTGCGGGCCTGTTATATTTATTAGTGTTCACTTGATCATTCACGTTCCACTTGCTTATTGTTGGCTAAATGCGCTTTCACTTTGTGTGCATCTACCTATAAAACGCAAAGCTTTGTACTGTATCATGATTCTACAAAAGCATATGCCTTAATAGCTAGATACTGTAAGACTGTTATCTTTTACAAGTTACACAAGACAATAAACGCATTCCACTCAGATGCACTGAGTTTTCATTCTGAGCCGTGGGCTTGTTGCAGTTGTGGAGAGTTTGAGCAGGACTCCTCCATAGCGCATTTAATTAACTACTCTCTGCAGGGAAAGAGGCTTTAATGATGAATTTTGATGGGTTGTCAACATTCCACTCCTCATGTAAAACAAGTTTCGTAGAACATACTGGTTTTCCACTAAGTATAGTACATATAATACAAGATTAGAGTAGTGAAATTGCTCATTCCTGGATTAGAATAAACCTAGTTTTCAGGCAAATGGTGGCTGAATTTCGATTATTTGGTTGAGCTTCTTATTTGGTTTCAATTCACTATTTTTATATCATAAGCTCCGCTTAGTCAAACCCTTGCACATGTTTTGAGGTTAGAGACATCTCTTGTTATTTTGTTTTACTAAATTACATTGAATTGCATATTGTTTGTTTATCTAATTTAAATCTCATTGAGTTCTTTCTCAATTGTTTCATTTTGGATGTTTTTGATGTTTAACTAATTACTAATTTAAAAATGTAGATCTGACCAAACATGAATGCATATCAACATTGAAACTTAATTTATCCTACGGACATTCTTACACCAAAACTACTCAATTACTAGCTAGTTTCACTGTATGTCTGGAGAATGCGTTGAGTTCATGGCATAACTAAAACTTCATGCCTTTCAATTACATTGGTGTTACAAGTGAACTGCTTGTTGTGTGGAAAGTTTTTCTTTTCTGGTTTTCTAACCATAGTTCTAAGCATATGAGCATTTTGTTTCTTGCTGATTAACTACCAAAATTGAAATACTTTTTTTTGTGGTTCTACAAAGACCTTTTTGTTTACGCAATGCTTTTTTGGTTGAAATTTTGTTTAGGCTTCCCCTTTCTTGTTGTTTCGTTTCTCCGCCTCATATAAGTGCAATTTTTTGGATTCACATCAATGTTTTGGTTTTTTCATAGTGATATACATCATAGTGCCTCCCACATGTAGTACAAAACAGTGAATATAAAGGATTGCTCCATGCACTAAATTAGCTGTCCAACTGTTGTGATAAGAAAAATGGATCTAAATAACACAAAACATGAGCGTTGTGCTGGAGAAAGTTCTGGTGACTCTCTCGTAGAAGGTTGGTACAACTTTTACTGATTATTGCGATATTTATAGTTATCAAAGTAATTGTTTCATGTACATCAGTCTTCCAGTTTCATTCTGTCGTCATTTTATGAAAATACTTAATTTCTAATATTTTTTATTGTAAGCAAGTTAGACGGTTACTATAAGTTTTTAAGCATTAAGAATATCATTCAAATGGTATGAGCTGAAAATCAATATCTTAGTGGCTTTTGATCTGGTTTCCATGAAATACCATTAGTAAAAAGAGTTTTTTTTTCTCCAGAGGGACACCACTTGCACACAGGTGATAAAAATTTAACATTTATAATCAGTTCTTGTGTTATAAACAGAGCCCTTGGTTCAGACCAACTAGAGAGCATGCTAGTTTAATAACAACATTTTTTGGTTTGAGTTCGACTCTAGGGAAGCAATAGAATAAAGAAAGACAAATGTAAGGACAATATAACAGGGAATACATGCAATGACTAATGAAACCGGCGGCCTTCATACAGGCTGGATGACAAGCATCGATTGGCATAATAATGGTGTAGAGTAAGTAAGGCATAGCATAAAGTAGGTAACAGAAAATATAACAATAAGTAAATTTTAGCAAAGAGGGTGCTAAGTTGTTAACAGGCAGATTCGAGATCTGGCCACCAATAGAAAGCTCCGGTTGATCTCCGATGAGTCCTAAGGCTCCATCTATTTAGTGGTCTGTGGTTTAATGTAGCACTGGGTGGGCAGTTCCTGTATACAGGTTGGAGGATATCCTTAGCTGGTTGTAGGAACTTGGTCTAAGGCAGACATTTTGTGCTGGCCCAGTACAGTGCGTACCAGCATGGTAGAGGCCATTTTTGACCCTCTATTGGTCATTATCGACTAGTTAAGGTTCTATGCTATCCCTGAACTATATTTCTGTATAGGTTAGCAGTCTGAGCCTTTTCGCACACATTTTTACTGCCTCCTACTGTAGTGGATTTTGGGGGCGACAAAATCCCTAGCTGTGTGCGGTAGCTTGCTGTCACCAGTTGTTAGATTAACCTGTTACAACAACAGGGTCGGTGAGTTACCGAATGTACATCAGACAGAGTGTTGCCAATCTGCAACCAAATGCTAGCCCTCGGCTCAAACACATATCTCAAAGTGGTTGAGCATACATGACTTTAATCAGCCAGAATAAACTGAGTTACTAAGCAATCCCAATTACAACTGACTGTTATGGCAAGAGTTCTGCCTTTTATAGGCAGGACAAAAGAACAGTCATCCAATACCATGCAATGTCACAAAATACACCAATGAGATAACAATCTTTATCTAATCATGTCCAGTCTCTGGGTACTCAGTCCTCTCAGCTCTTGATCCAGCTTCTTCGGTGAGGGGTAAGGGCGGCTACTTCCATTAGATGGTGCTTAGGTTCTCCCAGGCGACTTTCGGGATCTCAGGCTCTGCTGACTCACTTCCTGCCGGCCCAGTGAGGTCGGTATGGGTGCATACCGGGTCAGTATAGGTGGTATACAGGGTCGGTATAGGTGTACCCAAGGTTGGCATAGTAATAATTATAATCGCTGTCCATTTAGTAGTAACTACTAGGTATCCTGGCTGTCCAATGGCTATTGTAGTGAAGCCAGGATGTAGTGATAGTTGTGCGCAGAAGATGTGTACACTAAAATCCACCACACTACAAAGCTATGTAACGATATACTTATTTTTGTGAATACCATGCGCAAAATTTTTTGCTTGGATGTAAAATATGACACTGCTCACCAGGGCTGGGCAGTGAGGGGAAAATGGGACAAGTCAAAGCTTCTGCAACAGCCTTTTGTTTGCTTTTGTGATAGTTGCTTTCATTGCCACTGCTGGTAGCAGCTGTAGTGTGGCTGCAATTAAACCTAGTTTTCTGTACCTGATGTACTGATGCTTTTGTTTTTTCAAAAAGCATGCATAGAAGTTGGTCACTTGCTGCACCTACATAGAAGTAGAACTTGAAGTATCAAGTCTTCGATCAGTTTTGTGCAATAACAGTCTCTGGCTATTTTATGTAGAGTTGTTACAAACTGTTCATTTGTTTGGCAGCCTTGCTTTTCAGACAATAAATGACGACACTGGACAAAGCAGTTGACATGTGATTTACAGAGCTCATCAAGTTTGGCTATTAAATCAGCATATAGATCCTGTCATTTTCATCGGTTGTTTGCATATTTGCCGAATGGCAAATTAAAAAAAAAATCATCCGCGTCTAATTTTCAGCTTTAATAACAAGCTCACAAGTTTTTTTCAATACTTCACCATAAGTTGGATAAGTCTACACCACTTCCTATGGGTTTTGGTTTTAAGAACACTTTTTAAACCTTTTGTGTAGTTTGTGTATCCATGTAAGTTCAAAGAGTTAACACGTTTATACTTATCCGTTGAAAGATGGCAGAAACCCTGTCATGCTCCTTTTTGTTGGAGGTAACAAAAAGCTGGTCTTAAACAACCGGCGCTGGCTATTGTTATTATCCAAAATGTTATAAATTGTCACAAATAGCATATAAGTAATGTTGTATGATCTATTAGTAAATAAATGGTAACTTTTTTCTCAGTCAGTAGAGGTAACTGGCTTTTACTGTTTTGTTTATTTACTGATCTAAGTTTTTAGACCGTAATAATCAGAGCATCAAGCAAAATAACTCTATCTATATATGCTTGTATTGATACTTTTTATTGTAGTAATGGCAATATGAAAGTTTTAAAGTCTGAGTAGATAACTCTGATAGCATAATGGATAAAGTGCACTGAATTAGAAACCAAGGGTGACAGTGATTGTTAGAATACTTGTTTGGTGCAACTAAAACTTGCGTACTTTTTTCAAAAGTACTCCAGCCAGTCCTAATGGCCAAACGTGTGTATAGTCTATTAGTTATTGAATAGTTGATTCATATAATTTGAAGGTTGACTGCACCTCCCAGAATTTAGGCCTCCATAGCTACTGAAAATGTCAAAATTTGTTTCAACTATTTACATCTACATACACCCTTGTTGATGTTCTCCCCATCCCTCATACAACTCACCAATATTTTTTAATTGGGCCATGTTATATTATTGAAATAAAACTTGTTATTGAAGTTGTAAGGAGCTGTGTTGACCATCCCTATGGGTTTATCTTCTTAGAAATATAGTTATACTTTAGAATGTGTGATGGTAAAGATGGAGCCAGGAATGGGAGGCATTGGTGAAAGTTATTATCCAAGAGGTAAGAAATCAACACATTATGACTTGTAATTTTATATGGCACTATAGATGACTACGCAACTAAGAAGGTATTGTGAATAATTAGAAGTTGAATGCCATTTTAGATATAGAGGTTCTGGTGGGAGCTGATGGAAAGACGGCAATTGAAGGTAAGAGTCTGCTGTATTATATATGTATGTGCAAACTAAAAAATTAGGGATATGTTTTGTTTGCGTTTTGACAATCTGTCGATATTGCACTATTTTAATTAGACCCGCAACTAAAAACGCACAAACAGCTCATCCCACTTCATGAACATTTTATCAGAAAATTAGGAATAGGGCATGGCTGAATTAGCATTGGGAATCAGTTCAGAAACAGTTCATTTCCAGCAGATCATGGAACAGAAGAACACAAGACTTCCAGGAGTTGCAGTGTACTTTGATGATATTTTAGTGAGCGGAGCAGATAGCAATGGCCAATCCAACCTACCAATGAATCAATGCTATAAATTAATGGGATCTTACCAAATAGATTGGCAGTTTCAGAACCATTGCAAAAACTGACTTGGAAGGGCAAACCATAGAGATGGGGTCCAGAGCAACAAACCAGCATCAACGGAATTGAAAAGATGTTGTCAACAGATTCAAGCATTGACTCATTTTGATCTTAAGTTGGAAATAGGAATCTCATGTTATGTTTCAGATTCTGGAATAGGAGTAGTAATTTTCCAGCGCGATGCAGGTTGACAAGAAAGACCGATCTCCAGCAGATCAAAGTCCCAAGGAATCACGCTGAAGAAATATAGCCAAATCAAAAAAGAAGCATTATCAATCACTTTCACACTAAATAAGTTCCACCAGTAGTTGTATGGCATACAATTCATGTTGGTAACAGACCATAAACCACTTCTTGCACTGGTTGAACCTAACAAAAGCGCCCCAACGCTTGTTGCTAATGGACTAGCCAGATGGGCCTTATTACTCAGCCAATATGAATGCAGCATTGAATACAGGTCGACTTGCAACATCGGAATGCTGTTGCTTTAAGCTGATTACCGGCATGATCCGATGAAAGCTTTGGCAAGATGGGGATGTAGAATATTCAGACAGTGTAAGCACCCTTCACATCATTAGTTGTCCGCTCAGCCTAATCGATCCGTGTGGATGGACTACAATCCTACTTTAGCAGCTGATATGCAATACACTATGGAAGGAATTACAGGAATTACAGGAAAAATATAGCAAAATTTGGCTGACTCGCTACCTGAGACAGAGCAATGTCTACTATATAGTAACAGAATGATCATTCCGCTGGGTCTCCAACGCAAATTTCTTCAGCTTTCACATCTTGGACACTTTGGTATGGAGAGAATGACAAAACTAGCTCGTACAGCTATTTACTGGCCAAGACTTGATTCTGACATTGCGGAGACTTTCCAACAATACACATCATATGCGCAGCACCAAATACTACCACCGAAATATGCCAATCACCCATAGATGCTTCCTGAGAAACCTTGGAGCCAACAACATGTAGGCCATGCAGTTAATTTCATGGGCAGCAACTGATGGGTTATGATTGATGCTTACTCCAAATATCCATCTATCAACAAAACCTTGTCAACATCAACTCAGGCAACTACAAAAGTATCGGAGGAGGATTTCGCACACTTTTGGTTATCCCCACACCATTGTTACTGACAACGCAGCTAGTTTTACGCCAGAAGAATTTCAAGTTTGGTGCAGAGAAAGAGGAATCATGCACTTGATTGGAGCACCTTCTCATCAAGCAACCAATGAAATAACAAAAAGACGTGTTCAATCCTTCAAACAAGTTGTAATAAAGTCTGACCTACCACCAAAAGCTGCGGTCCAACAGTTCTTGATGCAGAACACGAGAACATCGTTATCAACGGGATACTTGCCAACCCAAGTGTTGAATGGAAGTCAAATCCGTTGCAAAATTGATACTTCACTTCCATAGCCGGCTCACATAGCACAACAGCACCAATCTAGTCAGAAGGTTTCTGATGTCGCATAACCATTCATGTAAAACCAAAATTTTATTTTAAAGGCTCAAACACACTGGAAGCGGCAAGCGCGAAATTCGCTAGCGAATCCGCCGAGGCATGCCGCTTGCCAAAAAATATATAGACGCTCAAGATATTAAACATGTTTGATATTTCGCTGCGGCAAACACTCTGATTGGTCAGTAATTTGCCAACTTTTATGATAGCGAGCTAACTTTTTCGTTTTTTGCATTTCCAAACAGTAGAGAAGTTTTTGCAGCTGTCCAAACGCAATAATGATAAAAATTATTATTGTTCATTAGAAAAAAATAAAATAAACGACTATTATTCAACTGACTACTACTTATACTTCAATTCATGATGTGGAATATAAAATTATAATTAATAAATAATAATCAAAAATATATATAAATGAAGTTCGCCAAAGACTCTTGATTTTGTGATTTATCACACACAAATTATTATTATTATAAAATAGTCAGAAATGGATAGATATTTTTTTTGCTTATTCTTATTTCACCTGACTTTATAGTGTAGCTATTGTAGTCAGAAATAGGTAGATACTTTTGCTCATTTTTATTTTTCATCTGCTTTTGTAGTGTAGATAAATGTCAACAAGTTATTTTCTCCTAGATTATATATTTTATTGCAAACTTCTCAAATATAAATAAATAAATACTAATAATAAATGGAAAAAGTGTTCATAAACAAAAGTTATCTGCAATTTTGGAGCAGACAACTCCGACTGAAGTCCCTAGCGGCGTCCACCAGTGTGCTTTGGCACTGCCGCGGCAGGCGGCTTCGTTGGTGGTAAAAATTGCCGCGCCGCGCGGATTTGCTTCCAGTGTGTTTGAGCCTTAAGTTGAAGGCTTTTTCTACTTGTTCCTTTCCCTTCGCTAGGTAACTACTTTTGTTTCTATTATTTTTCATGTGAAACTAGACATAGCTACAAGCATGGAATATAAAAAAGCTTTTGCCTGGAATGGTCAGTCTTTTCTAAAGTTACGAATAAACATTTTTCATACACTGGACCTGACTCACTAAATTCAGCATTAAAATTGAATTCCCCTACTTCTAGTTATACAGAAACATAATGACCAATCTCCTCTCATGGGGCCTACCCCATAAAAACTTCACCCGCTCTGATCGATGCCTTCCATCGATTCGACTCTGCATGGAGTTTTGGATTATTACTTCATTTAATAGGATTTTATTTAGCAACGAGACGATATCGGCGCAATAACCACAATACTTCTGTACAACACAAATTGAGTCTCTGCTTTTGTGCGAGAACATCAGAAAAACTCATCCCCATATTAGAGATGACTCAATTGCCCAAAACAAGACATAAACTACGCAAATAATCATATGCAGTATAATGCACATAAACGCAGTTAACCAAGAGAATGCCCAGCACATGGTTATCGAGTTTGTGAGCTGTTTCCAAACAATCAGGGGAGCCTGTGAGCTTGTATCCCTTGTGGGGCAGGCTGGCTTTCTTATACTGAGCTTCAGCGCCTGTCGACCATACACTCTGTGGTATATAGGTGAGTATTTCAGCTTTTGGTCTTTAGCCTTCCACCTCCGGGGTGCTTCGGCTAATTCTCAGGATCCTGGCCTGGGGTAGGCCATTTTTATCATGTAATGGTGATCCAGGGTTAAGCATTGATTTGGTGTAGCACTCTATACAGGGCCGATGAAGGTTGTATACGCTGAAGATGGGGGATACTGGGTCAGGTATAAGGCAAAAGGGGGTTACTATTCAGTTACGCATCACAAATCTCCCAGAATAGCATGCAAAGTCGCTGAGTGGAAACTACCTGTTATTGCCCCTAAATTCTACTGGGCAATTATTGTTAGTTTTCACTTTTAAATTAAATAAAGGCAGCCCATTCCAATGATAATAATCCATTCTAGTGTTTTTAGACAGATTGTTGTTGGATTTGTACCAGTAGATGACAATGCATTGAAGAGCTATTTTGATAGTACCAGAGAACACTCGATGATTAAACTTTACCTTTTTCTCTTTGTCCATAGGGTAACTAAGACCTGAACTGTCAATCACTCAATTTTTTGATTGCTAAGTTGAGCTAATTTTATCCATTTTTGTTGCTCTTCACCTTCTATACCTTTTGCTTGAAATAGAAAAACTTTTCATAATAAAACTAAAAGCAAAATCAGGAAATGCGGACTTTTTCACTTAAATCAGCTGATCATTTAGTGTTTTAGTACAAAAACAAACAAACATTAATGACTGAGTGGTTTTCTGAACAGATACCAGTCTTGCAGTAAGATGTTTTAGTAGTGTATGTACCTGATCTGGCTTATGAAAGTAAAATGATGAGTAATTTTTAACGACAGTGTGTCAGTACAACCTTGAAGTACCAAGCCGAGAACTTTACTACGCGCAAAAGATGAACAGCATCGTGAGAAAATGGTGTCTTTTTGTTACAAAGTACTTTGGCAGACATTTACGGATAGTGTACAAGTGTAACTCACAGATCCTGCAAAAGTTATTCATTCATATCAGGCTTTTAACTAAATACTGCTACTTTTTGTTTATGCAAGGATACAATGAGTGAATAGTTTATCTCCAAAGTGTCATAGATGAATGTATTTTATGCTTTAGCCACAGAGTTAAGCTCATCTCAATCTACAGCAGATACTCTAAGCCCGACGAACTGTGAAACATGTGACTTGGTGTTTACCGATGATCAACAGCATTCTATGCATCGACAATCTCATTCGAACAAATCAAACAAGAAATTTATCTGTGACCGATGTGGCTACTATGCCCCTTCTTACAGTCAGTTAAAGAGTCATGTGAGAACACACACTGGTGAGAAGCCATATGCCTGCACTCAATGTGATTATAAGGCAGCACGTAACACTACTCTACTCCAGCATATGAGAACTCACACTGGAGAGAAGCCATATGCTTGCACTCAGTGTGACTACAGGGCTGCAGCTAGAAGTGATCTAAACAAGCATATGAGAATTCATACTGGAGAAAAACCATATGAATGTACTTATTGTGATTATAGGGCCAAATGTAATTCTCACCTACAATTACATTTGAGAACTCACACTGGAGAGAAACCATATGCATGTACTCATTGTGAATATAAGGCTACATCTAGGGGTAATCTAAGCTCTCATATGAGGACTCATATTTGAAAAACAACCTTTTGAATGCACCTATTGCGATTATAAGGCTAAACGTCACGGTATCTACAAAAACATTTGAGAACTCACACTGATAAGGAACCATATCACACTGATGAGAAACCATCTGCATGCACAAAGTGTGACTATAAGACTGTTACTTTGTAGCTGCGATTCAGCTCATCCTTTGTTAGCTGTCTCATTTCCTCATCCCAACCATCAACCTCTCCACAAGATAAGTTCTCCATTGTCAAGCGTTTGATATCACGGAGAATGCTATTTTCTGTTTTAGGATTTTAAAATCCGCCCAGGTAAATGAAAACAAGTGGTAATGGATACATGGCAAGGTTTAGGCTTTTATTTTTTTTAGTGCCGACGAATGACTCTTTGAATTCATCTCACACCGCTTTCATCATCGTAAGGGAGAACGTAGAAATTTCGAAATGAATATACATTGTCATTGACACCTACAACTTCCATAACAGTAGGCATGTCGGCACATTCTAATTAGCTGAAAATTCACGTCTTTTGCAAGTTGCCCATTTTGCACCCTAGTGAGTCTCCAACCAATACATCTGTCATTTTCCTTCTGCAAATTTGAATTTGAGGCCATTATTTCACTGGATCAAACCGCTTGACATTTTTGTACACTTTAACTAGTGTCTGTTGTGTGTGCAAATTTGACAAACTAGAATGGTTATCAATCGTGCATAATATTAGTTTTATGGACATTGGACGTAAGGCATGGGGGGGATGTGACTGCAAAACACCAGGCTAAGTTCAAACACTGTTGGTGTCTGACTACCGATAACGTGGCGCAATCAATTTATGCATCATAACGCACATGCAAAGCATAATTCATAGAAAACTTTGGCCTTCCATTCACTAAAGTACATGTCCTGTTAAGTCGACATGCACTGTGTTGGTCTATTCGGTGACTAGAAAAATATAATTGTCATAAAAAAATTTGCTGAGGTTTGGTTTTTTGGCTGAGTTGTCTGTTATCTGGTTTACATCCAACATACTCATATCATCAATGCAGATCCATAGCAGCCCTGGATGGATGCCCAGCTGGCTGCACTGCTCGCTAACCTGCTGGTTATCCTTCAACCAGCTTCCCTGCATTCATGCCCTCCTAGTGGCCATAATTCAAGAGTGAATGCTAACCTGGTGCGAACTAATACTGGCAGACTATGAAATAAAATCAGCATGGTAAGTGCAAGTACAGACATAATATGAACTAATATGAACTGATTCATAAAAAAAAAATTTCCAGGGTGCAGAGTTTCACATGATCGGCTACTGGATAAAATCTAAAGTAAACGCTGCAACCTTTTTGTATTGTAACATGTAAATCTGCATTCTCAGTTTTGTCTGTTCAGACTTCAATATGCTATTCCATCATTGCCACCAATGTAGTTAATTTGCTACTTGACACAAATGTTTCCAGCTGTGCTGTGAGTCTTACAGGGGCTTAACACCGGCCCTGTGCAGCTTTATTCACCGTCATATTATTTTTCAGCAATACAAACAATGCAATTCAGAATTATTGTTTGTGATATTGATATAAACCTTTACTTTCTTTTGTAGTTTTTCTCTCGTACCTGCTTAGTTGAAAATTCATTGAACGTGTTAACCAATTATTATTATTATTTATTACGAACATTATAAATATCATGTACCGATTACTATTTATAACCATTTATTATTTATCATTATTTTATTCTGACTTTTTGTTTGTTTCTTACCAAGTTTGATTTATGAATGCTAAAAATAATGTGTAGTACGTACTAAGGTATGTCATGCATTCTGGCGAACTGTTCTATTGTTTCAATATTTTTCAAGCTATCTACCACCTGCAACGACTTTTGCTATATTAATCATTAGTAAGAAAAATAACAAACATAAAGTTACATAAATAATTATACAAAGTGCTTTGTTTTCTTAGAGTAGTCTAGAATTTTTGGTGTTGGGTCTTACATTATTTGTATTTTAGCTGCAGTTCTAACAAGGATTAGGCATAACTTGGGTAAAATTGAAAAAATTTAAAAACATTTTTACCCGTTGATCAAAATACTTAGCACTTAGCATACAAATTCCAACAATATATCATGCGGCGCAAGAGTTTGGAGTGGTAGTCACCGTTTATGGTAACTTGCGCCTGTAGCAGACCTTAGGCAACTCTCACTATCTAGGTTACAATTGACTGCTTTGCTGGAACTTGGCAATGCCTATCCAGCATAGACATATATGGTTCAACTGTGGTCACGCTAGCTGGGTGTCTGTCTACTCAGGGTAGTAAGCCATTACAGACCAGCACTTCTAAGGTCACCTTGTTACTGCTTAGGTTTCTTCAGATGTAGTGTGTATGACTTGTCTGCTTGCTTAGTATAGGGCAGGCAAGTAAGAATAATGGCTGTAATTTTTATTGCCCTAATCTGCTGACTGAGCTATTCCTCTCTGAGGCAGCAGCAGGCGTCAGCCAGCTTTCATCCAAAACATGTTACGTAATTCATCCTTTGTGAAGTAACTAAAAGGAATATGAAAAATTTTGGCTGGCGTTACAGAAATATAAAACTATTAAAAAATTCAAAAGGAAAATGTGGGATAAAACCCTCACTCAAGAAACTAATTTTGTATGATAGGTTGCTTACCTAACAATAAGAAAATAATGAATAATGTATATTTAAGCAATTATTAAAAAAATTAATGAAAATTGAATAGAATAAAAGAATATTTTACCAAATACCCTGTTTTTTTGTAAAAATATACAAACAGATAAAATTTAACCATTTAGAGGGTGATTTCTTTTTTGCAAAAAAATAATGAAAATTTAATGAAATGAAAGAATATTTTACCAAATACCCTGTTGTTTTGTAAGTTTGTACAATTAGATGAAATTTAACCATTTAGAGGATGATTTCTTTTTGCAAAAAAATTAATGAAAATTGAATGGAATGAAAGAATATTTCACCAAATACCTCTTTTTTGTAGATGTATACAAATAGATGAGTATCTAACTTCATCCATTTTTTTCCATTTGGGATCATGTTTTGAAGGTTTTCAAGATATTTTGTCAGTAAAAGCTTATGCATTGATTGTCATTACAAGTTGTAGTGTTTTGTATTATTTAGTATTTACTGACTCTAGCTATATTATATGAGATTTTCCCTACTTATTACACAATAAATGTATATATTCACATATTGTTTCATTTTTAATCACTGTATTTATTCAATGTAGATATATCTCCTCTCTCCCCTCTCTCCTCTTTTCATCTCTCATCTCTCTCTCAAGATATCATATGAGTTGGAATTACAAAAAATTATCAAACCTTAAACGCCTTACATTCAAAATCTAGATACCCTATGAGTTAAAATTATGTATACAATTATGTAAAAAAATTATCATAACTCAAATGCCATACATTCAAAATGTAGATGCCATATAAGTTCAAATTAAGTAAAAAAATAATCAAAACTCAAATGCCACTTAAATGCCACTCAAATGCCACTCAAATGCCTTTCAAATAAAATACAATATAAACTCGGCGAATTCATTCAACGTCGTAACCCATTGCATAAACCCGAAGTGTAATCCACAAAAAAAAACATTTGGTAGGGAGATCTGCTCATATATTACTACTTGTATACATGAATGTATGGAAAACTAAAAAAATCTTTCTCCTCTCTCTCCTCTCTCTCCTCTCTCTCTCCTCTCTTTTCTCTCCTCTCTTTTCTCTCCTCTCTCCTCTCCCCTCTCTCCTCTCTCTCTCAAGATACCATATGAGTTCGAATTATGTAAGAAAATTATCAAAACTTAAATGCCATATGAGTTAGAATTATGTATAGAATTATCAAAACTTAAATGCCATACATTCAAAATCTATACGCCATATAAGTTCAAATTAAGTAAAAAAATAATCAAAACTCAAATGCCACTTAAATGCCACTCAAACGCCACTCAAATGCCCCTCAAATGAAACACAATATAAACTCGGCGAATTCATTCAACGCCGTAACCTATTGCCTCAACCCCGAGATATGATCCACAAAAAAACACTTGGTAGGGAGATCTGCTCAGATATTACTACTTATATATAATGAGAATTTGTTTATTTTGCTTGTAGATATTGATAACAAAAGGACAAGATATTTCCTTTCAGTGCTTTCGTTGCTATTGATAGCCTATTGTACAAAGTCGCTGAGCGAAGCACTGAAAGGAAAAAAAAACAACATTTCGTGTATATTTTGTGGTAAGAAGTTTAAATTAGGGGAGTTGCATGAGTCTGGTCGAGTTCTTTCAAGACATTTTTTTGCTCACTTGTTTATTTTTTATTGTTAATGCGTAAAATCACATACAACTTTGAGAGATCTCCAGCAACATAGTCGTATTTTGAAAACTAAAATGTTTTTTATTGTTGATATTGCTAGTTATAATAATTTTGTTTTATTTATTAATAAAAAATATTCTGAATTAGTTATGGATATTACTTTTCCAAAAAATTTTGCGTTAGTATATTTCTATCTAATAGAAGGTTATTTTTCTGAAAACATTATTTCAGATTTTGAATTAGGGAGTAAATGGTTGGCGATAGCTAAAAAACCGGCTGCTGGAGTTCGACAGCTTTTAATTAAAAACCAGTGTAAAAAAATGAGAGCACATATATCTTCAGATTCTGATCTTTCAGAAACTGAAGAAAGTAATAATGACTTAATTTCTGTTGCTAGTTCACAGTGCAGTCCAAAAACCAGTGTTTTAGAATCTAATACTGTAACAGATAATCCTCAAACTCAAGTAGATTTAAAAGAAAGCCAAAAGATTGATAATAAGAAAATTGATTTAACTTCAGTTAAATTAATTTTGAATATAAAAGATGGACTGAAAAAAAAGGGTTTTAATGATTGTGTTAAATTGAAATTAGCGTCTATTAGACAGAAAATGCAAAAAAAATCAGACTTTTCTCAAGAAGAAATTCTTGTATTAACTGCACTCTTAGGTGAGTTTTAAAATTTTTATTTCACCATATTTTTTGATATTATCATGGCTCTGGAATAGGGTTTATGCAACTGTCCTATTTTATAATTTCTTACCACAAAATATATAGTTAATAGAATGTTTTTTTATAAATACTCTCTCTATATATATATATACTATATATACAGACAATAGTCTGTGTTTTTATGAATACTTTATTCATATGTATACACTTCATGTAAAAAATGTTCTGTCATTAGTTTACCTAATGCATTATTTTATTTGTTTTGTGGTTGAGAACTCCATATGCTTCATTCTTACTGTATTACTTTGCATAATATTACAAAATAAATAATGCATTTACTACCTTCATAACGCATCGTAGTTATGAAACAGTAAATTTCACATCTGTATTACTGAATCTATAACATTGTTATGAAAAAGACTATAATTACTTAATTATCGTGTCATATCATGACAAACTATCAACACCCAATTCACAAAACTGTAAATCCTAAAGTATAATGCTTGCGGTTGTAAAAAAGTCTTCTACTGTCTTGGTTTCTCAAACAAATTATAAAACATTTTCACAATTTTTTGTGTAAAAGCGGAGTTGTCTTACCATTTTGACAAAATTTGCTGACAACTTTTACATATTTTTCAAAAACGAAGCCTAGAAATTATAAATGGGAGTTGTCTTAACATTTTTGAAAATGTGACGATAACTTGAAATATTTATTTTTGTGTCGGAACATTGAAATTTTGTAATATTTTAGAGTTGTAACCCCGAAAGTTTTACAAATTGAGTAGATTACTAATGTTAAATATGAATAAAAATACTTTATTACGCTAAATATATACAAATTATTGCACAATACAAATAATGTATAATTTAATGTTCATGAGTTGTTGCTGATAGATTTGGCGAGCCATCAGTCATTCACTTGTACACGTATTCTATCTAAAAGCATACATAGACGTCGTTATAACAACTACATTATACTATGGTGAAAAATACGGTTATTAGTAGTTACTTATTACTAGTGAAGATTAACATACCTTAATTAAATTTCCGATATCGAAATCCTGCTAGCTTCACTTGAAATGTGATTGTTATCTTCATTGCTTTTCTCACTATCATTGTTGACAACTTTATCTTTTTCCTCAAAGTTTTTGTTTTCAGAGTCATCATCCGTCATATTATCATCTTCTTCGTCATCAGTATAAGCATCAATGTTATCATCATCATCATCATCATCATCATCATCATCATCATCATCATCATCATCATCATCATCATCATCATCATCATCATCATCATCATCATCATCATCATCATCATCATCATCATCATCATCATCATCATCATCATCATCATCATCATGACTTTTCATCAGCTCAGCATCGTCAAATAGGGAAAATCTGAAAGCTATTCCTTCTTTTTCACTTGAAGTAGATAGGAACATTAAAGCTTCTTCAACACCCAGAATTGTGAGAATGTGTTTCTTTGTACCACTTTGAGTTGACATCGTACTTTTATAGTGGATCATACCGCATTCATGATTTTTGATCTTCAAAACGTTCTCAGGAGGGACAACAATCTTCCCAGTCATCAAAGATCCATCATTCATCATGTATCTGTAAGTGACAGTGTGAGTGATACGTAGAGGCGTTGTATCTTGTTTTCGTTTTCGCTGCTTCAACTTCAAATTTTTCCAAACTGAGAGTCTAGTGAATGTCAGAAGGGTGTTGACAGGAATATTATCGAAAGTGATGATATCAAAGTATGCTTGCAACTGTTTCAATGATTTTTTTCTCAAGATTTTGGCTATAACTCGTTGTTCTAGCCCTTGATGATGATTACCTCCTACAATACGCAGATCGGGTTGATTTTTTTCTAGCTTTCCCATGTACACTAGGATATGTGAAGAGCGGGGATCGAGTTCCTGTAGCTTCACCGTAAGTTCTTTGTCAATCAGTGACTTGACTCGAATTCGATGATTGTTTGTTAAAACATATTCATAATCCAATATACCATAA
This sequence comes from Cryptosula pallasiana, assembly GCA_945261195.1. Lineage (NCBI taxonomy): Eukaryota > Metazoa > Bryozoa > Gymnolaemata > Cheilostomatida > Cryptosulidae > Cryptosula > Cryptosula pallasiana. The sequence continues at coordinate 14,826,877 of OX183134.1, read as the reverse complement.
TCTTCAACGTAATTGACATCGAAAACCTCCAATATCGTAGGAATTGGTAAATCCAACAAACTCACAAAATTTCCGATATCCAACATTCCTTTCTGCATAGCTCCGGTAATTATTCCAGCCATCTTGAGCAATTTGAACTCTCTAAGTTTGTTTACGGTATTATTCTTGGTGTTGCTGAATAGAAAGGAAATTAAAGCTCGAGATAATGTCACTGTCGGTTTTTTGTTATCCTCTGTTTGTTTGACTTCACTGTTCTCATGCAGATATGTGTAGTCCGGTGTGGGACTCAAAGGAGAGTCAGCTGAAACTACATGGCGTTTCATTGCTATACCAGCAGGAGTGTTGATGTTTGAGCGAGAAGATGTATCATTAAAGGTGTTAGGATTGGGTCTTCTATCATCAATGTGAATGTCGTTGGTGGTGGAATTGATGGTTGTAGTGGAGATAGTGTCAGTGTTGTTGGTAGCTGTAGTTGGTTCAATATGGAGCTTAGGAAGTGCTTTGGAGTGTGATGTCATCATACCTGCAAAAAGTAAAAGAACTTAGTTTAATGGTGTAAATATACTGAAATTATTGTTTTCTTAAAAGATTGTTTTTAAAAACTAAGATTCAAAAACCTAGATGATTCAATTAATTAAAAACAAAAAATTATTTTAGCACTTCTTACCTTGATGCTCTCCTAATAGCTGTAGTAGATGTTGCTTCTCTGTTAGCCGTTGTAGAACTGGATGCTTTCTGTGTGAAAACGATGGCTCTTATATAGCTAAAGTTGTATTGATTAAACCCTATGAACACCATCTCGTGTCAATCTCTATGAATCAGCATTTTTTCACATGAAGGAAAGTCAATGTTTTCGCGGGAATAAATGAATTATTTTCACGCGAACACAAACCAATGCTTTCGCAGAAATAAATACTTTGTTTTCACGCAAATACAAACCGTTGCTTTCGCGGGAATAAAACTGTTATTTTCACGCGAATGCAAAGCAATGCTTTCGCGGGAATAAATAATTTATTTTCAAGCGAATGGAAACCGTTGCCTTCGCGGGAATAAATGATTTAATTTCCCGCGAATGAAAGTCAATGTTTTCGCGGGAATAAATAATTTATTTTCACGCAAATAGAAACCATTGCTTTCGCGGGAATAAATGATTTAATTTCCCGCAAATAAAAGTCAATGTTTTCCAGGAATAAATACTCTATTTTAGATAGAGACCGTTGCTTTTGCAGGAATAAATAATTTATTTTCACGCGAATGGAAACCGTTGCTTTCGCGGGAATGAACATTTTATTTTCACACAAAAGCAACTGCTTGTATTTGCGTGAAAACAAAGTATTTATTCCCGCGAAAACATTGACTTTCATTCGTGGGAAATTAAATCATTTATTCCCGCAAAAGGATTGGTTTCTATTCGCGTGAAAATAAATTATTTACTCCCGCGAAAGCAACGGTTTTCATTCGCGTGAAAATAAATTATTTATTCCCGCGAAAGCATTGGTTTGTATTCGCGTGAAAATAACAGTTTTATTCCCGCGAAAGCAACGGTTTGTATTCGCGTGAAAACAAAGTATTTATTCCCGCGAAAGCATTGGTTTGTTTTCGCGTGAAAATAATTCATTTATTCCCGCAAAAACATTGACTTTCCTTCGCGTGAAAAAATGCTGGTTCACAGAGATTGACACGAGATGGTGTTCATAGGGTTTAATCAGTACAACTTTAGCTATATAAGAGCCATCGTTTTCACACAAAAAGCATCCAGTTCTACAACGGCTAACAGAGAAGCAACATCTACTACGGCTATTAGGAGAGCATCAAAGTAAAAACTTAATAAATTACAGTTTTTACTCATACATTATTTATTATACTAAAACAACTGAAAAAAATTAATCATCTGTATTTTTTTAGATTCAACCACAAAAAATGGAAATAGTTAACAACATAGAATCAGAAGCTCAGCCTAAACCTTTGACTCAAGAGGACTTGATACTTCTACAAAACATATGCAATAAAAAAATTGAAGAGAGAGTGCGAATTATCTCAAACAATTGTAAATTCACACAGAAAGACTTGATAGAACAGCTAAATAGTTTTCGAACTGAATCTTTTCTAACATTAAAGCTCTTAGGGAATGATGTTACATCAGACATTCAGAGGTTACATTATGTATTACAACAACGACAATATCAACTAGAACAGGTAAGCACACCAATTTCTATCCAGTGTGCTCGTAAAGATCTTGCTCTAAAAAGAAGAAACATGCAGCGACAGTCCGCTCAAAGACAAGCTAGAAGGGTAAGGACTCAACGACGTAAGGCACGACGAGCTACAAAGACATCCGATTAACAGTCAATTTTTGATGATAAGGTAATAATTAATAAAAAAAATACTATTTAGTAAAAGTTTGTAGTTGTTTTAAATTTCTTTTTAACCATTCTATACTAATACATGACTTTCATTTTTGTTTAATCGTCCTATACTAATACATAACTTTTTATTTTAGTTCATTATGGAACCAAAAGTACATAGAACAGAAGTCTTCCTTCCTAAGATATAACATCAGTACATCAATGATGTCATTGTAAAAAAGACTATGCATTGATTGTCATTACAAGTTGTAGTGCTTTTTATTACTTAGTATTTACTAACTCTAGGTATATTATACAAGGATATTTTCCTACTTATTATGTAATAAATGTATATAATCATATATTGGTTTAATGTAGTTATATCTCCTTGTTCTTCTCTCCTCTCTCTCAAAATATCATATGAGTTCGAGTTATGTAAAAAAAGTTATCAAAACTTAAATGCCATACATTCAAAATCTAGCTGCCATATGAGTTCAAATTAAGTAAAAAAATAATCAAAACTCAAATGCCACTTAAATGCCACTCAAATGCCACTCAAACACCTCTCAAATAAAATACAATATGAACTCGGCGAATTCATTCAACGCCGTAACCCATTGCCTCAACTCCAAGGTCTGATCCACAAAAAAACACTTGGGAGGGAGATCTGCTCATATATTACTACTCTGATAGCGTTTGTTCTGCCCTGTAGTAATGATATCGGTACTGTATGAGATAAAAGACCTGTTGTACACAGGCATACTTATATTGACCTGGCATAGCAAGCAGATCGCAAGCCAATGACGATGACAATGACCAATGACATAGGAGTGTTTCACATCTGGTCGCCCTGCCTTGGGTTTTTTAGAGAATCAGCCACACTGACAAGTTTACTCCGCCGGCAGCAAACTTGATTACAAGAGATTCGTGTATACGCTATACAGGATCAGCTGCTACTGGTTGTTTCAACTTGAAGTGTTACTCAGCTGGTAACATTGACTCCAGTGCTGTATCTCTATACATTGTCCGTTTACCACTGTCTGCAGGCTTACAGAGCTTGCTCTGACCTAGAGCAGCACACTAGAGCTTAGTAACGGCTCTTACAGCTTCAGTTTGCCTGATACTGTCACAGTGCCTGTGACACCAGTCTCTAGAGCTTCTAGAGTCAGTAGAACTCCTGATCCTAGACGAGAATCCTGTTGCATTGACTATTTCTTAGATTGGAGCTGAGCAAGTACTCCCCCCTTCTGCAAAGAGTTGTGAGCCAGAGAGCGCTCAGTTCCCGCAGAGCACCTGCAAGAAGCTTGGAGGACACGGCAATTAAAATATTGACGGAAAAATTGCAAGCTATCCTGCAAGCCTATCCAAGACAATGCACCAGCTACCTTTTAAATCCAAAACTCGATAGAACGGGATATGTCGAACATTTCATCACCAGATTCATAGATGTGGCAGAGATTAATAAGTGGCCAGAGAGATTGGCCAGGTTACACTTGAGAACTGCACTACATACATGGTAGGGCATTGGGTTGTCGAACACTTCCACATCTGCAGGGTATCTTTGCTGTCGTACAATCACGTTTTTGTCTAACGCCGAGGGAAGCTATGTCCCGGCACACCAGCCTGTGCAGACAGCATGAAACGCTGCTCAAGAAAACACTACTGAGGTACAGAATCTGATCCGTAATGCTTATGCTGACCACCCACATGGACCGATGCAAAGGATGATGTGGGAAATTTTCAGTACCACAGTTGGGGATGCTTATCTGCAGAGACATGTGTTGGCCATGCAGCCCATGGGCTTGCCTAATGCAGTCGAGGTAAGCGAGGAAAATCTACAAAATCAAACGCCATTTGAGGAGCATCAGGCTCATGTTTATAAGGTAGAAGAAAAAGCTGATGAAGATGAAAAGGAGTGGATAGGAGTTGCTGCTGGGAGTCCATCACTACGTCAAATTGCGAGGGAAGTATAGATTAATTTAGAACAACTTGGAAACAAGACATTGATTTGTGACATTGAACCTATGTAGAAGCTCTCCTGAAATACCTTTAATTGGAGAAAAAAATTTAAAACAATCAAATCAATCGTTTTCTTGGCTGGGTTTTGGGCACCAAGCTGGGCACATTACTTGAAGTTATATACAACAAAAGTGATTATAAGTAATAATAAACGAAAATAATTATAAATCAAAGTATAAGAGTTTATTAACCATTATGACTGATATAGATTAAGATCACAAAATGGTCTCAAAAATGGCGCTCCCATCACTAGGGTAGATGTAGTAAATTTATCCATAAACTCAGCAACTCAATGGCACATTCTCTCAAAACTGTTAGAGGATTTCAAAATTTTTTGGTGGAGCTTCCTAAGAGAACACTTAGGAAAGCTTAACATTTATTTTCAATTTTTCGTTTGCAGAGCATAGATATTAAATTTTCTGAGATCATCTGACTTGCTAATATTGCCCTAAAACTATTGCTAATTTCTAAACTCTACTAATTTCTGCCATCGTCCATTCAGCAGGTCACATCCTGAATGCATCATTCATTCAGCTCATTTTCTCAACGTGTTTTTTCTATTGGCAATGTTTTCGGAGAAAAATTTTGGATAGTTTCTTGCATTTAACAATCTACCTTCAAATCATAACTGGCTATGTGGGGTTCAAGAGGTGCGGACCACAAATATGATCGTAACTTTGTCTTTGAGAAACCACATTATAATATTTAAGGGGATAAGTTTCGCTAATGATTTGCTTTGCATAAATTTTATCAATTGGTACAAATTTACTAGACTCATTTATTCAAAAGACTGTTGTTTGAATTGTTAATGAAAATTTGCAGAAGTTCAAAGGAGTTTTGAGTTTTCTTTTTACAATGTTTCAATTCATCAGAAAAATGATTTAGCTTTTAAATCTACCTCTGAGCGGTGAAAGATATTGAAAAATAGTAAAGCTATAATGATTAGCGGCAGTTTGGTTATTTAATGTCAGCTCTATAACCCGCTACTTGTGCCATTAAATGAGATTGTTACTATTATTCATTGCTCAGTTGGCAGCGTTTTTTGAAAAAAGTGGGACGATTTTATTTCCAAATTAATTTTCATTCAAACATCCACAGAGACATGTTCAATACTAAAAATACTTCTATGAGTTTTCTCATAACGAGACAAGAGTTCCGTGTCTCTTTGTATTTTGTGGAACTTTCTGCTTGTAGCAAAAGCTCAGTTTCATTTGCTCAGTGTTCAAACCAGGTGATTCACCTAGACTTTCTCTAGCTGAAGAGAGGAAAGATTGGTGGGAACTGGAGTGGAATGGAAAACTTGTGAGGCACAAAATTAATTCTTTAGATGGTGATGAAAACTATGTTTGGGATGCGTAACAAACTTAATGCCTAACTTGAATGATTTCCATAAAATTAATCACATAGTCCAACATTTTTATTTTATATTATAAACTGGTAGAAAATTGTTTTTTCACAATAATTTATTTTTTGCTTGAAACACTGCCGTTTCAAATGGAAAACCCGGAAATTGTTTTATTGCTTTGTTGTTTTATTTTTGCGACACCATTTCAATGTGCATGTGCGGTGGATTTTAGCGTACACATCCTCTGCGCACAGCTAGTATTACATCTTGGCATCACTACAATAGCCATTGGATGGCAAGGATGCCTAATAATTACTAACCAAGTCGACGGTAACTGTATTTATTCCCATACCAACCCTGTGTACACCCATACTGAACCTGCGTACACCTATACCGACCTCACCAGGCCGGCAGGAAGTAATTCAGTGGAGCCTAAGCTCTTAGAAGTAGCCTGGGAGGAGCTAAGAGCCATCTTCCGAAAGTAGCCACCCTTACCCCTTACCAAAGATGATGGATTAAGAGCTGGAAAGACCTAGGACCCAGAGACTAGATGTGATTGGTTTATGAGCCTATGACTCCGCCTACTAACACAGGGTGCCTATTCCTTTTAAGCCCTTTACTGCCACCTTACTTGCTATGTATTTATATATTTAATCTCATTGGTGTATTTTGCAATATTATACTGTAATTTGATGATTGTTCCTGTGCACTGCATGTAAAAGGCAGAAATTTGGCCATAATCATCAGTTGTAATTGGGACTTCTTGCTAACTCAGTTTATTCTGATTGAATAAAGGCACGTGGACTCAATACTTTGAGATATGCGTCTGAGCCAAGGGCTCACAATTAGTTGTAGAGTGGCAGTACTCTATCTTGTATACATTCGGTATCTCACCGACCCTGTTGTTGTAACAGGTTAATCTAACAACTGGTGGCAGCAAGCTACCAACCTCAGCTAGTGATTTCACAGCCCCCAAAATCCACTACACATCATTAGCACCACTCTCAATATTGTAGTTGGTTTAATGAGGACATGCTAGTAGCAATGTTTGGGCGAGTGTTTCTGAGTGCCATTTGACAGCGAACAAACCTGCATTAACACAGGCACAGGCCGATCCGTGATCAGACGGCAGTAAATAATGCTAACTCTCAGGCATTTCATGTAAATAGTACCATTAGCATAAAATACTGCTGGTATCACAGGCTGACATTGCGATGGCTGCCATAGCCTGAGTACTAAAATACAATCTAAGCACATCAGAAGCCTCCATTTACACAATAATCATTTTCAAATTTGAACTATTCATGGCCCGTAAAAACCGAGAGTCTATCTAAAGACCCACGGACTTCCAAGCATCACTTTACATTAAATGTTGAGACACTACCTCTACCCTCACTTCTAGGCACCAGCTCTATTCAAGCATAAACATGTTATTTGATTTGCCAAGGATTACATCTAGTTTGTGTATTCTCTAATGTACTTTTAAAGTCATGTACTAATTGTTCTACACATAAAGTAGTCCAATAGCTTCCTGTGGGCTTCCTATGACTTGGTCTTTGAAAGGCCAAGCTTTTGCCTTGTTTATTACTAAATATGCCCTACATGAAACTGCTCCTTAAACGGGACTTATATAAGACCTGTATGTGTATATACTTGAAAGAACTGAGTTATATCTCTGAGTTGAAGGCTTCTTACAGTTTTGGAATCAAGGTGGTTCCTTGGCAGTGGTTTCTTTAGCCATTCTAACCCAGTGCCGTCTATGGGGAGAGGAGACAATAGGTAGTAAGGTTAGAAAATCCTGACTGTGTTGCTGTGGTGGAGGACAAGCTGTTTGCCTGGTTTCACCCGTCTAGTGGGTAAGCAGTCAGAACAAGAAAACTCACTACAAAGCAAATATTGTGCCTTAAATGTCTATAGCTCTTGGCATAGAGTTCTCACCACAATAGAACTTTGCCACTAACAACTTTTAAGAATCTTCCATGTTCCTTATACAGCAACCAAAATACAGAAAACCACAGTCAATAAACATTAAAAGAATAATATGTTACTGCCTGCGCATTCATGAACCATTAAATTTAATAATCTGAACAGCCATTCTGTTCTACCAAACATACCGTTTGGCTTGTTCTCCATCTTATTCACTAATAAATCCTATTACTCCTCCCTGCAAGTCAAGCAGCATACTTACCCAAAGCACCAAAAAAATCATAGCAATTGCATGGAAAAAAAATGCAAAGTTTATCTTAGACTCAGAAATAATTATGCCGTTTTCACTTCAGTTTGTGTCTTAAAGCGCATGAAATATAATTGGAACTACGTGTCATAAAAAAACTATGCTTCAAACTTGAGTTGCAACTTACATAAATGTAAAGTTGCTGGCACAAGCTTTTGCAAACTTTACTCCGAGTATTAAGTCGAGAGTTGTGACCTTTAATCCTACAAATACAGCAATGAAGGTTCTACTTTGCAGCCTGAGATCAAAGAATTAACTTTAATTTGCTGCTTTGGACATTTTTTTTATTAGCCAACCAAAAGCGAGCTTCAGCAAAATTGAACCAAGCTTCTATTTTTGAACGAAAGTTGCAATAACCGATTACATGTAACGTTTTTGTGTTTATATTTTTTAATTATAATCACTTGAATCTAGTGAAAAAAACTAGAAACTTTTAACCTTCTTTACAAACAAAAGCATTGTACCGTTTGTAGAGAGTTTTGCTGAGGTCTACAAGAATAAAACTAAAAAATGACCATCTGTACCTGCTTTGTGAATTGGCATCCGCAATTGTACTGTTTATGGATTGTAAGTTTTTGCACAATCCATAAACAGTACCACTACAAATGCCAATTCACAAAGCAGGTACGGATGGTCAATACTTAGTTTTATTCTTGTAGACCCCAGCAAACTCCTTACAAACAAAACAAATGTTTTTTTTGTGATGAAGTTTAAAAGTTTTTTTTTCACCAAACTCATTTGACCGTTTTACCAGTGGTCATCCCTAGAAATAGTTGACACGAAAAGCACAATAAGCACTTTCCAAGGCGTATTCAACCTTTTTCCCAAGGGTAAAGTGAGACAAAAAACAATATTTGTTTAAGTATTGAATAATTAGCATTGAGTTGTTTTATACAGACTTATACATCAGTTGATTCTTGCTGTAACAATTTTAACATTGCAACTCAAAATAAAAATAGCACAGTCAGGTTTACTGTTACCTACATGACCCAATGAAAAGCTGAATAAAAGCCTACATAAGGCATAAAAACCAGGAACTAAAGTTCTTGTATCATGAGAGATATCAACTTAGCTTTGCTAATAAATTACAACTTATAATCTTCAACGACCCTTACTGAAATCTTTACTACAACTACACAAGTCTTACCTATAACTTTTCTGACATTTTTTGACATACTTGTTATGTTTTGCACATTACGAGCTAGCTTTTCACTGATTATTATCACCAGCCAAAGTAGGCGGAGAAGTATTGGTAAATAACAGAAACCCAGTTTCAGCACCTATAATCTACAGAATGCAGCACTTACATATTTAGTAGTATATGTTGTCACACTGATTTACAAGAACTATCCAGAAAAATTATATTGCTGTGAAATCCATAGGTGTTACAGAAGGAGAAAACTGTTAGTTTTTGACATTTTTAAAAAGATTTCTAGTTTTAAAAAATAGTTTGGAGTGTGATTGCCGGTTTGTAGTGCAATAATCAGCTCTGCATTTCTTCCAATTGTCAGTCCATTTGCGCATCACTAATCAAGTCACAAATCATCAGAACTTATGTGCTGGGATTTTATTGGATATACAAATTATTTATAAAACGCTGAGTCAAACTTTTATAATACACGTAAAACGTACAGAATGTGCAGACCCTGAATGTGCCCTACCATTTCAAGTTTACTTCGACAATCCCAAATACAAATTTGAGTTGTTTTCAGAAACAGTTCAAGAGGTGTTGATTGGTGGGACAACTGTTTTAGACAGGTACGTAGGCTCTGGTTTTGTCTTCCTATAAAAAAAGATAACTCTAGTTGGAGAAATGAGTACCAAAATGGTTATTCAGATGGCATGGCGATGTTGTGCCACTTAATTAGACGTAAATTAAAAAAACGAAGTATATTACAAATAATGCTGCACTCAGTAAAAAAGACAACCCACAAAACTTTAGCATAAAAATATATTTTTCTGGACTTGATTCTGAATAAGAAATCTTCTTATGGGAGTCAGAAAATTTAACTTTTTGTTATAAAAACGTTTCACTGATATTTTGACATTGAGCGCCTGCTCTGACTTGGATCCAGAAGTAAATGGAAACAAAAGAGGACGGGACAAAATACATCATAATGGCTCAAAACTAGAGTCGCAGGTAACTCAAATTAGGTGAGAACAATAGCAGCTGAAAGATTGTCATAACTTGACTATTACCAGCACTTTACCTGCTTTGTACCTGGTGTTTATTACTAGTACTTTACCTGCTTTGTACCTGGTGTTTATTACTAGTACTTTACCTGCTTAGTACCTGGTGTTTATTACTAGTACTTTACCTGCTTTGTACCTGGTGTTTATGTCCAGCACTTTACCTGCTTTGTACCTGGTGTTTATTACTAGTGCTTTACCTGCATTGTACCTGGTGTTTACTACTAGTACTTTACCTGCATTACACCTGGTGTTCACGAAGTCCCCCTAGAAAGTTGTGAGAGTTTCACAATAAAGCGACTCATGTAGTTTTTCACTGGATGTTGAGCAATGCCTTAGTGGGCAGCATGGTCAGTGACATTGTCAGTAATACTGGAGAGCAATGTACACAAAGGGTATTTTTGACCTGTTTGTCAGACAAAGTATAAAAAGTAATAGGTGACTCAATACGTAGCGAACGGAACAGAACAATAGCTTGGGGTATCATAATTATTCAATGAACTGTCATCGATTAATGAACAAATTATAAAGAAGATAATTCTCAACTTTCAAAATGAGAAAAGGAAATAAAATTGAATGGCTATACTGAGCTATTCAGTAAAGCTAACTTTCTAACTTAGTAAGCTTTGAACAATTTTACTGATTATGAATCCTTGTTTCAAAGGATATAAACTTGGTCTATGAAAATGAAAAAATAAACTCACTCGTTATAACTTATTCAGTGTTCAGATTCATCTGCTACCTACGAATAATATAAATAGGTGCTTGCTGATTATTTCTTTTCATTCAGTGAGTTGCTTTTTGTTGAACCCGAACTTCCAAACAAAAATGATTATTTATTGATAGCATTATTGAAAGTTGTTCCGTGAACACAGGCCATGAACACTTTCATAATCTTTGCGGTTCATGTGATTTTCAGGCCGCCCAAACTGTTTGCTGCAATGTTGCAGTAATGTACTTTAAATTATTTCTTACTACAAAAGGGATAAGAAAAATAAGTTTACATTACATAATTGGTGGTGAGAAAATTAGTACTAGCAATATAATTTTGTCAGCTCCTTTCCTTCTAGAAAACAAAAAAACACAAATGGAATGAAATTCAATAGACAATCAAACATTTTCAAGGTAAATATTAATAGGTGAAGTTTATATTTTTAAAAATTGAACTTTTCCCGAATGTAAAGGTCAGGTCACAAGAAATATAAATCTTTAATTGGATTGGGTCAGTTTGTGCATTTGTGATTTAGAATACATTTCGCAGCTCAAACTTCAGCTCACAAAGTGTACATGACAAAAACTAAATGTGTAAAAGAAAACGCAATAAGTAAAAGAAATTATTCCAGTCAGTTATGAAAATCAAAAAAGTTTCTGGAGTTTTTCACCTGAATAAAAAAGGCAAAATTAAGTATTTTCTGATTGTGAGTGTACAGCTGTAGGCAGAAACCTGATAAACGTGATTAGTATAACTTTATCCGAAATAATGTGGGAGAAACGATACACGACAAGGACATTTCTAATGCTCATGAAGGTAAAGGCAGAAATTAACAACATAGAATGAGGGTTTGGTAAATCTCCAATCAGTTCATTAATTTATAGAACAATTAGAAGACTTGCAAGGTTTTATAATGGACAGAACTTAACTCGAGGCAAAACTGATAAAAGATTTGGTTGAATGCTCAACTATCAATTCAGTGGTTATGAATTCAAAATTTAGGTGTCAGGTTTTAGGTGTTTAGAAATACTCTGAGATATTTTTAAAAACTCACTCCAAATACTAATGACTCAAATTGCACATAACACTCATGAAAACTGCATCAACAAGTTCCACCTAGGTAAAAAATTAAATGCGACTTCAGCTGTTTTTCTTTATATGTACATAATTGCGACTTTTCAATCTTTGTAATTTTTCCGTTTGTATACATTCAGTTATACCTTGCTAAGATATAAAATGTATTCAAACACATTCTTCAATAAGAACACTTAGTCTTCCCATTGCATGAACTGCATTGTGTTTTTATGACATTTATAGTTGCACACATACCGCATTGTTTCTAGCATCAAATACGTATCGATACGACATAAAAACTGTGTTTGTGCATAATGGATACCATGGCACAGTATATGCAGGGTACCCAGACCCTGAGAATGTGTTCCAGGTGAGCATCAAGCTGGCTGACATAGCCTGAAAGATAGACATAGCCTCAGTAGTTGCAGAGACCTATACTTACCTTTTAACTGCCTATAGACCCCAGGCAAAGGAAAGCAAAAAACCTACCACAGGAAGTACTGATGCTCAGGATTCACTAATAAGCCTATGACTCTGCATGCTGTTTCTTGGCACCAAGTCTGTTTAACTGACATCCTATTAGTTAGTATTTATAACCTGCATGTTTATTGATTCCATTTTGTCATGCTTGTGTGTCATTGGGTGTGTGTCTTAAGGCCAACTAGGTCTCGTGCTCCAACCCATAACGGGCTTCATTTTTGCCTTCACTCCTTGCATTGTATTGGATCTCTACTTGTGGTGTTTGCCTCACGAGCGATATACTTCTGCGAACATTTTTAGAGAAGATATGCGCCCTTTACTCTAAAGCTCCGAGTAATGGACCTGAGTCTAGGGCTTGTTTTTTAGCTGTGGAGCAGAGTTCACTCCTTTGCTATAGATTCGATGGCATCCGTGTCATTGGATCCCAAACAAGGTTGACTCCTGGGGAGAAGAAACTGGTGGCAGAAGTCCACCGGCAGCTACAAACTTGACTGTACCAGCAAATGGAAAGTTCAGCGGGTGTCAGTGCAACCTAGTGGGTTAAGAGACCACGAGAATCCAATTTATTAGTGGCAGCAGTGAGATACCATTCTCTCAACATGATCAGTTTTGTCACCCTGACTCTGCACCATGTAGCCAATGCAGACCCAGCACTTCCACCTTATATTCACTGCACATGCCAAGACAGCAGACATTCCAGCATGGCCGTCTACTTACTCTGCTTGGTTCAGGGATCTCTTTCTGGTGTACAAATAATGTTTATAAGACTCATTCTGATACAGAGGGGAACTTGAGTTAGGCAGGAAAATCTATTCAGCAGTTTTGCTCAACTATCTTCAAGGCTGGCCAAATTGACATTGGAAACAACCAAATAGTCTTCACAAATGCACTTATCAAAGTTTGGATTGCATCAGTAACAGGTTATTTTCAGCTTGATTGAATATAAAACTTCACAAAAAGTCAGCAGACAAAAGCTTAAATAAGGTCTCACATTTAGATGGATTCAGTGTCCAGACATTGCTGTAGTTCATACATCAAATTACAAGATCAATTGCTTTCTTTGGAATGGTTGCATTTTACAATAATATTTGTTTTACTGATGAATGAGAATAGCTATAATGAGCTATAGTGTGGTCTAGAGCTCTATAGAATATGTGCCAGCCTATAGTGTTTGTGTTTGATTCTTTAAAAGGTTCAACATAAAAGGTTAAATCAGCCATGCTACTGTATGCAGCTTTGCTATGTATGAATTACTGAAGACACATGAACCCCAGTAAACCATTGCTAGATGAAACTGATAGAATTTGCTCGCAAACCACAAAACAGTATTAGAAATAACTACAGCTTTTATTTTTGCACTTTTGATTTTTTTATGTTAAATTGAAAAGATTTTCAAAATGCCGAAACATCATTTTTTTATTGCCGAATGGTTTGATGTGGCATTAAATAAAGCCCCATATCCTTAACGTGATCATATGGAGCCTGGGGAAAACTTCCACTGTACCGTGAATATGGTTGAACCTGCAGCTGACTGCATCAATGTTTTTTGCAATGAAATGTTTGTATAGGCTACAAAAGATTTATTGATTACATTGTAGTTAGGTAGTTCAATGTATAACATACTCTGTTTGTTAGCAACCCTGTAACTATATACAAGCTTTTGTTGTACTAGTGCAAGCTTGGTTACCTGATTTAGTCAAACAAGAAGCTAATTCAGCTGCAGGATTATTACCACTCAATACTCACTGCAATCAAGTGTGTTAAATTAGTATTGGAGAAATGTAACTGGAGTTTTGGCTCTGAAAGTAGTGAAAACACTGACACATTTCTGTGAGCGCAAACAACAATGGTATGTGTTATATATCAGGGTGTGCTTTAATTTGATGGTGTTAATGTTGTATATAAAGCACTATTAATATAGCACAAACATGCATCTGGTATTGCTAAAGAATTCAGCAACTAACAGAGTGAACTACTAAGTAAGTTGTGTGTTTTAAAGCTAAATTTTGTTACTACTTTAGTTGCTGGGTTATCACTTTGCTAGTTAAGCTGTAGTTTTACTGTGATCTAGTTATCCGTTTCATATTAGTCTTTAATTGGCTCTATTTTCCACGCCTGCTTCTCACAAATTGAATAACAAAGTCTTACAGTTGCAATACTATTGCATATTCATTGATCTAAGTGAAACATGCAAATCATTTATTTTTGGTTTTGTATGTACAGTTTTCATAGGGCTTTTACTTGAGTGATTACCTACTACTCTGATCTTGTTCAAGTCATAAAAATGTCGGTACAGTTTAATAAACCGCTGGGGGAAAACCTATAAAGACAGCGCTAACACTACTTTCGACTGGATGCACTGCAATGTTGATTAACTTTTAAGATTCAAACAGAGAAGTACTATTTTGACAGTAAGCATGAAGTTTCCCAGCATATCATTGGGTGTAAAGCATGTGATAGGGATCTATAACTGCATTATTTGTTTTAAAGCACTCAACCCATGATGTTTTAGGTATATTGGTTTCCTGGACAGATCCGTAAAATAAATGTAAAAAATAATATTTTTCGCAATGTTTTTAATGCATATGGCTCGGTATCAATGGTCTTATTGGATCGCAAAATACCATACCCAGAATCGAAAAATATCAATTTGCGGGGCATACTCATAGGTCGCGAACACCACCGATCCGTAACATAAAACTTCATTTGTACCCACGTGAGTGACGTTTGTTTCAAAGCAGTTCATTCTCGGCATCATTGATTATTTGTTTATTGTTATTTATTAGTAATTATTTTATATGTTGTTTATTATTATTATTACTTATTATGATTTCCTCTCCCAATACTGACATATTGGAAATAGATTGATCACAATAATGAAACACAGAGTTATTTTGTTAAAACAATAAAGATAAATTTTATACCTGAACGATGAGGGATTGCTTTGAAATGAGCGTTGTCAGCCGGACAAGTGTAAAACTGTTTAATCTTTGACTCGCTACCACTATTTGCTAATTATCGATGCATCTCGCTAATAGTACCAATGAGGAATCAACGACACGCTGATGAAATGCTTACACATATGAAAATAATTATGCTCGCTGTAATGCACGTTGGAATTTTATCTCTTCACATCTGATCCGGATCGAAGGATATTTATTCCTATTATTATATAGCAAAATTCAAACGCTTGGATCGATGCGTTTTCTGCCCACTGATGTGGATTCCAAATATAAATAATAGCAGATGTTCATCAATCCAGGTTGCGAATACACCCTGCCAAGACTGCGGACATTACCGCATGGCCGTCTACTTACTCTGCTTGGTTCAGGGATCTCTTTCTGGTGTGAAAAGATTATTTATGAGACTTATTCTGATAAAGAGGGGAGTTTGAGACGGGCAGGAAACTCCGTACAGTAAATTTGCTCAATTCTCTTCTAGGCCGGCCAAATTGATATTGGAAATAACCAGATACTCTTCAAAAATGTTCTTACTAAAGTTGCATCAGTAACAGGTTCTTTGCAGCTTGAATGATTATGAAACTTTTATAAAATCAGCAGTTAAAACCTTATATAAAGTGTCACATTTGGATTACTTCAGTGTCCACACATTGTTGCAATTCAAACCTCAAATTACAGGATCAATTGCGTTCTTTGGAATGGTTGCATTTAACAATAATATTTGTTTTACTGATGAATGAGAATAGCTATAATAAGCTATAATGGTTTAGAGCTCTATAGAATATGAGCCCGCCTATTGTGCTTGCGTTTGATTCTTTAAAAGGCTCAACATAAAAGGCTATATCAGTCATGCTATTGTATGCAGCTTTGTTATGTATGAATAACTGAAGACACATGAGCACCAGTGCACCAATGCTAGATGAAAATTTTTTCAATGGCTTGCAAACAACAAAGCAATATCAGAACTAAGTATTTCTTTTATTTTTTTCTTCTATTCAAATCAAAAAAGGTCTAGAACACATGTGACGGAAGACTGAATATGATAAACTTATTGACTACCTTTTTTCAACTATTGATTTGGTGCTTTGATTTTCTCATGTCATATTAAAAATATTCTAAAAATGCAGAAACATGATTTTTTTCCAAATCGTTAGCTGTGGCAATACATAAAGCTGCATATCCTTAACACGGTCACATGAAACGTAGGATAAACTTTCACTGTTCTGTGACTATGGTTTCATCAGCAGCTGATTGCATCGCCGTTTTTTGCAATGAAATGTTTGTATAGGCTACAAAAGATTTATTGATTACTTTGTTGTTAGGTAATTCAATGCATAACATACTCTGTTTGTTAGCAACCCTGTAACTATATACAAGCTTTTGTTGTACTAGTGCAAGCTTGGTTACCTGATTTAGTCAAACAAGAAGCTAATTCAGCTGCAGGATTATTACTAATCTCGACTCGATGCAATCAAGTGTGTTAAAACAGTTTTTGGAGTCTCGGCTCTAAAAGTAGTGAAAGCACTGACACATTTCCGTGCGCGCAAACAGCCATGGTAGTTGTTATATATTAACGTGTTCTATAACTTGAGATACTTTTATTGATATGTATAAAACACAATTAATATGGCACAAACAGGCGTCTGTTTTTGCTGAAAAAATTCAGCAACTAACTGTGAGATCTGCTAAATAAGCTGTGTGTTTTAAAGCTACATTTTGTTACTACTTTAGTTGTTGAGTTATTACTGAATTATACTTTGCTGATCAAGCTGAAATTTTATTGGGATCTTGTTATCTCTTTCGTATTATTTTTTAATTGGCTCTGCTTTGAACGTCCGTTTCTCACAACGTGATTAACCAAAGATTTACAGCTGTAATAGTATTGCTTATTCATTGATCAAAATGAAACATATAAATTCTTGCTTCTTTAAAGTCATGTTGCCATGGAGCCTGGACCTGAGTGATTACATGATAACCTGATCTTATTCAAGTCATCAAAATGTCGATACAGTTTAATAAAATGCTGTGAAAAACCTATAAAGACAGAACCACTACTACTTTCGACTAGACGCACTGCAATGTTGATTAATTTTAAGATTCTAACAGAGAAGTAGTATTTTGATTAACAGTAAGCATGAGTTTTCCCAACATGTCATTGTGTGTAAAGCATGTGAGTGTAAACAGGACTTTGTCAAGTGACATTAGGAGTATTCTCGGCCTCTGTTCACCTTACAATTTGCAATAAAAATAATCAGATCGGCTATGAATTTAATCAATAAATAATCAGTTTGCTCGGAGCTCATGGGTGAACAAAAATGAGCTCACTGAATAAAAAACTGATGAACGAGTATATATTTAAATTGGTCGTAGGTGACAAATGAAACTGTGTGGTGGATTTCAGTGTGCATACCCTCTGGGCACACATAGCATCACACTCTGGCATCACTACAATAGCCATTAGATGGCCAGAAATACTAGCAACTACTAACCAAGTGGATGGTAACTATATGTATGCCTATACCGACCCTGTGTACACCTATACCGACCCTGTGTACACCTGTACCGACCTCACTGGGCCGGCAGGAAGTGAGTCAGTGGAGCCTGAGATCTTAGAAGTAGTCTGGGAGGACCTAAGGGCCATCTGCCGAAGGTAGCCACCCTTACCCCTTACGAAAGATGATGGACTAAGAGCTAGGAAGACCAAGGACCCAGAGACTAGTTATGATTGGTGTATGAGCCTATGACTCCGCCTACTGCCACAGGGCACCTATTCCTTTTAAGCCCTTCACTACCATATCATTTGTCATGTATTTATATAATCACTATCATTGGTGTGTGTTGTAATATTGTTTTGTGATTCGATGATTGTTTCTGTGCACTGCCTATAAAAGACAGAACTTTGCTCATGATTATCAGTTGTAATTGGGACTTTTTACTAACTCGTTTTATTCTGGATGAATAAAGGCATATGGACTCAATCACGTTGAGATATGCGTCTGAGCCGAGGGCTCACAACTGGTTGTAGAGTAGCAATACTCTGTCTTGCATTCATCTGATATCTCACCGACCCTGTTGTTGTTACAGGTAAAACTAACAACTAGTGGCAGCAAGCTACCAACCTCAGCTAGTGATTTTAAGCCCCCCAAAATCCACTACAACTGAACACTAGATAACTTGTAATGAGCTAGTTGACTTTTTTCACTTTCAACGGCCGGTTTTTAGTTTTGAAAAAGTATTTCAAAACTATGACACTTGTTAAAAATCAAGCTTTACCCAGTATTTTACTTCATAGCTATTCACCTTTGATTATTTTACAAGTTGGGAGTTGTGTTCTTTACGTTTTTTTCAGTAATCTAAACCAAAGTTTCGTTTCAATAGCGACTTATTGAATTGCAAACACCATTAATTTTTGTGCTTCGTCAGACGAAAAGGTAACAAATACTTTTAATGATGGCTCTGGGTAACCAATTGAATGAAAGCAGAAAGATTTTTTTGTCTGAAGTGTGTTTATTTTGCATTCAATCAAATAAAAGTTACAAGAAACTAACCAATAAGGTGAATTAAACCCATATGATGTAAAAATACCTTGTAAATCTATTGGCAAACTCTTTGACTAATCAGAGAGGATTTGAAATCTGCGTAATTTTATTACAATGCATTCTAGGTATCTTTTCTTCATCATATCCCCCTCCTCCACTTACACACAAAATATAACTGACCTCTATTCTGTTAAAGGTTTTTACCACTGTTGACTGAATAAACAATAGGCATAGCGGCACAAAACAGGAGTAAAATGCCATAATTGCTTGTAATATCTTTGTGGTTCAGTCGTTTGATTGATTGCTTTGATGAGAAGTGTTCCATTACTGCAAACCCCTCTAGCCAACTTATTTAACTAATATAGCAGATAAATTTTTGCTGTCGTCATGGATTATGACATTCTATGTATGGCCAAAACATTAGAGGGAAAACTGAAATAATCCATTTGTATTAACAATGCGAACTATAAAATTAGAGTTCACAAAATCTATTATATGAAAAATTCACAAGAAAGAGTTTGTTGAGTATGTGCTAAGAAAAGTCTTCAAGGAGTAACTTTGTATCCAGGAAAGTAACAGCAAGAGAATGCTAAACTGAAACAAAAGTCTTACGAGCAACAGATGTTTGGCTAAGTTTGAATAGCGACCATTAATTACAAATGTTAGCTAAGCAAACACAAATATAATTGATTTATAATTAGTTTGATTGTCATCTGTGTAATGGCTTAAGAGCTGTGATTTGTAGCAGCAGCCTATTAACCAATTCTAAGAACAATAAGGATGAAATTAATTCAATTATTCTTTTGCTAAGAGTAAACAAAAAAGCAAAATTGAAAACAATTACTGATTGAGAAACTGGTTAACCATTTTGCACTTTCTTTTGCCAGCACATTTTAAACTCAATTCCAACTTGAGCTGTTCTTTATTGTAAGTAGTTGTATTGATTGGTCGAGTGTGAATAAAACGCTCTAAATAAACATGACATAGCCTTGTTAGAACATAGCGACATATACAGATGAATAAGATAAGTAAACCACACTTCAATTAAAATTTAAGATCAGAAAAATTTTTTCTCAAGTGTTCTAATTCAATATTAGCAGTTTCTCTCACCACATAAGATTGTGATAATCCACACAAGTCAGCTGAGAAAGGTGAAATTAGTTCTTCTAGAATCCATCTCAAGCATTGTAGATGCTAAAATTCAAATTACAGCTGGAAATATTTTCTTTAAAGTGGCCACAGTAGTGATGGAACGGAGAAAAAAACTCAGGTTCAGTCCGATTCCGAATCTTTCCACCCAAATCGAAACAGTCCGAGGCGGTCCGGTCCGAGTCCTATTTACTTTTGACAACTCCTTGTTTAAACACATTTTTACGGAACGTGGAACAAGTCTCCAAGTCACTTGATGATCAATGCAATTTTAGCAAAAGCTCAAGTACCAAGTAATAACAGCAAGCAGCATTTTTCTTATATATTTTTCTTCAAATTTTGCTAACACTAAAACATCCTAATTAGGGTCTACACTGCATAAAAATTAATTGTTTTAGTGATTTATTATCAATACAACTATAAATTTTTACCTATAATCAATAATAACTATCATTTACTTTTGTTACTTATTGTTGGAATTATCAAGGAGTAGTAATATAATAAAAAGTTCAGTGTTGTTGGTCAAGTGAACTGGTCAGGTCAAGTGAATTGATTGCGTATGTCACATATAATAATTATTAGATTGAGCATGTTGTTGATTGAGCAGTGAGCATTTATTATTAATATGACTACAAATATTTACCTATAAAAATAATAAATAGCATTTACTAACTTTTGTTTATTATTAATTATTATTGTTCTTGGAAATATCAAGGAATACTAATATATAGTAAAAGTTCAGTGTTCTTGCTTGAGTGAACTGGTCAAGTCAAGTGAATTGATTACATATGTCATAATAATTATTAGATTGAGCGTGTTGGTGAGTGAGCAGTGAGAATTAATTCCAGACAAAGCTTCTCAAAGACATTTTTATTTTTTACTACTACTAACGCTCTTGACTACACATCAGCACATGTGATTGATGTGCGTGCGTGATTTTGTTTGCTGGTCTACTGGTTAAAAGTGTACACAGCATCCCTACGTTCCTCAGATTGCAAGCTATTGGATGACGCCTGTCATTGAAAACGATAGACGCAATACAGCTAGGATTCAAAAATGTTGGATTCGATTCGGATTCTCACCGGATTCGAGAGGGGACAACCCATTGTCCGAGGCGAACGAGTACCTGTTCCCATCACTAGGCCACAGTGGAATAGTGGTGATGAGTAATTGACAGTTTGCTCAATTACCACAATAGCTATTATAATTTTTTGTAATTTTTGTATCTTTTGTTGTTTTGTAACCTCTCACTTGAGCCATGTACAGGAAACAAAAACAGATGATAAAAGAAAAAAATGAACTTTTGCGCTACGAATACTTGGAAAAAATCAGAAGGATTTCATTTATCCACACTGCAACACCCCAATTACATCCTAGCCAGGAATCTCTATATGATTGCTGTGCACGAGTATTCGTTTTCCACAAAAATATGACTCTGAGACACCAAAAATTTGCCTAACTGCAAAGAAAAGGATATTTTACTCTAGACTGATTGGTTCCCAGCAGCTTTATGCTTTGAAATCTCCTAATGCTTTTAAAAAGAGTACGAGTCTCAAAGAAACAAAACTCAGAATAACAATATTGATTTATATCAGCATGGACTCGGTAACTAGTTTTGATCGCCGGTAACAAGAAAAAACTTCCATAAATAAAAATCAACCTTGCTAAAAGCTGTATTACTGAAAATAATAACAAATAATGGTGGCTATGAAGCCTGAACAGAGAAGGTTGCACCAGCCATGCCGGTGAATGCCACCATGTTTTGCCTGAAAGTATTAAAAGTGCAGAGGCAATGGCCTGCTAGTGGTAGGGGACACCTACAGTAAGAGAGGACTAACATACCGGGACCAATGATATCAGAAAATTTCATTTAGTCTTTTCTCTGCAAATAGAGCAAGTCTGGCAGGCTATAGCGATAAAAGTTGAGCTCAACAAAAACTATTTACTATTTTAGCTTTGGACATGTTTTTACGTTCAGCTTACTTTTGTATGTTCATTCTGAAATATTCCAAAATGACTCTTCCTTTGTAATCAACTAAGTCTCTAGTGGCGTTACATCGAGGCCACAGATCCTGAAAGTAATCACATGACGCTTCGGATAAAACTTCACTCTTTTCATGTATTGACAATGGGTGGTGCCAGCAGTTGCTTACATTAAAACGTACATTCACAATGAAATGCTTGCATAGACCCAACAGAGATTAAATGAATACATTGTAATCAGGTAGCTGAGCTCATAAAAGACTCTAATTGTTAACAGCCCTGCAACTACTCAAAAGCTTTTGTTGTACCGGTGTGACTTGGTGACCTGATTTAGATAATAAAAGGCTGATACGGCCCCGGCTCAAATACAACTCCAATAAACGTTGCTTTAAATCATCTTTGGAGACATTTACCTACAATTTAACTATATGGTTTTCCTATAAAACTTAGGAGCACACATGCGTATACAGCTATTCATAACAATAACCAGCGATGTCATACAAAATAGAAGTATCGATACTTCAATTATAAAAAGTATTGATGCATTTTAATCAATGGAGGATGAAAAGGTTCAAACTAACTTGCTAAAGTCAAAGAAGTGCATCTGGTTACATTACAAACTTACAACAGCTAACCATAGGGATCTGTAACTGGACTGCTTGTTTTTAAAGTACTCAACCTTTGATGTTTTAACTACTGGTCTATCCCTGAGCGAAATGCCCCAAATTCAATGGTAACTTCATCTCAGTGTTTCTCTCTGTTTGTTGTTAGTTTTTAGTTTTCTCTACTTACCTGGCCTTCATCTCAGGTTTTGGTAAAACATGGGAAATTATCAGCCATAAGACATAATTCAGAGTCTAAATGCTGGATACGTAGGATTCCATGTAAGTTTTGAATAGAAGTGCGCTTTTCACCTGAGGAAAGTTCTGATAACCTGAGCCCATCATCATGTCAGATAAAAATGGCAGAATTGATTAAGATGGTATAACTTACCTGATATAGGATTGCTAAAACTACTTTTGCCCAACTTATGTGAAAGATTGGAAATTTTTTTAAGATGGCATTTCAGCAATTGACAAGCAATTCAGTGGGCGAAGTTGTCTTTTCTTTTCTGTTAAAGAGAGCTATATAGTCTCAACCAAAAAACTATGAATAGTCATAACTTAATGATTATTTATTTTTTTGTTTTATTTGAAAACCAATGTTTATTTACAATCTTCATTTCACATTTTATTTCGGTCAAATAATGCGTAATTAAGGTTTTGAAAATAACTTTGTTGTTGATGACAACAACGACCCCAGAACCGGAAAGTTTGAGTTGTTTTGTCTTCACAAATAAATTATAAATAGCAATATTTCAAATTTTTGGATACCGTTTGATTTACAAGCATTTTTTTCAACTGTGATAATATTTCAGTTTTTTGAGATATTGACTATCTAATTTATCACTTGAGGGCAAGTACCTATTACCGAACATTTCAATAAAAAATTAAACTGCTGACTCAACTAAAACTCTTTCAAAAAATCTAAAACTAACTGCCAACCTAACTTTTTATACTTTTGAAAGTCTGCGCCCAATCACTTTTGCTGGGACGCTCTACTTTTACGTAAACAAGCCAGAATTTTGCAACTCTGCTTTACAGTCATATATAAAGTGTTGCGTATCAACAACAAAAAAATTGCGCACAAGTCAGCCTCTATTCCGCTTCTACTATAGAAGAAACTAAAGAGAGCACAACTCCGGAGAGAGCTTTCCTAATTCAGAAGCACTAGAGTTAAATGAGTTAGGTATAAATCAACTCTAAACCACTGACATAGCACCTGTAAAGTTTGCACAAAGAGAGGCTATTTTGATTATGCAGGTTTAAGGGACTTGCCTGTGGCAGTATTTGAAGCGTATGAATGTGAGCGATTAATCGCTATATGTGACTAGCTATGGCAAACCAATAAAACCAGAAAAAACATTATCCATTGTTAAAAATGTGATTATTTGGTATTTGTTAAAGTAAAGCTTGTAAGAAAGTAAAAAGTCTGTGACAGCAAAAAAATCCTATTGGCATCAATCACTTGCAAATCTGCAGGTACCTTACCATTTAGTTTGTTATTGAGGCTTTAAATTCTGTCTCAACTTGCTATATTTTCTCTCTGGTTTATTCATTAAGATATCCATCACTATCATAGTTCATAAGAGTGGACTTTTTAATGAAAAATAAGTTTCTACGCAATAAAACTTGCTGAAGTGTTTGGACTTTCTCACCACATTTCACTTACCAAACAACATCTAAAGCCGAATTAAAAAATGACAAGCACTATCAATGGCAGCAACAGCAAAATTAGCATTTTTGTCGGTTGAATTATTTTCTGTTACAAATTCATCATCATCGGAGTGCTCAGTATCTGAATTACAGTCGTAATAATCAAGAAAACCTACCAATTCATCTTGGTTGAAGAAAAAAGAAATTCCAAATCGGAAACAGAAACAATTAGCCTTAACAACAACTTTGAGCAGTTGTTTGGAAAGGAAAAAGTTGTAACAGACTTGCAGCTTTCAGCTCGTTGCTTTTCACTGATCTTAATCTATTACAAAAGTTGTCTTCCCCAATTCAGTTTGACAACTCCAAAATTCATGTACTGGAGTCAAGCCGAAAACAAGCTCCTGCGCCGAGGGACCTTTATTTATTTTAACGTATAAAAGTAAAGGTGGTCTTGGCTACTAGCCTGAGTTCCCAACAATGATGACATATGAAACACTGGGTGTTAGAAAAGCGCCACTTTAATTCGTTGTAGTAATGATGATGATTTGATATGTTAGGTCTTAACATCGTCAAGCTATGCTGTAACAATTAATTGGTGAAGTAGTTAAATTGATTATTACTATTTTGTAAATCGATATTTATAGAAACGGGTTTAGTAGTGCCAAATCCCATATACTTTGCCTGAGACTGTCCAATTTCTACACATAGTTTACTTTAGTCTGTTCAATTCCAACCTATGTTTGCTATGTTGTGTCTCAAAGTAAATGGGATGAGCAGATCTTGTACAATATCATCTCGGAATTTTTTTATATTTTGTCCAGGCAACTTCTAACATTTAGCTGGAACAAAAAATTTTAACCATATAAACACTACAGTTGGCAACTGGCCATCTGAACATCTCTTGAGAGTGCAGCTGAAAGTTGGGTATTTTAAATCAATCTACGATTAACTGATAGGCTATTTAATGTGCAGTGTATGTTGTATGATGGCTTCTCTAGCAGTTGCTACACAAGCCCCCAAGTCATTACACAATTTACAGCTTTTGTTGATATCGATAACATTGTCAATATAAATGCATGCAGTTACCCCATCAAAACCTAACTATAACAATACAATCCACTCAATGACAAGCTACCTACACAAATAGAAAGGCTGGTATTAGGACCTAATAACGACTAAGTTAACTCAGAGTCATGACCTGATGAATAGGCCAAGTATTTTTGTGACATGGTAAAATCTGGATTCTCTCACAAGGCGGCTTCGTGCAGAAGTTATTCCTGAAGGTGACAGTGAGAAAAATGTTTGTTCAACAATTTGGAGCTGTGTTTTTGAGCGATGGTCAACTTATGCATAGAAAATCAAAAATAAATGTTCTACTTAAATATATATTTCTGTTTCACATACAGCAATGCTGAGCACTACAAGCAACCACAACAATAGCAATAATAGCAAAACATCATCAATGTCATGCAAGGAGGGTAGTAGCGGTTTTCAGTAACAACAATACTACTACTTTATTATGCTGACTAACTTTGTGCACTAGCATTAAATACATCAATGAGGCAATAGATAAGTTTTTTATATTTTTTCCATGGTTGGTGCAGTGATAGTGGTAGCTATTAGTAGTAATATATGAGCAGATCTCCCTACCAAGTGTTTTTTTGTGGATTTGATCTTGGAGTTTAGGCAATGGGTTACGACCTTGGATGAATTCGCCGAGTTTATATTGTATTTCATTTGAGGGGTACTTGAGTGGCATTTTAGTGGCATTTAAGTGGCATTTGAGTTTTGATTATTTTTTTACTTAATTTGAACTTATAGCATATAGATTTTGAATGCATGACATTCAAGTTTTGATAATTTTTTTACATAACTCAAACTCATATGATATTTTGAGAGAGAGGAGAAAATAATGAGGAGATATAACTACATTGAATCGATATATGATTATATACATTTATTACATAATAAGTAGCAAAATATTCTTGTATAATATAGCTAGAGTTAGTAAATACTAAGTAATACAAAGCACTACAACTTGTAATGACAATCAATGGATGATAGTCTTTTTCTTTACAATGTCGTCATTGTTGTACTGATGTTATAACTTAGGAAGGAAGACTTCTGTTCTATGTACTTTTGATTCCATAATGAACTAAAATAAAAAGTTATGTATTAGTATAGGATGATTAAACAAAAATGTAAAATAATTACATGAATTTGAATTATAGTTCTTTTTACATTGGTTAGTTAACATTATATAGTAAAGAAAAGTAACTCACCAAGTTATATTGTTCGGTTTGTTTTTTCTTGAGCATAATTTTCATCAAGTTTTTTTGATTCTCTCTCTTCTATCTAAAGCAAAACAAAAAATAATTGCTTTATAAATAGATATTATCTAATTGGAAGTATTACTTATCTCAGTTAGTTTACATTAAATAAAAAATACTCACTATGTTGTCTTGTCTGACATGCTCTTTTTGAATATAGTTTTCACCAGGGGGTGTTGGTTCTCTCAAAGATGTAGAAGATGTGTTTCCCACTCCCATTGAAAGCACTAAGACCTTGTTCTCAACAACCTCATCTGTAGTAAAGTACTTCATCTGGTTGGAATCATCAAGTTTGTTGGACAGGTTTTGAGCCGTTTCTATCGCTTGTAATGCTGTGAATGTGATTATATCATGTCGATGATAACCAAATCTACTAACTTCACGATTTCTTACAAGTATGACTCCTGTTCCAATTCGTTTGACGTTGCTAGCATGTTTTTCAGGTATATATAGAACTCTCATCATCAAACCATCATATTGCAAACATCTGTAGTTTACCAGTAGCGCATCCATCACCATTAGGTAATGTTAACTGAGTTGATATTTGAGGAGATTCAAAACTGATTACACTTCCAACAGCAAATTGAGAGAGTGTTGCGATACGAACCGTACTGATCAACTGAGTAGGTGTTTTTTTTTTATTAATTTACTTAGCTGTTTAGCTTCCTCAAGGGAAATATTGGATGGGAAGTTGATAGGGTGAAAGATTGGATGCTTGTCTGAATCGAATCCCATAAAAACCGCCAGTTTTGGAACATCTGGTTGTGTTGAAGCTAATTTGTTGTAATCCTCATTTCTCACCATAGACCTCACTTGTCGTCTGTTGCCAAATGTTTCGACATTGTAGCGAATAATGCATAAGTTTTTATATACATCCTCAGTTGGTCTTTCGATGGAGATTATCTCGAGAAGTGATGGCGTTTGATTTAAGTGAAGCCGTTGAAACCTTCCAATCATTACTCTGTCATTGGTATCGCAAGAATTGAGCAAACTAGCAGCATTTTTTGACAAGCAGGAAAGATGAGAAGGAGATGGTGCTTTCAAAGTCCAAGTATAGTCAATCGTTTTATTTCTATCCGAATCCCATGGCTTTGGTCGAATTGTTTTCAGTTTCCTTCTTATTATATGTGAATCAGGAGGGATATTTTCTTTATCATCAGAGTATAGTTCGAATGTTGAGAGAAATGAGGTATTACGGTCTTCATTCATATTCAGAGCGTTCAGTCAGAAGTTGGAACTGAAAAGAGAGTAAAAAATATGTAACAGATGGCTGGAATTTGAAAAATATTTTGAAAAGAATAAACTAACTAGATATTTATAAAATAAACCCATAATCAAAACCATAATAATTTTTCTGATGCATTATGAAGAAACTATTTGATCTTTTATTAATAAGAACAAAATATTAAAACATAAAATTAACTTTCTCAAGTATTATAGCAAATCTAGTTGAAGTTTTTTATCAATATATGTTAAAGAATTATTTAGTGATTCTCACCTTATTGAATGAAAGTCTTTCTATAGTTTCAAGTAAATGTAGTAGTTGCTGTGTAGATGTTGCTTCTTTGCTAGCTATTGTAGAACTGGATGCTTTCTGTGTGAAAACAGTGGTTCCTAAATGGCTAAAGCTGTACTAATTAACCCTATGAAAAATCATCTCGTGAAACCTTCTTTATAATATATCTATGACTAAGCAGTTTTTCACGCGATATTCCCGCGAAAGCATTGGTTTTTATTCGCGTGAAAATAAAAGTTTCACTCCCGCGAAAGCAACGGTTTCCATTCGCGTGAAAATAAAGTATTTATTCCCGCGAAAGCATTGGTTTGTATTCGCGGGAAAATAACATTTTTATTCCCGCGAAAACATTGGATTGTATTCGCGTGAAAATAAAATATTTATTCCCGCGAAAGCAACAGTTTCCATTCGCGTGAAAATAAATTATTTATTCCCGCGAAAGCATTGGTTTGTATTCGCGGGAAAATAAAATATTTATTCCCGCGAAAGCAACGGTTTCCATTCGCGTGAAAATAAGTTATTTATTCCGGCAAAAACATTGGATTTGTATTCGCGGGAAAATAACATTTTTATTCCCGCGAAAACATTGGTTTGTATTCGCGTGAAAATAAAACACTTATTCCGCGAAAGCAACAGTTTCCATTCTCGTGAAAATAAATTATTTATTCCCGCGAAAGCATTGGTTTGTATTCGCGGGAAAATAAAATGTTCATTCCCACGAAAGCAACAGGTTCCATTCGCGGGAAAATAAATTATTTATTCCCGCGAAAGCATTGGTTTGTATTCGCAGGAAAATAAAATTCTTATTCCCGCGAAAGCAACAGGTTCCATTCGCGGGAAAATAAAACATTTATTCCCGCGAAAGCAACGGTTTCCATTTGCGTGAAAATAAGTTATTTATTCCCGCGAAAACATTGGTTTGTATTCGCGGGAAAATAAAATATTTATTCCCGCGAAAGCAACAGTTTCCAGTCGCGTGAAAATAAATTATTTATTCCCGCGAAAACATTGGTTTGTATTCGCGTGAAAATAAAATATTTATTCCCACGAAAGCAACAGTTTCCAGTCGCGTGAAAATAAATTATTTATTCCCGCGAAAGCATTGGTATGTATTCGCGGGAAAATAAAATATTTATTCCCGCGAAAGCAACGGTTTTCATTCGCGTGAAAATAAGTTATTTATTCCCGCGAAAACATTGGTTTGTATTCGAGGGAAAATAAATTATTTATTGCCGCGAAAACATTGGTTTGTATTCGCGGGAAAATAAATTATTTATTCCCGCGAAAGCAACGGTTTCTATTCGCGTGAAAATAAGTTATTTATTCCCGTGAAAACATTGGTTTGTATTCGCGGGAAAATAACCTTTTTATTCCCGCGAAAACATTGGTTTGTATTCGCGTGAAAATAAAATATTTATTCCCGCCAAAGCAACAGTTTCCAGTCGCGTGAAAATAAATTATTTATTCCCGCGAAAGCATTGGTTTGTATTCGTGGGAAAAT
Organism: Cryptosula pallasiana; assembly: GCA_945261195.1. NCBI lineage: Eukaryota > Metazoa > Bryozoa > Gymnolaemata > Cheilostomatida > Cryptosulidae > Cryptosula > Cryptosula pallasiana. Next base: position 14,797,246 of record OX183134.1, on the reverse strand, counting down.
AAAATGTTCATTCCCGCGAAAGCAACAGGTTCCATTCGCGGGAAAATAAATTATTTATTCCCGCAAAAGCATTGGTTTGTATTCGCGGGAAAATAACATTTTTATTCCCGCGAAAACATTGGTTTGTATTCGCGTGAAAATAAAATATTTATTCCCGCGAAAGCAACAGTTTCCAGTCGCGTGAAAACAAATTATTTATTCCCGCGAAAACATTGGTTTGTATTCGCGTGAAAAAAAAATATTTATTCCCACGAAAGCAACAGTTTCCAGTCGCGTGAAAATAAATTATTTATTCCCGCGAAAGCATTGGTATGTATTCGCGGGAAAATAAAATATTTATTCCCGCGAAAGCAACGGTTTTCATTCGCGTGAAAATAAGTTATTTATTCCTGCGAAAACATTGGTTTGTATTCGCGGGAAAATAAATTATTTATTGCCGCGAAAACATTGGTTTGTATTCGCGGGAAAATAAATTATTTATTCCCGCGAAAGCAACGGTTTCTATTCGCGTGAAAATAAGTTATTTATTCCCGTGAAAACATTGGTTTGTATTCGCGGGAAAATAACACTTTTATTCCCGCGAAAACATTGGTTTGTATTCGCTTGAAAATAAAATATTTATTCCCGCGAAAGCAACAGTTTCCAGTCGCGTGAAAATAAATTATTTATTCCCGCGAAAGCATTGGTTTGTATTCGTGGGAAAATAAAATGTTCATTCCCGCGAAAGCAACAGGTTCCATTCGCGGTAAAATAAATTATTTATTCCCGCAAAAGCATTGGTTTGTATTCGCGGGAAAATAACATTTTTATTCCCGCGAAAACATTGGTTTGTATTCGCGTGAAAATAAAATATTTATTCCCGCGAAAGCAACAGTTTCCAGTCGCGTGAAAATAAATTATTTATTCCCGCGAAAGCATTGGTTTGTATTCGAGGGAAAATAAAATATTTATTCCCGCGAAAGCAACGTTTTCCATTCGCGTGAAAATAAGTTATTTATTCCCGCGAAAATATTGGTTTGTATTCGCGGGAAAATAAATTATTTATTCCCGCGAAAACATTGGTTTGTATTCGCGGGAAAATAAAATACTTATTCCCGCGAAAGCAACGGTTTTCATTCGCGTGAAAATAAGTTATTTATTCCCGCGAAAACATTGGTTTGTATTCGCGGGAAAATAACATTTTTATTCCCGCGAAAACATTGGTTTGTATTCGCGTGAAAATGAAATATTTATTCCCGCGAAAGCAACAGTTTCTAGTCGCGTGAAAATAAATTATTTATTCCCGCGAAAGCATTGGTTTGTATTCATGGGAAAATAAAATGTTCATTCCCGCGAAAGCAACAGGTTCCATTCGCGGGAAAATAAATTATTTATTCCCGCGAAAACATTGGTTTGTATTCGCGGGAAAATAAAATATTTATTCTCGCGAAAGCAACGGTTTCCATTCGCGTGAAAAGAAATTATTTATTCCCGCGAAAGCATTGGTTTGTATTCGCATGAAAATAAAATTTTTGGTCCCGCGAAAGCAACAGGTTCCATTCGCAGGAATATAAATTATTTATTCCCGCGAAAGCATTGGTTTGTATTCGCGGGAAAATAAAATTTTTATTCCCGCGAAAGCAACAGGTTCCATTTGCGGGAAAATAAATTATTTATTCCCGCGAAAGCATTGGTTTGTATTCGCGGGAAAATAAATTTTTTATTCTCGCGAAAGCATTGGTTTGTATTCGCGGGAAAATAAAAAATTTTATTCCTGCAAAAACATTGGTTTGTATTCGCGTGAAAATAAAATATTTATTCCCGCGAAAGCAACAGGTTCCATTCGCATGAAAATGAAATATTTATTCCCGCGAAAGCAACGGTTTCTATTCACATGAAAATAATGCTGATTCATAGCAGTGCAACTTAAGCTATATAAGAAGCACTGTTTTCATACAGAAAGCATTCACTTCATCGTTAGTAACTGAAGGAACAAGGTCTACTACATCATCATCTACTACAGCACTCCTTCTTCATCATTTGAATTACATAGGAAACAGCTGAAGTTCAAACAACTATGTGTATAATTCATCTAATTCAAAGAAAACAAGTCTTAATTTGTGATGTAAGTATTTATATTTTGTTTTAATTGTAATCAATTTAAACGTGAAGACATTTTTCTGAAAAACAAGATTATTCACTATTTAAGATATCAAAAACTGTTGTATGTAAGTTTTAATTATGTTTTATTATTATTATTATTTCAGGACTTCGAAATGAAAAAAGTACTCCTTCATCCAAATTTTCTAGAAAGTAGCTCAAGTTCAAACAAGTAGGAATATCATCCATTTTAATTTAAAGAAAGACAAGTCTTCATTTCTGATGTAAGTATTTACATTCTATTACAATAGTAATCAATTCAAGTATATTGAAAAAAATTGAAACTTTATTTTTTTTTATTTTTTGCTATAAAGCATTATCATTTTTTTTTAGAATAACAACGAACTAGATCAAAGGGAAAGAACTTTCCAACAAAACTTCAACTTGAGTAATAACTGAAGCTACTACTTATATTATATATAAATAATGTGTCGAGTAACAAACAACAGATATGTAGCAAATACTATTTATAACGAAAAAAAAGAAATGCGAGAAACTCGGAATTGTTTTAAAAATACTAAAGACTGCATTGAATGGATAGATGATAGTTTACTCGTTACTTCATCGTTGTTTTTACAACGAACTTTTCCTGATACCACTGCAATAACTTATGTCGTCGCAACTTATCCGGATAATCACTGTAGTCTTTTGTCATTAAAATTACAAAAAACTATTGCGCAACTTTCCCAAACGGACTTTTTCAAGTTCATTTGCAATGAACTCTCTTTTTATGAAAGAGAGACTTTAATGCTTGATGAAAGTTATCGAAGAAAATCATTTCTTACAAATTGGAGACAAGTAGGTAAACATTGTGGTGAAAACATGGCTGGAGCTGGTTTCTACAACCTTGAAAAAGACAACGCTGTTCGATGTGCTTTTTGCCGAGGGGTATTACTAAACTGGAAGGATGAAGATGAACATCCGATGAAAGAACATGCTAAAAGTTTTCCGTTTTGTCGATTTGTTAGAGGATTTAATACTCACAATCGCGTGTATAGACCTAGAAAACTACTTGCAGATGAAATGAAAAACATCTCAATTGTCAAAAGTTATACGATGGAAGAACAAAAAACTAGAAGAGGAGATTCAACTGCAGAAGTATTACCTCTAGGTATATCAATTGATCGTGCTGGTACACCACGTTTTGCTACTGAAACATCTAGAGAAGACAGTTTCAAACAATGGAAGGGTAAAGTCTCCATGAAACTCCTTTCCAATGCAGGTTTCTACTATACTAAGTTCGGAGATAGTGTAAAATGCTTCTTTTGCTCAGGTGAACTTAAAGAATGGGAAGAGAGTGATCTACCGTGGGAGGAACACTGTCGATGGTTCCCTGACTGTTATTTTTTACTCGGGAGTAAAGGTGAAGAGTATGTTGAGGATGTTTACATGAGAACAGACAAAGGCAAAAGGTGTAAGCGAGGGGTTGAAAAATATTGAGAAAAAGTAAAACAAATAACGCTCAACAATGACACTGAAGAAATGAACCTTATTTGCAAAAAACTAGGATACAGTCAAAACGATATCGAACAAGTTTTAGTGTTAAATGGAAAACCTTTTGAGCGAATAGGTTTTATGATTGAAGCCTTACATACTTTTGAAAATGATTTTACATCTGTTGAGAATTCGTCAACACTGTTAAAAAATGATGCTAAAACAATTGATTCCTTAAAAAAAGAAAAAGATCAGACTAAGCAAAGCAAACTTGCTCAATGTGTGTCTGAGTCACATGAAAAAAAAGTAATTGCAAATCATATCTCTCTTCCATGTGGTCATCTCATTTACTGTAGTGAGTGTAAGGAAAAAGCACTTACTGAATGCTCATCAGAAGTAAAACCTTGTCCAATCGATGGTTGTCAGGTTGAAATTAAAGCATTTATGAAGATCTACATGAGCTAGCATAACAATTAACCTCAAAAAAAAGATAAAGTAATGAATGATTAAATAGGTATTTCAATTTGAAAACGGATCATTCGCGTTTTGTAATTTAACGGAATAACAACAAATATGTTACGTGTTGAAGACTTTGCTCACCAAGAAGCTTCCGATGCTATAGGATCTAAGACTTTTTTGGCTGAGGTTTTTGATGAAATGTTGAGGATTTATTTTACGGAAGAATGTGTATACTGTGTACTAGGAGGAAGTTTTTACAAGCAAGCAACCAATCTATCACTGCTAAACTGTTACTGTTCACACGTTGATGATAAATGTATCACTTGTAAAAGATATGCTGAAATGGTTGAAGGCGCTACACCTACCAAAAAAGAATTGGGTGATGCTATCGACTGGAGTGATAGAAGACAAGTTTTGAAAAACGCTAAAATGGTTTTTTTGGTGCATGATGAATGGATTAATGCTTTTTTGGATCTTTCCTCTGATGATTTGAAGTCTCCCTTTATGTTAACAAATTTGAGAGCACGATTAAATCCCTACCTATTACCTACTAGTCAGAGCAAACTGGCTTATCAACGACTAAAGGATAAATTACTTGCGATAGCAGAAGGATATCCATATGCTTATACTCCTGATGAAAAAGAAGACTCAGTCAACCCGATAATACCTATTGATTCGACAAGTATATCTGAGGACTCATAAAAGAACTGCTACAAAAAATGTTGCTTCATTTATCTCTGAACTACAGAAGAAACATGAGTGGAAAAACTGAAGGATTCAAGTCAATTGCTACATTGGCTGATTTTGTTCCTAAGTTCATAAGGACTCATTTTGAACACATTCCTTTAGAGCGTTCAAATCCTCTTTTTGTTCAACTCATCACCGAAGAAGTATTTTAATTTGTGTTAGGATTCAATCTAGTTCGTAAATCAATACAAAGCATGCTTTTGAGCTGTAATTGTATTTCAAGAGCAAATCCTCTCGAATGCTTAAACTGTTCTAGGAGCTTTGATCCAAAAGTATGCTGTCCGCAAGACAAGTTGATAGATTTTGAAGATCTCAAAAGAGCGATCGAACTGATTGATATTAAGCAATGTTTGAAAGATGCTGAACTAGGTGATTTGATAGATATTTCGATTTTAAGAGGTGTGACTTCATTTCGCTGGACAGGAACACATGTTCTTTTGTCTCAATCTCGATTGGAACCATACTTACATTTTGGTAGCCACTTTGATGAGATTGTTTCACATCTTCAAAATCAGCTCAGAGAGCTGAACAAACCACTAGCCGCTTACATATAAATAGAAAGAACATCAAGAAAGAAAGTATTCAACTCTCAACACTGAAAGCAAAAACATTTTAAAAAATGAGCTGCGTATTTATCTTGCTATTAGCACTAACATTTCCCAATGTTAGTGGAGTATTCTATACCAATGAAATTGATGAATGTATAGCCGGAGTTATGGATAAAAGCGATGTCTTGGTTTTTTCACCTTTCGAAAGGACTATACGATATAAAGATGAAAATGGAACAAACTGTGTGCGACTCTACCCTCCTGACTTATTATATTGTGGTTTTTTCATCCCTCAAAGTGCTTCTTGGATCTGCAAGGACACAACTTCTACAGATTCTGTGTCTTGTAATACTACAACAAAATATGTTTTGAATCAAGAGGAATGTGAAATGGGTATAACAAATAATACGGAAGGACTTACTCAAAATACAAAAATATATCGAAATGGAAATTTATGTGCATTTCAATACAACTGTGAACGTGTGATCTGTCCAATGAGAAGACAATTTATGACATACAAATTTGCATGCGTGCAATGTGTTCATTCCGATCATTCGATCAACAAGGAACCAAAATCAGTTAACATCACTAACATCAAAGATTCATCACTTTCGACTTTTGACAGTTTCAAAACTAGTGGAGTGTATTATAGCAACAAAATTGATAAATGTCTAGCTGGAGTTATGGAAAAAAACGATGTCTTGGTTTTTTCACCTTTTGAAAGGACTATACGATATAAAGATGAAAATGGGGAAAACTGTGAGAGACTCTACCCTTCTGACTATATATATTGCGGTTTTTTCATCCCTCGAAACGCTTCTTGGACCTGTAAGAGTAAAGATTCTATAGATACCGAGGAATCAATTTCAGCTAACATCACCATCAATGATATCGAAGGTGTAAATGAGGAATCAAATCCAGCTAACATCACTAACATCAATAAAATCGAAGGTGTGAATTCAACATTTTCGAGTTTCGACAGTTTCAATGTCAGCAAAGTACTTTATGCCAATGAAATCGATGAATGTATAGATGGAGTTATGGAAAAAAATGATGTGTAATTTTTTTCACCTTTTGAAAAGAGTATTCGATATAAAGATGAAAATGGAACAAACTGTGTGAGACTCTATCCTTCCAACTATTTACATTGTAGTTTTATTATCGCTCAAAACGCTTCTTGGATCTGCAAAAGCAAAACTTTTACAGATACCCTGACCTGCAATACGCCAACAAAATACACTCTGAAACAGGAGGAATGTGCAATAGGGGTTAAAAATAATACGGAAGGTCTTACTAAAAATACAAAACTATTTTGGAATGATGAATTATGTGTATTTGAATACAACACCTCACGTTTGATTTGTCCACCAACAGAAGTGTTTGAGTCAACCAACTTTGCATGTGTGGAATGCAATCATTTGACCAATGAGAAGCCAAAAATAGCTACTATCATCACTAACATCAATGGTATTGAAGGTGTAAATTTGTCATTTTCGAGTTTTGAAAGTTTGAAGTCTATTCAAAACAAGATTATCATCAGCATCACATGTCAAGGAGATAACAAAGACAAATGCGATCCCAAAGTTATATATATAGAACTTTAGTGGGAGCATATTAACCAAAGTCCACCGAAATGCAAGACAGTTAACTCTAGATGATGAAAGCATAAACTAGGTTAAAAGTCTCTCTCTCTGAATAAAAATGAAATATCGAATCTATCTTCTATTATTCCCAGTCCTAAGCAGTTATTGTCTTGCAACAGAGATTCAACCATTCACTTTATCTCATAGACAGTCTGGATGTTTTTCGGGAACTCTTAATATGGAGGCGGTTAATTCAGTAACTCATATTTTAGGAAAAAACTTGAAATATCGTATGCATATACTCACATGTTTCATGCAGTTTTCTCACCAACGTAGAACCTGTGACACTTATGATATGTGGCCTCAAGAATACTTTGTTTGCAAAACCAATGAAGCTTTAAATTACATTCGTTTATACAACGAAGGACTACTACCTACGATTCGAAGAACAACTTCAACAATCACCACAACTCCGCAGACGACGACAACAAAAATTACAAACGAGTCACTAGTTCCAGCTTTATCACCATCAATTCCATCTCTTCCACAAGCTCTGGGTTTAGTCGATTTAATTTTGGAACACCCAAGCCCTACAAACTCTACTATATACAATTATGAAGAAATCGAAACAACTACTGATTGTGTGTGTGATAGATACATCATATGCGAAAACAATTCAGCAGAAATTACAAATTCAACACCATCGATTTATAGAGTTTTTGTTTATAATGACTTGGAGGATTTTTCAAAACTTTCTCTATCTATATTGGAAGATAGTAAACTTAAACTTGAAGAAAATCTTGTCATCGTGATTGAACCTGAATGTGATGATATTTCTTGTAAAGTCATCAAATACTTTACAAATTAAAAAGTTTTTATAGACTTTAACACTATATATTCATCCTATTACACTTTATTATGATATATATTTTATTACATTCTCCAGTAAGCAAATAATGTAATACTTATTATGTAATAATAAAACTATAACAATAACTATAGCGTTCTAGATGGTTATATCATATACAAAAACAATTCAGTGGGAATTACAACTCCATCAAAAATGTTGTCATATGAGTGCCATACATTCAAAATCTATATGCCATATAAGTTCAAATCAAGTAAAAAAATAATCAAAACTCAAATGCCACTTAAATGCCACTCAAATGCCACTCAAATACCCCTCAAATAAAATACAATATAAACTCGGCGAATCCATCCAACGCCGTAACCCATTACCTCAACTCCAAGACCTAATCCACAAAAAAACACTTGGTAGGGAGATCTGCTCATATATTACTACTGCTATTATCATGCTAATAAAAGCAAATATCATCATGTAGCAGATTTCATCTGCCCACTACTTTTCCACTTTTCCGCTGTCATCGAGCAAACTGCTGTCTGCCGGCACAATTAGACAGTCAGCCTCTCAACGTCTGACAGTAAACACTCAACCCCTCCCCAGAATTGACCCCGAGCTCGCATGGAACCTACAACTAGTTGCAAAGGAGTACCGTCGACTTGTACAACTGTAACGAGGGCAAGACTCCTGCATACGCTCAGACCTTTCAAGTAGTAAAAGCAATTATTCTCATCCAGAATAAAAGAAGGCAACGTAAAAGTGACACGTAATAACATGCTGCCATGCAATGCCGTATAACACACTAGTTGTACTGCAAGGAAATGAGAGAAGGTTCTGCCTTTTATAGGCAGAGTGGCAGGAAGTGCCAAGAAGTGTTTGGCATAGTTTGCCAAAAACTCCAATCACACATGAGAATAACACGATTACACCAATGATGCAATAAATAAACACTTCCGGGCTTGTTGGATTGCTCAGTTGGCGTTCCGGATGCATGAAGACCATCAGATGGACCATTGTTAAATAGCTGCCATACGCGGGGCTTATGCAGGAGAAGGGTGCCTTGCACCCCATTCGTCCCTGCACCCTTTCCCTTCCCACCCAGATAATTTTTCTAAAAGCACCACCTCGATTGTTTTCTAGATAAGCCACTGCTAGGTGGTACCCAATGGAACCACCACCAGTTGCTACGCAACCACACAAACTATTACCAAGTTTACCAGCTCGTGTGATACTGTAACCATGTCAATATGTTTGTACACAATCACTACATCAAGTCTTATTTACACCATAACAGGCACCTAATACAAGCTATCCATGGTATTTGTAAAGTAGCCACGAAAAGTTTTAATTCAACGCACAACAGCTGAAAACATCCAAAAATAAATATTTTTATATTCTGAGATGAGCAACCGCTGGAAGATTGATGAAAAGGCCGTTGACCAACAATGTACTCAACTGTTATATGTAGTATTTAGTACATGTGGAACTTATTAGTAATACTAGATAATTTGAAAAAGTTTTCTTCTTTTACAGTCAACATAAATGACGGAGAAATCATCATAAAACAAATTTTTTCTCTATTTAGTGAATGTTCTATATCAACTGCAGCAAGTTTATTGCGTGAGAGAAGCTGGCTAAAGGCTAGACCACGTGTTGCGCCATGGTTTATGGTACTGATCAAAACATACGAAATAAATCACCCAAATGAATGTTACTGGTTCTTGCTTTCTTGTCCAGAGTTGGTTGAAGAGGGAAGCTCTCCCCACTGGAGATTACTTTCTGTCGATAGGGAATTAGTCCAAGTCCAACTAATAAGCAAGCTGTGATATGTCATAGTCGATCTTAAAGTTCAAAATGAACTGGATAGGTGATTGATTTTGTGATAGAATTTTGCGCACAATACCAGTAAACAGTTAAGCGTTACAGGCACCTACATGATTTGACGTGCGTCTGAGGTCCATAGAAACCCTCTTGCTCAAGCACAACCAATGACAGTGGTTGTTTTCATTGCTGAAGCAGCCAGCATTGCCAGTATGGCAGTAAGTACTCCCCAGCAAATCATGGATCCCTGCAAGACAGGGATTGAGTTTCTATTGTTGGTCATAGACCCCTGGGAAATATCACTGCGCCTGAGTAACTTTATGGCTAATGTGGGAATTTAAGAGATTATATAAAACACATTTCAACCAGGATGAGTGGTTAAGTGTTAACTTGCTACATGCAATGAACCCTTCATGAAACTTCAGTTATTTTAGTGATCCATGTTTACCAAAACCAATGCATGTATTGAAAGCTCCCATAGCCAATACAAATGGATTTTTCAAATCAGCCTTGGGACGTTAAAAAACGTATCATGGCGCAGAATCATATCTTGCAATCACAATAGTGGTAAACTTCTTTGCCTCTCATTAATAGTTACTGAGAAAATGAGTTTTAAAAATGACTCTCTTAGCACCAAAATTACTTTGTTTCGTGTTCGCACAGTGGTGGTTAGTATTACGCCTCATTATTGATGCATTAGAGTGAAATCCGTGACGCATGACCAAGCGAGCGTAATTAATTTGTGGTTAGTTACTAATTACTTTGCGGTTATGTATATTAAAAAAAGTTATGTTTTTATTTGGCAAGGGAATTATTAAATCTATTTTCAGACCTTCAGATGTAAATGATCTATAACAAACAATATATCAACAGGTCGGTAATCTGATAGGCTGGTGATATAACATGAACTAAAAACATATGGTCCAATTGCGCACTCGGAAATTTCTTGTTTGCAACGTGGTTTTTAACCATTTTTTCTGAAGCCTGCACTTATGTAAGCAGTGCAGTGATTGGTTAGTCTCATTCAGCAAAGTGTATCCCATTAAATCTTTTTAAAATTTGTTTTTAGCAGCATATAGTCCCAAGTTATTAAAAATTTAGTAATTCCCGAATATTCGGAATCTGAAAAAAACCTGGTGCTACAAATATTTATATCGATGCTTTTGACGTGTGACATCAAATTTCATGATCAATTTGTAGACGCTACATTGGGAAAAACTTAACAGCCTAATGAAGTCGGGATGGTTATGATGAACTTTGGTAGCGTAAAATTGACGGAAACCATTTCATTTATTGCATGTCAGTAGTTTTTTTCCGCTCAGGCACAAATTGATAACAAATAGCTGTTGTAAAAATCGATTTCAAAGTTAACCATTTAGTAGCAAACGGCTAGCAATTTCCTAGTTGATAACATTCCTTTGTACTATGAAAACTATTATTAAGTTTTAGCGCATCAAACACTCTTATCATTGGCTGGCACACTCTTATATGCGCTTTTTTTCTTGTTGCTTCATTCATTTCATAACAAGATAATGTGAGAAAAGAGTTGGTAGAAAAAGAGATGATGGGCTCAACTATGCAATAGAATCTATCCATCCAAGGGCATCAGTTCTGATCTGGTTAGCAGATATTCCTAAATCAGGTTTGGTGCATAACACCTGTGGGTAGGTTTCCACCATCTTCCACTGCAAAAGTCCCAATCAAACTTGACAGCCTATTCCAAAAGGAAGCACATCGGTACCTCATTGTAAAAACATGTTGTACCCAATAGTACCATTACCAGTTGCTACGCAGCCGCACCAGCTACTACTAAGTTAACAAACTCATGTGATAATGATTGCAATGCCAATATATTTGTACAGCACTTATCCATCAAAGCTTATCTACACCAAACCAACCGTTCAATGCAAGCTAACCATGTCATTAGTAAGGTAGCCACTGGGAGTGTTAACTCTTCACAAAGTGCTTTGAAACAGTGAAAGTATGTTATTGCGCTTCCTGTGACATACACAGACACTAAAACATGCTGACTCTATCTATGTGTGTACCGATATTATAATTAGTTTCCGTGTAAATGATTTGTAAATTTTAATAATAGATAAAACTCTGTTGGCCTACATAGTTTATGCATAGCAATTACAACTAGGTATTCTTTTTGTTAATGTTTATTAAACCTTCAAAATCGCTTCTTTTTCATGAACTCTGCTGAGGGTGTTTCTAACTTCCTAAATACCAACATTTCATTCTGAATTAAGTTTGCTATAAGCTTTATCAATATTTCATGTTAGTTACCAGTAAGTCATTGAACAGTTTTGAAACAAACAATCAGCCTCAGATTGTTTTCTTTTGTCATGAGACAAACTTTATTTAGCATTTAGGACTATAATGCATAAGAATACACAACAAGCTCAGCCCAAAGTGGATTTGAGTAACCCCTTCAGTTATTCATCCATCAGTTCACTTTCTGAGATAGTCTTGAAATGAGGACCTCCATATTGGGGACTGAACTTAACGAAGCTTATTCTAGCTTTCATAACCTCAAGTTATCTGCAGGGGCTTGAGCTGTTATCTACTGGCTGTTGGTTATTTATGTCATATGTTACTGTACACCACAAGTTACCACTTTACATTATCGGTTTATTAGATGTCTAGTTATGACTGAGTTCTTCAGTTTGTAGGCAGAGTCACCTCATGTGATCAGTTTAGTTACAAGGCTATTCTTCAGGTGGGTGTGTATCGCTGGTCAACTCAGATCAGCTGAGTTGGATCGCTTAAGGATTTTCAGCGAGTCTAACAAAGTTTTTTGCTAAACTGGCCATCCGTGGTTTAGCAATACACAACCACACTTGTATTGTTCCAGTTACTTTGCGGGGGCTGTAAAGTCCTCTTGCATCAGCTACTGATGGTCTAATTCTAATCCATGGCTGATATGGTAGTTTGATTGATTAATTGATACACAGTTTGATGTAGGCAAAGGCTTCAGTTGGTGCTAGGTATAGGTGATGAAGCTATTTAGAGAAAATCACACATTCGGTTTGGTTTCTCTACTCATTTCAAATATGCTCATGTATAACTGATAGAGTGTTTTAGCAGTCGAACGTTACTGGGTGTAATTGTTTGGTGTAATCAAAGTACACATCGTTTATCCTGGCTGCAAAAATTGATAATGACTGAAGTGACGAAGCCTCCCTATGCTGGCTACATCTTTGTCTCATAGTTCTTTCCAGGTGCAAATGTGTACTTACAGGTAGTTTCAAAAACTTACCTCAGACTATTCAAATCCAATCCAAGTTGGTTTGGCTGCACCTCGAAGTAAAGGGCATGAAAAACCTTTTACAATATTTCCTCATTAATAATTGTTTGTCCGATGCTCAAGCAAGAAACTAATAATAGTTAGCTGCAACCAGAATTGATATCTAATTTATTGTTATAGTTGTGAACTGGTCAATAAATGTATGACCAAGAACATCTTTTGAGAATACAAACCGAAGATTGAGTACATCAAACCTACCTACTATTAACTGATAGACTGTTGAATGTGCAGTGCGAGCAGGTTGTATCAGATGGGATCATTAGAAATTGCAACACTTGGGCCCGAGTCAATACAAGGTTTACAGGTTTTATTGGTGTTAATGGAGTTATCCCACCAACGCCAAACTACAACATAACAACCCACTCATGACCACCTACCTACATAACTGGGAAGACCGGCATTAGGAGCTAGAGGCTAAGTTAACTCAGAGTATATACCAGACGAATAGGCCAAGTATTTTTCGTGTTGGAGAGTAAAACTGGATTCTTTCACAAAGTGGCTTTGCACAGCTTTCATTCCTGAAGACGACAGAGAAATAAAAAGCGTGTTTAAAAGTGAGATGTATTCTTGAAAATGCGTCGATTTGTGTTTATGAAACTAAAAATAACTGTTTCATGTTCACAGACATTCTTCTTTTGGGGAAACTGAGACTGAACAGTAAGAGCTACAACATCTGTAGCAACAATAGCAAAACATCATCGTCATGGTTGTCGTCGTCGTCGTCGTCGTCGTTGCCGTCATCGTCGTCGTTGTCGTCGTCGATCGTTGTCGATCGTCGTTGTTGATCGTCGTCCTCGATCGTTGCCGTCAATCATTGTAGTTGCTCGTCGACGTCAATCGTCATTGTCGATCATCATCGTCAATCATCGTCATTGAACGCCCGCCGTCGCTCATCGTCGTCGATTGCCGTCGTCAATCTTCATAGTCGATCGTTGTCTTCGATCATCGGTCCTCGTTGTCTCCGATTGTCGATCGTCAGCGTCATCATTGTCATCGTCGTCATCAATGTCATCAATGTCTTCACCATCACTTCATTCACTGCCGTCACTGCCGTCGCCGCCTTCATCGCAATTGTTGTCACCGCGTTGTCCGCCCTTGTCGTGGTCATCACCGCCACCACCGCCGCTGTCACCGCTGCCACCGCTGCTGCTACCACCGCTGCTGCTGCTATGATGGAATGATTTTAAGTAACAGCTCAGTAATGCTTCACGATGTCAGATACCAGTGTGCAACGCGTCGTCATACATTTTGAGGCCATAAATTGTTTTACATGTTCTTACCTTGTTGCCACAGTGATAGCAGTAATTATTATTATGTTACTAATAGTAAATATTATCACTAAATGGCTCAAAACATGCTTTCAATAAATATCATTTAGTTTAAACCGTCCAAGGTTGAGTGCGGTTCAAAATTAAATTAAAGGGGTTGCCTTCTCCCACATAAATTAATTTCTACAGACTAAGTCAATGCAGACCTAGTACTGGTTTTTTTTCGAATAATTCATCAAGTTATACACAGCTATGAAGTGATGTTTGTAAAACTCGACTAGATAACATTGAAGTGGAGGCTCGGAAATGTTGGCATTGAAGTGCATTGAATTGCAAAGCAAAACATTGCAACAAGCATGTTAGTTCCTGAAACTATGTTTTTCAAAGTCGGCAGTTTTATTAGTTTTTATTACAACTATTATTGAGTACTCAACTGCCTTCATGTGACAATATTTCACAACTGAAAATCAGAAAAAGTAGATGAACATTTTTGATCAAAATATACAGGTTTAATTTTTGAATTGGCTAAACAAAAATTGAAGACCAAATAAGAGAGGTGCTAAAAATCTACATCCCATTCTGTTTTTTCACTATATAACCTAAAATAGTCACTATTTCAAAAAAAGGAAAAAATGGCACTACAGAATAGTAATGAAGGTTGGTTAAAGTTAGTTTGAAACTACAACCTTCATGAATGAGTTGCAATTACCTTTTTCTTATTCATCATAAGATATTAAAATGGAGCTGCCACTTGCAGGTATTACCATTCATTGACCTCAGGTTCACATCTTAATAGATCTCCATTAGGCCTGTAATACGTAATTATATGTTGTGAGTTAGTTCTTTACGTAGATTTATGATACCTAATGGATGAGGATCTATACACTCTGAGTGCAGTTAACCAAAGGATGTTTACAACATTTGACCTGTTGTGTTTTTGCTCTCGAGGTTGTCTACATAGTGTTATTGTAAAAGAAAACCATTCAATAAGTTTATTGTTTTTCCAGTCACCTCCTATGCTAGATTTTAATTTACGGAAGCAGTACCAAATTTCTAAAAAGCTAAATAAATCGCAGAGTTCCTTGTGTTGACATTGCTGTAAGCACATGGACTCAAAACAAAACACTTGAGTACAATCAGAAATAAAACATTGGATGTTGTTAGATGCACAAGGGCCAACCCACAGATCAAAAAAACCTCTATCTAGTTGTGCACAAACATTATTTGTAGTTTTTGTGCACATGACCAAGTAAGTTGAATACTTCAGAAAGTTTTTAGACTTTCGAAGTCAGCAACATAAACTAGTTAGATGTAAAGAAGACACTGGTTTCATTGGTTTATCAAAGTCCCTGCTGAAGCTGACACATGCTCTTTGGTGATGAAGAGTTAGTTTCAGACCAAAATATGTAAAATGTATAACATGCTGTAATTGTACTTACTAGTGTGAATGAATTGCATATTAGAACAATATCTGTAAAACTGCATCTCACATACTCAATAGATCAAAAGAGAAGTAACCCTCCACAGGCCTATATGGTGCATATTCTCTCTGGTAAAAGCTCAGTTTAACATCTCCTTATTCTAAAACTGCTACTTTAGGAATGCCATCAACTTTAGACAGCCAGCTGAGTATCCATTTTGGCTGGGTTAGTGCAGAGTAAATAGTTACGATTGATACCTTCTGGGTAAATGATCATTTTATTTCACTCCTTGCCGTTGATTAAAGTTACACACACTGTTGGTATCAACAACCAGCCTATCACAAAAACAAATCTGAAATCATAATAGTTTGCTAGAGAGAAAACTTGTCTGACAAAAACAGTTATTTGAGCTGTCTGTTTCTAGATTGATGTAGAGGTGCAGATGACAATGATGAGCAGGGTTATGTAATCTATCATTTAAGTAAACAGTTCAAAACTATGGGTGGTAATAAATGTAAAGAACCAACTGATGAGTTGGGCGGAAATGAAAGTAGAGAGTCAACTGATGAGTTGGGTGGAAATGACAGTGGACAGTCCACTAAAGAGTTCCGTGCTCCTAGCTCTCGTGGAGGTAAGTGTATACATAACATAGAAATGACCTGGCAACAGCAAGAAATCAGTTAACAAATTGTGATAATTGAGAACAAATATTTTATGAAACCTGTTAAGTTGGAACTAAGTGAACCATGTTTCTTTGAGAACATGAAATATCTTTTATTCATTTTCTATCGTGATTTCCTGCTGTACAAATTAAATAGCTATTTGTTCCTTCAGAGTTGGGTTTTACTAGCAATAATCGTTCATCAATAGCTTTTACAAAACTGGTGAATCAAACTTAGTATGCAGCATAATCATTAATTTAAAATGTGCACAACTTTCGTTTTCCTGCTATTGGTATCAAAATTGATTTAAAATCAATATTTTTTTAACTGAAAAGAAGAACTACAATACCTGCGGTAAAGATATTATAGGTAAGAACTTCTTGTTCTTCTAATTTTGGTAACAAAAGTATATTTGTTTCACTGGTTATTGTTAGATAACTCATGGTGTGTTTGAATCGGTTAATAATTTCGAAAAAATAATTAAAAATCTAAAAGATTACCCACTACTTGCTGCGTGTTACTACTACTTGCTGCGTGTTACGACTGTTTTTTTGTGAGTTATTCAGGTCTTCCACCACTCATTTTGTTAATTTACCAGTTTATTCTTAAACCATATGATTTCGGTGTCTTATGTGTACATCTGTTCTGCTATACTTAAAATTCTCCAATTTTCACAAGTAATGGATGTACTAGTTTATAGAGAATAAAAAATAACATAGCCCTTTGATTGATACCAAATGACATACATAGTCACAGTTGCTACTGTTCCAAACCCAGCCCTGTTAGTCCTACTATTACTATGAGCTTCTCCAGGGAGGGCTCTCCTCAAGGCATCAATGCTGTGAGTCACTTAGTAGCAGCATTCCTTGACAGCTGATAAGCCATTTGTGCATGAAGCGCATCAGCCATAAACTCTTATTATCTCTACTATTATGGAGATGGTACAACATAAGAAAACAAACTAAATGCCACTAAATTGAAAAAACTTTATAGTTAGTATTTCAACATAAGCAAACGTGTGAATGTAGATGACTATTAAAACCTCCAAGAACATAACTTACGGTTTCCTTGATACCCTTAAATCGCACAATCATGGCTTCTGCTATTGGAGTACCTGATATAATTGTGGACCTCCTGCTTTTTTTCTCCCTCCAGGATTTGTAGTACTGTTAGCTATTCTAGTACTATTGTATAAAGTTTACCCAAGTGGCAGGCCTCCTACACCACTACAATACCAATCTAACAACAGTAGTAATATATGAGCAGATCTCCCTACCAAGTGTTTTTTTGTGGATCTGACCTTGGAGTTGAGGCAATGGGTTACGGCGTTGGATGGGTTCGCCGAGTTTATATTGTATTTTATTTGAGGGGCATTTGAGTGGCATTTGAGTGGCATTTAAGTGGCATTTGAGTTTTGATTATTTTTTTACTTAATTTGAACTCATATGGCAGCTAGATTTTGAATGTATGGCATTCAAGTTTTGATAATTTTTTTAGAAAATTATATACTTAATTCTAACTCATAGGGTATATAGATTTTGAATGTATGATATTTGAGTTTTGATAATTTTTTGTAATTCCTACTCATATGATATCTTGAGAGAGAGGAGAAGAGGAGAGAGGGGAAAGGGAAGCATTAGCCCTCTAGATGATTAAAATTTACAGTAAACTTTGTGTAATACAAAGTACTTTAACTTCATTTAATCACTTGAGACTACATATCATCAGCATTTGAGATCAGTTTACATATAAGAATAATTGTATTTGTATACATCTAGAGAGGGGAGAGAGGAAAAAGGAGAGTAGTTAGAGGAGAGATAGGAGATATCTTGAGAGAGAGGAGAGAAGATACCATTAGTCCTTTAGATGATTAAAATTTACAGTAAATTTTGTGTAATACATTTGTAACTTTGACTCATATGATATCTTGAGAGAGAGGAGAGAGGGAAAGAGGAGAGAGGAGAAAGGGAAGCGTTAGCCCTGTAGATGATTAAAATTTACAGTAAATTTTGTGTAATACAAAGTACTTTAACTTCATTTATTCACTTGAGACTACATATCATCAGCATTCGAGATCGAGTTTACATATAAGATTAATTGAATTTGTATACATCTAGAGAGGGATGGGAGATGAGAGAGGTTAGAGGAGAGAGGTTAGAGGAGAGAGGTTAGAGGAGAGAGGTTAGAGGAGAGAGGTTAGAGGAGAGAGGTTAGAGGAGAGAGGTTAGAGGAGAGAGGTTAGAGGAGAGAGGTTAGAGGAGAGAGGTTAGAGGAGAGAGGTTAGAGGAGAGAGGTTAGAGGAGAGAGGTTAGAGGTTAGAGGAGAGAGGTTAGAGGAGAAAGGTTAGAGGTTAGAGGTTAGAGGTTAGAGGTTAGAGGTTAGAGGTTAGAGGAGAGAGGTTAGAGGAGAGAGGAGAGAGGAGAGAGGTTAGAGGTTAGAGGTTAGAGGTTAGAGGAGAGAGGTTAGAGGAGAGAGGTTAAAGGAGAGAGGTTAGAGGAGAGAGGTTAGAGGTTAGAGGTTAGAGGTTAGAGGTTAGAGGTTAGAGGTTAGAGGTTAGAGGAGAGAGAGAGAGAGAGAGAGAGAGAGAGAGAGGGAGGGAGGGAGGGAAGGAGGGAGAGAGAGGATACCATTAGTCCTCTAGATGATTAAAATTTACAGTAAATTTTGTGTAATACAAAGTACTTTAACTTCACTTATCCACTTGAGACTACATATTATCAGCATTCGAGATCGAGTCTACATAGAAAAATAACTGTGTTTGTATATATCTAGGGAGAGTTTAGAGGAGAGAGAGAGAGAGAGAGGAGACTTGAGCATAAATATTTCTTTTAGTTATATATATATATTTACAGTTAGTATGTTTACCATACATGTAATCACCATTAATTTTTGATTTTATTTAAAAATTATTATTATTTCTGGTAAAAAAACTACATTAGTTAAATTTTAAAATCATATGACTAAAACTTGTGTCAATTTAGTATCAACTGCATTATATATTTACAATATTACTTTGTAATTATTAGTGAAAGAAATTATGAAATACCGGCGAGTAATTAAGTAATTCAGTAAGGAAATTGGTTGGAAACGTAGTAGTATTATTTAAATACAGCATTGCTTTGCAACAACTATTAATAAAAGCAATTATGAATGTTGATGAGTAACTAAGTAATCTAGTAAGGAAAACTGATTGAAATCACGGTAATATTTGTTAAAAGATACTTGCAACATGTTTTATCCACGAAAAAATCAAACAATTTTCAAATATTTACGAGTAACTAAGCGATTCAGTAGGAAAAACCAACTGAAACACGCAATATCCGTTTTTGAAATATTTACGATAAACACAATTGGGATATTGCTGTTATCAAAGAAATCAAGCGAGTATCAAATGTTTATGAGTAACTAAGTGATTCGGTTGAAAAAAATCGATTGAGAACATGTGAAATCCCTTACAAAATATTTTACGTCAAGTTAGCAACGAGAAAATAAATATTTCTTAGAATATCCGCTATAGCGAGTTACGATAATTTTGTACGCACCTTGAAGGTTTTCCGTCCATTTTCGGTCAGATCAAAATTTATGCGAGACGTTTTAGGTATTATTTCAGTCGACGTAATGTTACCAGTTCATTTTCACAAGTTTTTAAAAAGTAATTAATTATAATATAACGCAAGTGTCACTTCACTAATAAACTCATTCCAGAAAAGTCATTAATCATCATCTCTCGCCTAATCCTATATGTTTTGATCTTTTTAATGTTATGCGTTATAAAGCCGCTCGAGAAAAGTCATTAATTACACCTAAGCACTATTTATTATCATGTTATTTTTATTTAAAACAAAACAACGAACATCCATAGATGATGGAATTATAGGTTGAATTCAACCTAAAAAGGAAGAGAACTTGATTGCATTTATCTCCTGTTTTTTATTGTTTGATTACATATTAGTTAATACAGCTACAACCTTTCATTAAAACGGATTTGTGGTTTCACTTCTAATTCTAGTTATCTCCGGTATCATCTAAAAAACATGAAAAAAGCATGACTTTATCCACTTGTTTTGTTAGTTAGACTGTTACTTTTCTTAAAATATCTCATTGTTTTTTTGTGTGAAATACAAACAATGTATCAACATACATAGTGTATTTTTTATTCTTAGGAAGCTGTTTTGTCTAATAAATCAAGAGTTATATGTTACATATACATATTTAAATGCTATCAGATATCTTTAAAGTGTTTATTACATTCCTAATTCATACTTAATGTTGTAAACTATAATTGAAGCTCTCACATTTTAATTTACTGTCTGATGATATAAAGATGGAGCTACACTACATCAATGTTTTGCTGTTGATGTGTCTATATGATTGTTTGTGGATATGTTTAGTTGACTACATATTTCGAAGTAGTGTGTGTTGTAGTAGAGTATATTAATAAACTGCAATTGAACTAGTTATTAAATGCTATCAGATACCTGTAAAGTATTTTATTACATTCTTAACTCATACTTAATGTTGTAAACTATAATTGAAACTCTCACATTTTAATTTACTGTCTGATGATATAAAGGTGGAACTACACTGCATCAATGTTTTGCTGTTGATGTGTCTATATGATTGTTTGTGGATATGTTCAGTTGACTACATAGTTCGAAGTAGTGTGTGTTGTAGTAGAGCATATCAATGAACTGCAATTGAACTAGTTAATCACATATCATATTTTTGCTATAAAAATATGTTTGAAGGATGTGAGTTGTCATTCAAATGAAATGTAAGTTTCGTCCTAGCTAGATATATTTAAAAGAGTATAAATATAGGGCTTGTAAAATTTGTTTGTCCCATGCTCTACATTCAAAAACTTTAGCTAGGTAGAAAGAAAGTTTACAGGAGTGTATGTAGAGCTTAAGCTTATTAATCTATCTAATCTCTATCTTCCTATTTTTTTAACCAACTTCCCAATTGACTTCCACTTTTTTTAAAAAACAATATCATTTATCATAGTAATGATCAGAAAATCAGTCTACAAATTAATCTTGATAAATGACTTCAATGTTTTGTATATAAGAGAAAGTATTTTTTCTAAGCAGTATCAGTTTTCATTTACACTAAGTACAATTTCAAGTATTAGTCCACGAAACTACAAAAACTGGCTAGCAATATCCCTACAACAAATGAGTAAGTTATTTTATACTATATTTTACAATTTTGTTGCAGTTACATTTATAAATTTATACAAATGTATATATATATATATATATATATATATATATATATATATATATATATATATATATATATATATATATATATATATATATATATATATATATATATATATATATATATATATATATATATATATATATATTACTTGCAGGTCTACAACCTCAAATGAGGAACTACATCTAAATATAGACAAAATAGATTTCAGTGCTATGTAAGTATATTATTGAAACTTTATTATTCAATTGTATTATATAGAGTTTTCAATTAATCACAATCTTGATTTATTGTTTTATTAAGCTCTACAGACGATGAAACCTTAAGATGGCTTGAGGAATGCTTTGAAGAAGAGAAGGTGAAAAAGACCAAAGCTAGCACACATATTGCTATGAGTAAGTTTTTCTGTTTTATGAAAAATGTAAATTTGTCTGTAGGTACAATAATAATGACTTTACATTTACTATGATATTTTTTGTAGAAAAAACATCTTCACGTTTCATTGGGAGTAACCAATGTATTGGGAAGGACGAAAACTTCCTGTACTATGACCGCAGCACATTTGAAAGTAAGTATGATGAAAATATTACTTACTACATGCTCATTCAATTTATAAAAAAATTTCAAAAATAGCATAACTACATTCGTATTTTCTATTTTAGTTCAAGCAGAGAATTCTCAAATAAAAAAGTACAAAGAAGTAAGACTTTCAGATGGAGATATAAAAGAAGATTGAGAGTGTTTTAAGTGTAAGTGATATGTATTATCTTTATATACATATGCCATGCTTAAGAAAGTTATCTATATATGATGAGAATTTGTTTATTTTGTTTGTAGATATTGATAACAAAAGCCCTAGGTATTTCCTTTCAGTGCTTTCATTGTTGTTGATAGCCTATTGTACAAAGACGCTGAGTGAAGCACTGAAAGGAAAAAAAAACAACATTTCGTGTATATTTTGTGGTAAGAAGTTTAAATTAGGGGGGTTGCATGAGCCTGGCCGAGTTCTTTCAAGACATTTTTGTGCTCACTTGTTAATTTTTTATTGTTCATGTGGAAAATCACATACAACTTCAAGAGATCACCAGCAACATAGTTGTATTTTAAAAACTAAAATGTTTTTTATTGTTGATATTGCTAGTTATAATAATTTTGTTTTATTTATTAATAAAAAATATTCTGAATTACTTATAGATATTACTTGCGTTAGTGTATCTCTATCCAATAGAAGGTTATTTTTCTGAAAACATTGTTTTCGATTTTGAATTAGGGAGTAAATGGTTGGCGATAGCTAAAAAACCTGCTGCTGGAGATCAAAAGCTTTTGATTAAAAACCAGTGTAAAAAGATGAGAGCGCTTATATCTTCAGATTATGATCTTTCAGAAACTGAAGAAAGTAATAATGACTTAATTTCTGTTGCTAGTTCACAGTGCAGTCCAAAAACCAGTGTTTTAGAATCTAATACTGTAACAGTTAATCCTCAAACTCAAGTAGATTTAAAAGAAAGCCACAAGATTGATGATTAGAAAATGGATTTAACTTCAGTTAAATTTGAATTTAAATTTGAATATAAAAGATGGGTTGAAAAAAAGGGTTTTAATGATTGTGTTAAATTGAAATTAGACAGAAAAGGCAAAAAAACTCAGACTTTTCTCAAGAAGAAATTCTCGTATTAACTGCACTCTTAGAAGAGTTTTAAAAGTTTTATTTCACTATATTTTTTAATATTATCATGGCTCTGGAATAGGCTTTATGCAACTACCCCATTTTATAATTTCTTACCACAAAATATATAGTAAATAGGATGTTATTTTTATAAATACTCTCTATATATATATATTATATATACAGACAATAGTCTGTGTTTTTATGAATACTTTAATCATATGTATACGTTTCGTGCAAAAAAATGTTCTGTCATTAGTTTACCTAATGCATTATTTTATTTGTTTTGTGGTTGAGAACTTCATATGCTTCATTTTTACTGTATTACTTTGCATAATATTACAAAATAAATATTGCATTAACTGCCTTCATATCACATCTGTATTACTGAATCTATAACATTGTTATGAAAAAGACTATAATAACTTAATTATCGTGTCATATCATGACAAACTATCAACACCCAATTCACAAAACTGTAAATCCTAAAGTATAATGCTTGCAGTTGTAAAAAAGTCTTCTATTGTCTTGGTTTCTCAAACAAATTATAAAACATTTTCACAATTTTTTGTGTAAAAGCGGAGTTGTCTTACCATTTTAACAAAATGTGCCGACAACTTTTACATATTTTTCAAAAACGAAACCTAGAAATTATAAATGGGAGTTGTCTTAACATTTTTGAGAATGTGACGATAACTTGAAATATTTATTTTTTGTGTCGGAACATTGAAATTTTGTAAGATCTTTAGAGTTGTAACCCCAACAGTTTTACAAACTGACTAAATTACTAATTTTAAGTATAACTAAAAATACTTTATTACGCTAAATATATACAAATTATTCCACAATACAAATAATATATAATTTAATGTTCATGAGTTGTTGCTGATAGATTTGGCGAGCCATCAGTCATTCACTTGTACACGTATTCTATCTAAAAGCATACATAGACGTTGTTATAACAACTACATCGTACTATGGTGAAAATTACGGTTATTAGTAGTTACTTATTACTAGTGAAGATTTACATACCTTAATCAAATTTCCGATATCAAAGTCCTGCTAGCTTCGCTTGAAATGTGATTGTTATCTTCATTGCTTTTCTCACTATCATTGTTGACGACTTCATCTTTTTCCTCAAAGTTTTTGTTTTCAGAGTCATCATCCATCATATTATCATCTTCTTCGTCATCAGTATAAGCATCAATGTTATCATCATCGTCATCATCATCATGACTTTTCATCCGGGAAAATCTGAAAGTTATTCCTTATTTTTCACTTGAAGTAGATAGGAGCATTAAAGCTTCTTCAACACCCAGAATCGTGAGAATGTGTTTCTTTGTACCACTTTGAGTTGACACCGTACTTTTATAGTGGATCATACCGCATTCATGATTTTTAATCTTCAAAACGTTCTCAGGAGGGACAACAATCTTCCCAGTCATCAAAGTTCCATCATTCGTCATGTATTTGTAAGTGACAGTGTGAGTGATACGTATAGGCGCTGTATCTTGTTTTCGTTTTTGCTGCTTCAACTTAAAATTTTTCCAAACTGAGAGTCCAGTGAATGTTAAAAGAGTGTTGACAGGAATATTATCGAAAGTGATGATATCAAAGTATGCTTGCAACTGTTGCAATGATTTCTTTCTCAAGACTTTGGCTATAACTAGTTGTTCTAGCCCTTGATGATGATTACCTCCTACAATACGCAGATCGGGTTGATTTTCTTCTAGTTTTCCCATGTACACTAGGATATGTGAAGAGCGGGGATCGAGTTCCTGTAGCTCCACCGTAAGTTCTTTGTCAATCAGCGACTTGACTCGAATTCGATGATTGTTTGTTAAAACATATTCATAATCCAACATACCATAATCTTCAACGTAATTGACATCGAAAACCTCCAATATCGTAGGAATTGGTAAATCCGACAAACTCACAAAATTTCCGATTTCCAACATCCCTTTCCGCATAGCTCCTGTCATTATTCCAGCCATCTCCAGCAATTCGAACTCTCTAAGTTTGTTTACGGTATTATTCTTAGTGTTGCTGAGTAGAAAGGAAATTGAAGCTCGAGATAATGTCACTGTTGGTTTTTTGTTATCCTCTGTTCGTTTGACTTCACTGTTCTCATGCAGATATGTGTAGTCCGGTGTGGGGCTCAAAGGAGAGTCAGCTGAAACTACATGACATATCATTGCTATATCAGCAGGAGTGTTGATGTTTGAGCGAGAAAATGTATCATTAAAGGTGTTAGGATTGGGTCTTCTATCATCAATGTGAATGCCGTTGGTGGTGGAATTGATGGTTGTAGTGGAGATAGTGTCAGTGTTGTTGGTAGCTGTAGTTGGTTCAATATGGAGCTTAGGGAGTGCTTTGGAGTGTGATGTCATCATACCTGCAAAAAGTAAAAGAACTTAGTTTAATGATGTAAATATAATGAAATTATTGTTTTATTAAAAGATTGTTTTTAAAAACTAAGATTCAAAAACCTAGATGATTCAATTAATTAAAGACAAATAATTATTTTAGCACTTGTTACCTTGATGCTCTCCTAATAGCTGTAGTAGATGTTGCTTCTCTGTTAGCCGTTGTAGAACTGGATGCTTTCTGTGTGAAAACGATGGCTCTTATATAGCTAAAGTTGTACTGATTAAACCCTATGAACACCATCTCGTGTCAATCTCTATGAATCAACATTTTTTCACGCGAAGGAAAGTCAATGCTTTCGCGGGAATAATTGAATTATTTTCACGCGAGTGGAAACCGTTGCTTTCGCGGGAATAAATAGTTCATTTTCACGCAAATAGAAACCGTTGCCTTTGCGGGAATAAACAATTTATTTTCACGCGAATGGAAACCGTTGCTTTTGCGAGAATAAATAATTTGTTTTCACGCGAATAGAAACCATTGCTTTCGCGGGAATAAATGATTTAATTTCCCGCGAATGAAAGTCAATGTTTTCGCGGGAATAAATACTTTATTTTCACGCGAATACAAACCGTTTCTTTCGCGGGAATACAAATTTTATTTTCACGCGAATAGAGACCGTTGCTTTCGCGGGAATGAAAATTTTCTTTTCACACGAAAGCAACGGTTTGTATTCGCGTGAAAATAAAGTATTTATTCCCGCAAAAACATTGCTTTCTATTCGCGTGAAAATAAATTATTTATTCCCGCAAAAGCAACGGTTTCTATTCGCGTGAAAATAAAGTATTTATTCCCGCGAAAACATTGACTTTCATTCGCGGGAAATTAAATCATTTATTCCCGCGAAAGCAACAGTTTCCATTCCCGTGAAAATAAATTATTTATTCCCGCAAAAGCAACGGTTTCCATTCGCGTGAAAAAAACTTATTTATTCCCGCGAAAGCATTGAATTTCCTTCGCGTGAAAAAATGCTGATTCATAGAGATTGACACGAGATGGTGTTTATAGGGTTTAATCAGTGCAAATTTAGCTATATAAGAGCCATCGTTTTTACACAGAAAGCATCAAGTTCTACAACAGCTAACAGAGAAGCAACATCTACTACAGCTTTTAGGAGAGCATCAAGGTAAAAACTTAATAAATTACAGTTTTTACTCATACATTATTTATTATACTAAAACAACTGAAAAAAATTAATCATCTGTATTTTTTTTAGATTCAACCACAAAAAATGGAAATAGTTAACAACACAGAATCAGAAACTCAGCCTAAAACTTTGACTCAAGAGGACTTGATACTTCTACAAAACATATGCAATAAAAAAATTGAAGAGAGAGTGCGAATAATCTCAAACAATTGTAAATTCGTACAGAAAGACTTGATAGAACAGCTAAATAGTTTTCGAACTGAATCTTTTCTAACATTAAAGCTCTTAGGGAATGATGTTACATCAGACATTCAGAGGTTACATTATGTATTACAACAACAACAATATCAACTAGAACAGGTAAAAACACCAATTTCTATCGAGCATGCTCGTAAAGAGCATGCTCTAAAAAGAAGAAACATGCAGCGACAGTCCGCTCAAAGACAAGCTAGAAGGGTACGGACTCAACAACGTAAGGCACAACAAGCCACAAAAACATCCGATTCACAGCCAATTTTTGATGATAAGGTAATAATTAATAAAAAAAATACTATTTAGTAAGAGTTTGTAGTTGTTTTAAATTTCTGTTTAACCATTCTATACTAATACATAACTTTCATTTCTGTTTAATCATCCTATACTAATACATAACTTTTTATTTTAGTTCACTACGGAATCAAAAGTACATAGAACAGAAGTCTTCCTTCTTAAGATATAACATCAGTACATCAATGACATCATTGTAAAAAATACTATGCATTGATTGTCATTACAAGTTGTAGTGCTTTGTATTACTTAGTGTTTACTAACTCTAGGTATATTATACTAGGATATTTTCCTACTTATTATGTAATAAATGTATATAATCATATATTGATTTAATGTAGTTATATCTCCTTGTTCTTCTCTCCTCTCTCTCAAAATATCATATGAGTTCGAGTTATGTAAAAAAATTATCAAAACTTAAACGCCATACATTCAAAATCTAGCTGCCATATGAGTTCAAATTAAGTAAAAAAATAATCAAAACTCAAATACCACTTAAATGCCACTCAAATGCCACTCAAACACCTCTCAAATAAAATACAATATAAACTCGGCGAATTCATTCAACGTCGTAACCCATTACCTCAACTCCAAGATCTAATTCACAAAAAAACACTTGATAGGGAGATCTGCTCATACATTACCACTAACAACCTGCAACTAGTACAGTCAGCTCAGCTTTTCTAAACAACCAATAATACTATTGTTAGAGTTATTCCTAGTAGCCCTGACTAGAATGCAATCTAAGGACTCGTGTATTGCATCACCAATGGGCAGCACTCCTTGGGTAAACAGCTGATGTGGCAGCTCAAAATAATTCATCAAAAAAATTCAATAAAAATAATCGGATTGGCAGTAAAGTTAATCAATCTATCAACTCGTGGGGAGCTCGTGGGTGAACAAAAAATAGTTCACTAAATAAAATAGTAATCAACAAGCATTCTCTAATATTGTTTGTAAGTGGCAAATGAAACTGAACAATAAATAAATCACAATACTGATTTTAATTTGTTCATTTTCATGAACCGACTCTGTTGCTATACAAAGTGTTACCAAACAACTATCATCGCTGAAAATATATTAAGTACGAAGAGCAACTTTTCAGACTGTTGTTGTTTTTAAACGTGCCTTTCCTGTTTTTCTTTTGAATCTTTAACGATTGGGAGTTATCTTCGTTGTGATCTGTTGGG
This sequence comes from Cryptosula pallasiana, assembly GCA_945261195.1. NCBI lineage: Eukaryota > Metazoa > Bryozoa > Gymnolaemata > Cheilostomatida > Cryptosulidae > Cryptosula > Cryptosula pallasiana. Next base: position 14,768,790 of record OX183134.1, on the reverse strand, counting down.
TATTTTATAAAAAGTTATCGAAAAATTATATTGTTCTAAGCTAATTTTAACTTTTAATCCTTTGTTTGATGAACATGTTGCAAATACTCTTAATATTGTGGTATATTTTGATGAAAGATACTAGTGAACAGGGCGTTCGCTACACCACTTCTCCACTCTATGCGCTGGCGATGCGCCTACAGATATCGGTAAGATGCTGTGCCGGTAACAGGGCCATACTGTGCCAGTAGCACAGTATACAGGGCCGGTACCGGGCTGGTAGTGACCTCTACAGGGTCGGTAGTGACCTCTGCAGGGCCGGTATGCTGCCACAGGGCCAGTATGCTGCCACAGGGCCGGCACAAGATTGCTGCCTTAGCTGAGGAACTTGGAAATTAGCCAGAACTTCTCACCAAGCCAGGAGCCAAAGCTATCTACCCTAACATCGACCGTAACCCTGACCACAAGCTAACTGGAGCCTTGGGACCTTATGGAACAGCTTGATTGGCCAGCAGGAGATAGGAGATAGGCCACTTGGAACCTCCCTTATTTACTCTCTATTGATTACCTGATTGGTGGACTATTTATATAAGCACTTACATTGGTCTAATTACTTCCTGTACTGTTATTCTTATATGTTTGATACTTGTGAGCTCTCCTATAAAAGGAGAGACATTTCATGTGTTCTTTGCATTCATTCCAATGTTGCCATGGAAAATGCTCTTATATTGCTAACCCTAGAGGAATAATTACCCTCAGGACTGTCTTAGAGAATATAGCCATTAATACAGGCACTACACGGTACTGTTTGTTTGAGCCATGGGCTCCTGCCTTACCGGGTAATTCGGTTACCCTGCACAGTTGTCACTGTCGGTCAGCACAGTGTCCCCTCTGGAGAGAGGTATAATACTCAATACTAGTGGATGTCCGTGGTAACAGACCGGAATCCATTACAATATTTCTAAGTTAAAGGTATTCCTAGTGGTTCAGACTAGAATTCCATCTAAAGAGTCCTGCATTAAAGCACCTATGGGTAGCACTCCTTGGTAAAAGTGAAGACGTAACAATGCAGTAAAAGTTTCCCACAATTTAGAGGCAGGTAACACAACATGAGTTTTGTTTTATTTTGGATCTGGCTGTTCAGACTATTTGCTGTCACTGTTCTAAATCAAAGATGTTTCATTTTTGACCGTCGGTCACACAAACACTAAGTCAGTCCTTGATTTGCTCGGTTTGTTGGTATGAGCTTTTTTTACAAGTTTACTCAGTGCAGTACAATTGACCTCAAGTTTGTGGTGTACCAAATGATGCTGTAGAATATACAACCCATTTGCAGTGATGTCTACTGAGCTCTAAATGATTAGCTGCTGGTAGTTGAGACAACTCATGAAGATTTTGATTAGTTCAATAAAACATCTACTGCAGTGAAAAAATGGACAATAACTATGATGCTGCTTATAAAACGTTCTGTATGCTTTGTAATTTACGGCCATGGGTCTGCTCACAACCAATTAGGACTTACTGACTTTGATTTGTGTTGCCCGCTCCTTGCCAACAGTCTTGCACCCATTAATTATACAACCATAGCTTCAGCTCATTACTTTCAGAGAATTTCTTGCACTCTCTGCACAAATAGTTTGACATGAACAGAAACTATAAGACAATTATAATTAGTGTGCATTACGAGGGTTAAGTATCTTGAGAGAAAACAGTTGCAAACACAAAAGAACTGACTTGAGACCAAGAGCAAGCAGTGGTTGGGTGTCACTGTATAGGGGGTTAAACAAAGTGCTACCAAAACTAATTGTTTAATTTTTTTCAATATTTTTATAAATGAGTGATTTATAACAAGTATTGACATTTTTTTAATAATTCTTCGTTTTGAATCACAAAATTGTTTTATGTCTTGATTATTAACATTTTGTAATATTTGATATCTCTCTAAATATGTATGCTGCATTCAAATGGGACAGCTTTGTACAAATCACTTTATGCTAGTGAGAGTCACTTACTGAGGATAGTATTTGGTTTTTGAGTTTTTATAGCAGAACAACGCAATACTATTTTCACAAACAGCGACACAAATTCGACACAAAAGCTGTTGTTGACATCAACGACATACTGTGATTGCTTGAAGCAACCGGTTGGAAAACATTCAAATGAAACAGCACAAGCAGTGTATCAGGAACGGATCTCTGTTGAAAGACATCTTTGCCAAATTATCATACTGTAGTAGTTTTTACACTAGCTTCTAGACACAACGGGGTCACTCCAACAACTACTGAATATTACTTCGGAGTCACTCCGAATCAATGCTACCAACTGACGGGGTCCCAGACCCGAACACACAATGACAAAGGTTGAATTAACGATACTTTATTTATGCACAATCCATTTAGCAAGATATAATGGTATCTAACAACTCCACTTGACTTCTGCCCCAAATCATGCAAGAAGGCTCCTTTTATAGGAGAAAGGGAGGAAAACTCAGCCCCTTATTTGGGTGAGCCAACCATGCAACATAACAGTAAAAGTAATCAAATCGCAATACAGTATACAAGGTTATTTACAAAGTTGACCAATTAAAGTCTTGAGCACATGGTGATTTGCTCTGGGCACTCTTTGCCGCTCTTTTCTTTAGCTGGTAATCTTCCAGTCCTTATTAGGACATGCTGGTACTTGGCTTGCTCTCCTGGTCTTCGTATTTCTCCCACCGACTTTCTGATTAGGGCATTAGGCTCCTCAGATCTCAGGCTACCTCTTCCATTTTCTTTTTACCCAGGCCCGGGGTAGCTGACCCGGGGTAGACCCCGGGTAACCCGGGGTAGTTTTTAGGTGTGGCATAGTTTCTACACAGGGTCTGGGTCTTTGGGTCCACTCTCGAGGGGATAATTCGTGTTTAGGCCAAAGGTGGAGGATTCATAGCTTATGATTAGGGGGACAGTGGACAACAAGGGAAGGGGGGTATGGGGGTGGGGATTGTCAAGGTGAATACTTATACAACTCTCTCACAATACTTATTATGACCGACTTTTAAAAATTGTTGCTTACGGTATTATAATCATAGTTCACACTTTTTCAAAGACTTGTCCAGACCGATAACGGTTTTAATGAAGTTTATTTGATTAGTCTAGAGATTCCTAGTTTAGATTCCTGTTGACTTGCTCTTTTTGTATTTGAATTTTTCATTTCCTTTTCCATCCAGAGAAGGTTCATTTACTCTATTACTCGCGTAACATTTTTTTGTTTTTCATTGCTACTCAGTTGCAAGTTTTGTTGCTCAAGTATTTTTAGTGTCTGTTAAACATATTTCTTAGGACTGAATTAAGTGTTATGTGTATACCTTGGTTTGAATTACCGCTTAAACAATGGCTTGAATACCATGATTTACTAAACTAAAAAGGATATAATAGATAGTAGTACGCACAAAGGTAAATCATTACCATTTGTAGTAGTAATGGGTAAATTATATATTGTGTACCAATGGGTATTGTGATAGCTTTACATAGAGTGGCCACTGCACCAACAGCCTGCAAGGGGATCTGCTTGCTGTAGACACTGATTCAGTTTAGTATACCTTGGCTGCACCCGAGGTGAGTTAATGGGACACGCTAGCCAACATACTTCAGGGAGGCACAGGCTCTTGTTATCACTGTGGCTGGATCCTGGGTCGGGGTCCTGACCCGGGGTAGGCCCGGGGTGGTTCGGGGTAGGTTCGGGATAGCTTGAATTCATGTGTACAGGGGGATACTGACCCGAGGTAGCCGGTATCCCTTTTTCAGGGGATTTTGAGTATCTACGGGGGAGGTAGGGCTCTGGCGGGGTAGTAACTCATGTTAAGGGCACCAGGGGTGTAAAAACGAGGGGGGAGGAGTTGGGGGGTTGCCACCGTTTACTCATCATGCAAATCTCCCACAATACGAAATGCAGAAATCTTTTCACAAAAAGATAAACATTGAAAACTGTAAAAGGCATGCAAAAAAGCTGGCGGGAGTTCAAAAATTAAAACTTGGTTTGAAATTGTATGATACAATGCACCAATAATGGAGTAACATGCAATAAAAAGAACCTGAGAGAAGCCAATAAAAATATAAAAACATTGTACAGTATGTTGTATAAAATGGCGAACAACAAAAAGTTTTACAATGATGGTGAGGGATATGGTTTATCAAGAGATAAATAGGCAAAAAAACTGCTCAAATAAAAAAGTAGAGGATGATGCAGAAAGTGAAACAGGTTCAAGAGATTGAGAAAATAGGGTAAATCCAGTTTAAAAACACTGAAATAGCTTTAAACTTTTTATTATAAATATTGATTTTTGTGACTTCTTGTCACTAACTAATGTAATATTGTGGAGATTTGCATGGTGATTGAGTAATGTCCGGCCTTGTACCCACTCTTCCCAACCTAAAACTCACCCTCAGTAGCAGAGTTTGCAGTACCGTCAGAACTCTTTCCCCCTCGGTAGTTACCTAAATCCTTCTAAAAAAAGATACCGTGTACCCCGGGCCTGTATCAACCCGGTATCACTCTATATAAACATATAGTAACTGTCCCGGGTCTACCCGGAGTCAGGAGTCTGGCCCAGTATCCAAGATCACTGATTCAGAAAGCCTGTGCCCCTAGGATTCAGAAAGCCATAACTGTATGGAGACCATAGCCTCGCACCTACCAGGAACAGAGAATAGGAAGTAGAGCTTCCAAATAAGGAGTGGAAAGGTTCCACCACACTAAAAAAAGTGGGAAGCATAGCCCAGTGATACTTTACCATGCACATAAATTCTTATTGGCTCGTTTTATTATAGTACTTTGTATCATGTCTTATTATTTGTGAATCTTTTATATTGTATCACGTTATTGGCCACTCTTAGTAAGGTGATGAGTTTTCCCCCTTATCTCCTATGAAAGGAGCAGCTGTGCACTGTGAAAGGCAGAAGTTGTGTGGACGGTGGTATATACCCTTTTATTGTGATGCCAAATAGATTTTGGAATAAAGTATTTACTCGATAAATTTCTGTGTAGCGTGTCTGGGTCGTTGACCCCGTGCAAATTGTTAAAGTCTATTCCGGATAGACCCCGAAGTGTGAGGAGAGAAGGAGAGGAAACCGTTGTGTCAGTGATAGAGGACAGAAACCTATTACAATACTGTGGCAGATTTACATAGAGTGGCCACTGCACCAACAGCCTGCAAGGGTATATGCTTGCTGTAGACACTGATTCAGTTTAGTGTACCTTGGGTGCATGCGAGGTGAGTCACTGGGACGCACTAGCCAGCACCCTGGGCATGTTGGTTGATAGCACTACAAGACGCAGAGTCAGACGAGTCGAGGCGAACTTATACTACGAGTTTCTGATTGAAGGACTTCTGCGCTATAAATGGACTATTGTTATCGCCAACTCTTGTGGTAATATTCCATGATCTCATGTGACTATTCAGATATTGCAGGTTAGCTAGACTATAATGTGCCAGCTTGTTTTTGTGATTGTATAACAATACCTCGGCTTCCTGTGTGTTATTTTTTATGTAGCCTCTGCTTACTCATGTGTATTATGGGCCAATTTTTGAAGCCAATCACATTACTGTATTGTTACCTGCACGCATACTCTATAAACCTTGAGACATTAGCCAAGCTGGCAGAGCTGTAGTAGAGCCTACACCAGAAGGTTGCTTGTGTAAATAACTGTGTAGTATAATAAAGTGCTTTATAACTTGAGCTGTTTCTGATAAGTTAAGCTGGTTGCCTGTTAGGTTATTAGTTGTCTGCTATACAACACTGGGTAGTCTCTCTCTCTAATAGCAGTTGGTAAAGGTGTAACAAAATCATTTACAGTAATTTACATACAATATGGGAGTAAATTGCTTTAACAAATTAGTTAATCATCCAATTTTTTGATATCAAAGTTTTTTCGTTTCTAAGATATTTAATCACATCACAAGAAGAATTGGTGGATTTAGGATTAATTGTGATGAGAAGATTATGTTTAACATCAGCTTCTTCTTTTTCAACATGCAAAATTTCATTTTTTGATAATATTCTAAATCGACATATCACTAAAAAATTTATAAAAAGAGTCGTACATGTCTCCGGAGAATTATAGTTGTCTCATTCGTAATTTTTGCTGGAGTTGCAATTTCAGCTGAGGTTTAATCTTTGCTGGAGTCCTAATCACCTCAGGAGTTGTAATTGTCTCCGGAGTTGTAGCCAGAGTAGGAGCTGTAGCCGGTGTAGAATTTCTACTCATCATTCAAGTTGTAACTGTTCTTGTATAGCCAAAGTTGGAGTCCTAGTGGTCTTCGGAAAAGTATTTTGATTTTTTGGAGAACTTGTATATTTTGTCAGATACTCCATACTTTCAGCAGTTTTGCTCACTAAATAGTAATCGGCATTTGTTCTATCGCAACTTCGGCCATTAGGATGTACCGCACATGGCAGTCTGTAAAATCAGTATTTCACAAGTTGATTTATGAGACATGATACTAGTTGAACGTCACATTATCTAAAAAGTTCTTCATTACACTTTGGTAGCAATGAAGTTAAAAAGAAATGAAGCAGACGAGTCAAGGACCAAAAAAAACAATGAAAAAGAAAAAAAATGATTCAATGTTTCATTTTTTGAAATGCCATTTTTTCTAGAGTGTGACTCGAAATTCGTGGAATAACTACTTGAAATAACTAGTGTAATTGATTTATACATTTCAATCGTAACTCTGTGTGCAACATTTTCCGTTTACACCTGTCTTTAACACCTGCTCAGCAGATGATGATACCCTGTTGATTATTGTATTGTGTGAGATTTGTATGATAAATACTGCTAACCCCCCCAACCCCCCCCCCCCTTACACCCCTGGTGCCCTTAGTAATAAGTTATTACCCCCAGAGCCCTACCTCCCCGGGGTTACTCCGAATCCCCTGAGAAAGGGATACCGGCAGCCTCGGGTCGCTATCCCCCTATATATATATCAAACTTTGGCTACCCCGAACCACCCCGAACCACCCCGATCCGGGATCCAACTACATTGATCCTAAGAGCCTGTGCCTCCCTGAAGGGGATACGCTTCACAGAATGGAGACCGGAGCCTTCCTTCTCCCAGGATCCCAGACTAGGATGTGGTCTACCCTTATAAGGAGTGGAAGATTTGTGTTGCAGAAAAGAGCGGGAACTGAAGTCTATTCCCCAAGCTACTATGTGCTCGCTCCATGATTGGATCACCTTGTTATTGTTTGCTGTGTTTTATGTTATGATTGGCGCATTCTTGTATTATCTATTGTCATTGATCATGCCTTATATGGTAATGAAGTTGTACCCTTTTTCTCTATAAATAGAGCTTCTGTGCCTGGGGCAGGTAGTTGTTATAGTGTAAGTAACCCGTTTACTTGTTGATAATAAAGCATATGTATTGAGAAACACACTTCTAGTACGTTTGAGTCGAGGACTCTGTGAGTTGTTAGTGTCATTTGAGCTAAAGATAGGAAGGAGTGGAAGGAAGAGAGAGGAGAATCAGTTGTGGCAGTTAATAGAAGGCACAAATCTATTACATTGGTGGCAGCGGTGGGATATCTGAAGAACAAGGACACAACGGATAGAGAGAAAGAAGGTAAGAAGTAAGAAGATATCGATAGAGAAGATAGAGAGAGAAAGAAGAAAGAAGATAAGGTGAGAAGGTAATAAGATTGCGAGAAAATAAAGTAGAAAGAAGAGCTAGGAGCTACACCAAGCCTGTTCACCCTGCTTACCGCCAATTTTCCCTCACCCCGAAGTTACCTTGACCCTGTATACCCTGTATACTGCCATTCCCCCTTACCCCGAAGCTATACAGTGTCGGTATACCCTGTCTATCCTGTATACCTCCATCCCCCCTTACCCCGAAGTTATTCCAACCCAGTATACCCTGTCTACCTTGTATACCTCCATCCCCCCCTTTCCCCGAAGCTACCCCGATCCGGTATCCACCCACCCCGATCCGGTATCCACCCACCCCGATCCGGGATCCCGGGATACTGATTTTCTGTTACAAGCAATCATTTTGTACCCCATAGCTCGCCAGTAAACAAAAATGGCAACCCAGAGAGCAAGAAGCGCTGGCCGAAATTTTATGGTGGCTCAACCAACAGTAGCCTTAGATGAGTTGACGGACGCCTTACAAAGATTGGTACAACCCCCCCAGAGACACACCCCAACCCCCTTCAAACCCCCCAAATACGATGGCACGGCCGATGTTGAATATTTTATCACTCGGTTTACTGAAGTAGCCGACGCCAATGATTGGGGCCAAGCTACTGCCCTACTACACTTACGAGAGGCACTGAGAGACAACGCCCTTGAGTGTGGCCGCCCTCCCCATGTAGAAGGTATCTTTGCTGCCCTACGTGCACGGTTTGGACTTACCCCCAAAGGGGCACAAGCCCAGTTGATTACACTGCGTCGTTCCCCAAAACTTCGTTGCAACAACATGCTAATGAAGTTGAAAAAATGGTCCGTGTTGCTTATGATGACCTGCCTCCCTGAAGAGTTGACCGAATGGTACTGGAAACCTTTGCTAGCACAATAGGCAATGCGTACCTTCAACGACATTTGCTAGCCGTGCAACCCCACACTGTCGAGGAAGCAGTCAGAGCAGGCAGTGAATTTCTCCAAATCAAGACAGGATTTGAAGACAAACCTTCCCGAGTCAGAGAAGTGGAGGAGGAAGACGACATGTTAGAACCACTCAGTGGCAGAACCCCAGCCAACCCCCACTCAGTCAAGTCCACCAGACAGCTACCCCGTCCCCAGACACCCTTGCTGTTCTGATGAAAAACATGCAGTTGCTCACCGATGTCATCAAGCTCCAGTCAGAAGAACTCCAGAGACTGAAGCAGCAACCAACCCCTCCACTGGCCATCCCCCACCCCTCCTACCCCCCCCCCAATCACACCTTCCCCCCTCAGTGTTGGGGATGTGGCGCCATTGGTCACTTACAGAGAAGTTGTCCTGTCAAACCCTGGCCGTCTCCTACCCCCTTTCTAACCAACCGTCAAAAAATGGGCGCCGCCCGCAGTGGGAAGACCGGCTCCTAACTGCCCCCGGGCTCCTCGGAATTATAGGAAGGCAATAGAAAGACTAGAGCGACATAACCCTGTGACTCAGATCCCCCCTCCCCGTCCAGAGAGACGGTGTCCTGTGCCAACCCCAGAACCCTGGCAGCTACCCACTGCCAACCGGTATGCACCATTACAAGAGCTGGAAGATACAGACTACTACCCGTCTGCCCCGCCTGTTTGGGATAAAAACCAACCCTATCACCCCCCCGGCCCCCCTGTGTGCTGACCTTCCCCACCCATCTTGTCAGCGACACTCCGTTAGTTATGGAATGGACACAAACTATATTACCCCTCTGAACCAGCTCAATCTCTAAGCCGAGGGATTCACCCCAAAAGCCCCCTACTCCCCCAACCAGAATACGCCCCTCCCGCCCTCGGGAGAGACAACCCCCTACCCCCAGACCATCAGCCGTCAGACCCAATGACATTCCTTACTCCCCGCCAAAACGCCCCTACAAGGCAAGTTATTTATTGCCCGGTCGAATTGAAGGCAAGCTGGTGTCTATACTCATTGATACCGGATGTACCACTAATTTGCTATCACAGCACCTGTTCAACCGGCTGTCTCCTACCACCAAGGATGGCCTACAAGAGAGCGACACTCACGGAATTTTGGCGGACGGATCCCATATCCCCTTCTTTGGTACCCTACATCTGCCCCTTCGACTGCGAGATGTAAAGACAGATGCTACGTTCGTAGTCGGACAGATTAACGAAGACACCATCTTAGGCATGCCCTTTCTTACTGCCCACCAGTGTCACATGAAATTTGACCGTTCAGTCATTGAAATAGATGGCCAAGAACTTCCATGCACTGACCAACAGGGTCGGATGCTCTCCACATCTGTCCAAGTCATAAGAGACACTCGCATTCCCCCAAATACCGAGGCGACGGTACTCTGTAAAGTTACCAACCCCTCACACCTCCCCCTCGGTATAGTAGAAGGGACCCAAGACTCCCCGCCCCTCGCCGCTAGTCTCAACTCCCCTGATACCAAACACCACCTGCTCGTTAGATGCCTTAACCCCACTAGTCAGCCGTGATATTTGAAAGCGGTAAAGACTATAGGTCGGTATACAGGTGTACAGGCCAGTGACGTAGAGTTGCCATTGACGGAGAACCCCCTACTTCCATTCCCCCCACCTTCCTTCCCTCCCCCGTCCCCGAGCACTTGCAGCCACTATATACTAAAGCCCTGGACAACTGCCACACCCCAGTGAAGCGTTCCAGCTGGCCCAGCTTTTACACTCCTACGAGGAAGTGTTCAGTAAAGGAGATCACGACATGGGTCGTACCGACCTCGTGGCACATAGCATCCCCCTGAAGCCCGGAACCCAGCCAATTAGACAACACCCCCATAGATTAGGACCCCACAAAGAGCGAGAAGCCGAGGAGCAGGTGTCCAAACTGCTAGAGAGAGGGCTGATCCAGCTGATCCAGCACTGGTGTCTGGAGTTCTCCCGTGGTACTCGTCAAAAAGAAAGACGGCTCGTGGAGGTTTTGCATAGACTATCGGAGGTTGAATGCAGTAACACAACAAGACGCCTACCCCCTTCCCCGTATAGATGAGAGCCTGGACGCTTTGTCGGGTAGCCGCTACTTCAGCACCCTAGACTTGGTGAGCGGGTACTGGCAGGTTCCCCTGGACGCGGATGCCAGTGACAAATCCGCTTTCTCCACTCGTTCTGGCCTATATAAATGGAAAGTCCTCCCCTTCGGATTAACTTCCGCGCCCGCCACTTTCCAGAGACTCATGGAGAGGGTGCTCCACGGCCTACACTGGAAGCCACTTCTCCTTTACTTAGATGACATCATAGTCATAGGCCCCGATTTCCCCACCCATCTCCACCGACTGTCCGAAGTGTCCAGCGTCTCCAAGCGGCCGGTTTAAAACTGAAGCCCAACAAGTGTGAGCTGCTCCAATCCCAAGTCCGCTACCTAGGCCACGTGGTCAGCAAGCGAGGTGTTTCCACTGATCCAGAAAAGATCGCTGCAGTACGTGATTGCCCCCCCCCCCCTACTTGTCTTAAAGAACTACAAGTGTTCCTAGGAACTGTCGGTTATTACCGCCAGTACCTCCCACGGTTCTCTACCGTAGCCAAGCCCCTGACCAGACTTACTTGTAAAGATACCCCCTGGGAGTGGACCCAACCTCAGGCAGAAGCGTTTGTGCTGCTAAAAGCAGGACTGGTCTCCGCCCCCATTCTAGGGTACCCTGATGCCAACAGTCCCTATACCCTAGACACCGACGCCAGTGACGACGGTGTCGGCGCCGTCCTGTCCCAGATCCAAAACAATGAAGAATGGGTGATAGCGTACTACAGTAAAACACTGAGCCCCCCAGAGCGAAACTACTGTGTCACTCGCAAGGAGTTGTTAGCCGTAGTTAAGGCGGTGAAACACTTTAAGCCCTATCTCTACGGACAACCCTTTAGAGTCCGTACTGACCATGCCTCCCTCATGTGGCTCTGCAAGAGGAAGGAACCTTCGAGCCAAGTAGCCAGATGGCTGGAAGCCCTCTCTGAGTTTCAGTTTACCATAGAACACCGCAGTGGACATTTGCACGGGAACGCAGACGGACTGAGTAGGCGTTGCCCCTCTGATTGCAAACAGTGTACCCACATTGAGAGTAGAGATGGTGGCCCCACCAAAGACGAGGTGATACAGACCTTCCCAAACCCCTCCCCTACCCCCCTTGCCCAGCCCTTGTCTACCCCCTCCACTCCCTCAGAACCCCGGGTAGTTGCCATTGCCCGTCCACGTCCACCACCCCTGATACAGACCTGATGGAAGCTCAAAAGAATGGCCATCACCCCGTAGCTGTCATGTATGAAGTTATCCAAAGTAATACCCCCGTAGACCCGCAACGGCTTGAGCTCGGCAGCAATGAGTTACGCCAATTGGAGAAGCGGAGACATTCTATGCAACTCTGCCCGGATGGTGTACTGGAGATACACCATGCCGGCCAAAACCACTGGTGCGCCGTGTGCCCCCCAGTCTACGAGGTAAAGTCGTGTGGGAGACCCACGTCATGGCCCACCAAGGTATTCAACGAACCCTCAAAAGGTTGAATCTCACCTGGTACTGGCCGGGTAGGACAGCCGACGTACGCCGAGCAGTCAACAGCTGCGAGACGTGCGAGCGTGCTAAACATGGGGGTACCAAACCCAACCCCGCACGACAACACATGTATGCCGGCCGGCCTTGGCAAAAACTAGCGGTAGATCTAGTTGGTCCCCTTCCTGAGACCCAGCGTGGTAACAAGTGCATTTTGGTCTTGACGGATCATTTTACCCGCTGGCAGGACGCCCTCCCCCTCCCAGACGATACAGCCCCAGTAGTGCCCACCGCCCTAGACGAGCGTGTATTTAGCTATTTCGGTCTACCAGAGCAAATGCATACCGATCAGGGTGCCCAATTTGAGTCCAGCCTGATGAGAGAATTATGCACCATTTGGAGGGTGGCCAAGACCCGCACTACCCCCTACCACCCTCAGGCCAATGGAGTTGTGGAGCGGAATAATAGAGTCCTCGGAGACGCCTTACGTTCTCTCCTCCTGAAGAGACGCCCTGAAGAATGGGATTTGGTCCTTCCCCAAATCATGAGAGCTTTTTGCGCAACCCCCCACTCTGCTACTGGTGAAACGCCCAACTTCCTTATGATGGGTAGAGAGTTGCGCCTCCCTGACCAACTGACCTACCACCCCCCTCTGCTAGAGTGCGTACCAGTGCACAAATATGCCCGAACCCTGCAAGAGAGACTAGAGGATGTCCACGAGGCACTGAGAATGGAACAGAAGCAGACTAGAGGAGACCACGGAGAGGAGCCATTGCTATTCTGACCAGGAGATGAGGTCTGGCTAGAGAACAAGAGGCGAAGAAAAGGAGAAAGCCCCAAACTCCAACCCAAGTTCGTTGGGCCCTATATCATCCAAGAGGCCTACAGCAACCATACTTACCTAATTGACCGACATGGACAACAATCGGTGCAAAATGGTAGCCGCCTCAAACCATACAAAGCTTGCCTAGAGCCCTATGGCCAAGTTCCAGCAGCCATGGAACCAGCTCGCCGTCCCAACATGCGTGGCGCTGCCCCCCGCAGGAAAAAAAGCCCCCCCTCCCTTTCAAGACATTCCCCTACCCTTCCTAGAGCTTCCGATCCCCCCACGCTTTCTCCCAGCATTGCTATCCCCCCACTTCCCTTATTAGAAGAACGTACACCACCTCGCCTACGGCAACTCTTACAAGAAACTCCACTCAACACCTCCAGCGAGTTTCGTGCAAATCGACCAAGAACTGGCCGAAATAGGAGCCAGACCCCAAATGTGGAAGTTGCCCCTCCCACCAGTTACCCCACCCCCTGTCATAGCCCCTGCACCTACTGGCCGCCCTAGGCGTAACGTGGGACCACCCCAATGCTATGGAGAGCCCTGGTGCCATCAAGTAGCTAGTGAGCAGGAGCAATTGTTCGAACAACAATATTAGGAGAAGATGAGACTGATAGCCGAATTAACGGCCTTCACCACTAAGACTGAGGACCCCACACCCCCGTGCCTCAACTTAAAAGAATTGCCCAGACCTGCTCTACCTACTCCGAACAGCTTAACACCGACGTTCAAAACCCCGTGGCTACAGAGCCCCCCTGAAACACCCCCTCCTTTCCCCACTGCCATGAGTAACCACTCCCACAGAAGTAGAACGGGATGATGTGGAGTCAGACAGTCAAGAAAGTGCAGCTGCTGGTTAACCACCTACAGACAATGACGGCCCGCAACGACAAACTTTTCTTACAACTAGAGCCAGAGGATAATGATTTACTCCTCGAGGCCAACTTAGTTGCGTGTCAACCTCCACCCAGTAACCAAGAAGAGGTGCTGTTGCCTACCAACCCCCCAGTAGAAGTCGCTACTAGCAGCCAAGATGATGAGTTAACTGCTCACCACGACTGGGTTTTGGAACCTTCTACTGCTTGCGATCCCCTGGCCCTAACCCCTAAAGAATCGTCACCCCCCTTATTCACCCTAGACGTGTTTCCCCCTCTTCTCCTACCCCCCAACCACTTACTAACAACCAACACTACCCCCAGCTTGACACCCCCTCCCCAGCGTAGCTACAGTCAATGTATCAACGACCCCCCAAGCCACTCCAAACCTCAGAGAGTGACTCCGAATCTACTATGGCTCGGAATAGGCGGACCACCCTGAAAAAGGTCATCCCGGGCAACCCATCTTTGTCTCCCCAGTCGCCGCCCAAAAATGAGAGAGAAAACGAGTAAGAGACAACTCTTCCATCCTCCCACACCCCTCAGTTATTCTTGTCTATATATATATATTTTAATTAGAGACTCCGTCGCTAATGAAGCGGAGTATGTGGGAGATTTGCATGATAAATAGTGCTAACCCCCCCAACCCCCCTTTTACACCCCTGGTGCCCTTAGTAATAAGTTATTACCCCCCAGAGCCCTACCTCCCCGGGGTTACTCCGAATCCCCTGAGAAAGGGATACCGGCAGCCTCGAGTCGCTATCCCCCTATAAATATTAAACTTTGGCTACCCCGAACCACCCCGAACCACCCCGAACCACCCCGAATCGGGGTCAGGACCCCGATCCGGGATCCAACTACATTGATCCTAAGAGCCTGTGCCTCCCTGAAGGGGATACGCTTCACAGAATGGAGACCGGAGCCTTCCTTCTCCCAGGATCCCAGACTAGGGTGTGGTCTACCCTTATAAGGAGTGGAAGATTTGTGTTGCAGAAAAGAGCGAGAACTGAAGTCTAGTCCCCAAGCTACCATGTGCTCACTCCATGATTGGATCACCTTGTTATTGTTTGCTGTGTTTTATGTTATGATTGGCGCATTCTTGTATTATCTATTGTCATTGGTGGTGCCTTATATGGTAATGAAGTTGTACCCTTTTTCTCTATAAATAGAGCTTCTGTGCCTTGGGCAGGCAGTTGTTATAGTGTAAGTAACCCTTTTACTTGTTGATAATAAAGCATATGTATTGAGAAACACACTTCTAGTACGTTTGAGTCGAGGACTCTGTGAGTTGTTAGTGTCATTTGAGATAAAGATAGGAAGGAGTGGAAGGAAGAGAGAGGAGAATCCGTTGTGGCAGTTAATAGAAGGCACAAATCTATTACAGTATTCATGTTCTAAAAACTTCATACTGTCACACCATTAGTCATATCAAGTGTGGTGAATTGTAGTCTAATGCGTATAGTTGTCTGTTTTTAAACAAATTTACAGTCGTAGTAACTGCCTTAGTATCATTTTTAACTCCTAATGAGCAATCATACTACTTTGAATGTATTTTGTTGGAGTATTGCATGATGAAACGTTTGATGATTTCTGCTTTGTAAAAATCCAAACGGCACTTCAAAGTTTGAATATTTTGCACTACAAAAAGTCAGGGTGGAGGGGGGGGGGGGCAGATTCTCAAGCAACTATTTCCATATGTTCATCTTGTACTCTATTCAAAAGGTGAAAAGTATAGAGGTCTTTTCTTCCATCGTTCAAATGATGCATCAGACGGTATCGTTGGTGCAGCCAAATCCAACAAACCTGTAATAGAAAATTTTTAGTAGCAATACTACTACGGTTATAATATCCAACGCGCTCATATGGAAGAAGTTTTTTGTAGAATCTTCAGCAAGACAAATTTTAGTTGATATAGGGATAGGTCAACTGGTGTAACTTTAGCTATATTTGAGCCACTGTTTTCTCGCAGAGAACATCGACTCCAAAAACAGGAAATAAGGGAGCCACATCTAATGGAACTTACAAAATTTTCTGAAAAAAATCCAAGAATTGATAAATAGCTATTTCACACTATTTGAAGAACCTAACTTGTTGCACTGGAGAAAGTGGTTCTCCTAGATGTTAGGAAGTTTTCTTTGGAAATTGCTAAGTCTTTTGCAGTTTTGAAGACTGCAAAGTCTTTGGCCCTAATAAATGAGAGCGTTTGATCAGAGATGCAACTAGATTCAACTTGGTCATTATTGAGAGTACCTATATAGTTTGCACTGGATAATGGGAACTTTCCTAGAATATAAGAAGCTTATTGTTAAGACTAAGAAGTCTTTTGCATAGATTAATACAATTTTATTGAAGAGACAACTACATGTAGATTTTACCTATTTTTTATTAAACCTAGTTTTTTTGGTACGCATTGAAAAGCGAGGATCTTTTGAAGTCTAAAAAGTGAAATTCGGAGACAGCGGAGTATTTTGAATTCATGAGAACAGTTTTATTAAAGAGACAGCTACGTAGATGCTGCTTATTTATTAATCAGAATATTTGTATAGTTTGCATTTGAGAATAGAAACTTTCCTGAAGTATAATAAGTTTGCTCTCTATACCACAAAATCTTTGACATCGATAAATAGGATTCCATCGAAGAGCAAACTACACCCTGGCTATTTATTTTATGAGTAGTTATGTAGTTTGGGCTGGAGAATTGGAACTCTCCTGGAATCAAAGAAGTTTGCTTTTAAAACTGCAAAGTCTCTGACATTGCTAACTACAATTTTTGTTAAAAGTGTCATCTAGTTGTTATTTATTATTGAGCATAGTGATGTAGTTTGGGTTGAAAAATGGAGTGCTCCTCAGATCTAGAAAGTTTGTATTCCAACTGCAATGTCAGTACTGCTGCTAAATGTAGTTTTATCAGAGAGACAACTAGGTTTGACTTATTTATTATTGCAAGTAGGTACTTAGTTTCACGTTTGAGTAAGGGCTGGAGTTTCTTTGGCATCAATATACACAATTCTATCACCAAGTCGAGTCAACTATATTTTAGTTATTATTTTTTTATACCAGAGAGCTAGGGCATGATCGCTAACTTTTGTTTGGTATATTTACATTTTAGGGACTTCCTATTTGATTTATTCTTTTTACTTCTGGCTCAACTTTTCGTTCGTCACAATGGCAAACAAAACCGATACCAACCAAAAAAGTTCCAACAACTGACACATTTCCCTATGAAGATGTAAACATACCTCCTGAGATGTTTATGTGAACTAAATCAATGAGAAAAATAAAACCAACCAATGAGGCTTTGCGATAGCTAACCATGTGGGCAAAGTTCTTCTCAAAAATATACTTTTAGTCAGCGCGCTGCCTGCTCGGCAAAAAAAATCTGCCAGTCTGCTACACTTTACCCAATTAGAGCAAAGATGATGATTGGAAGATTTTTACCCCTTCAATCGATTTGAGCATAAACAATTGTGGATATAACTTATGTTGAAGAACCGATTGCAAAGCTCTATAACAATTTATTCGTTTTCCACTGCCTGGTAAATGTAAAACAGGTTCACTCATGTCCCGGAAGGAAATTCAAAAAATAGAACTTAATCAAATCATTATGGCAAAGCTGATATCTACGTAGGATTAGACCAACAACAATACCCGCCCTTTCATCCAATCCCATTATCCAAGGATATTGCGATGGGAAAGGAGAAAAACTAACTCAGTTATCAAGGAGTAAAAGGCCCTGATCAATTGCTACTGTTGCATCAAGTTGTACGCTTTAGACACTTTTCCACAATAATCAGATGGATGACCGAACCATTTCTTTCTTTACATTTGATTGGGATGTTGTATTAATATGCGAATTACTTCCTGTCTACCAGCCTATATGACAGCTGGGAGCTACTAAGTTTATTGCATTTACTCTCTTGGTGCATTGCTATACACACATGCACCACTCTATGCGATTGCCTCCTTAGAACTCGATGATATCTGAATACATGCCGTTATCATGCTATCAAACTGTGTAGTTTGCCTGAGCCTGTGTATACATACATACAGACATGGTAGTAAACTGATTAGTAGTAGTAATATATGAGCAGATCTCCCTACCAAGTGTTTTTTTGTGGATTAGACCTCGGGGGTTATGCAATGGGTTACGACGTTGGATGGATTCGCCGAGTTATTATTGTATTTCATTTGAGGGACATTTGAGTGGCATTTGAGTGGCATTTAAGGGGTATTTGAGTTTTGATCATTTTTTTAGTTGATTTGAACCTATATGGCATATAGATTTTGAATGTATGGCATTCGAGTTTTGATAATTTTTTTGCATAATTATATACATAATTCTAACTCATAGGGTATCTAGATTTTGAATGTATGACATTTGAGTTTAGATAATTTTTTGTAATTTCGACTCATATGATATCTTGAGAGAGAGGAGAGAGGGAAAGAGGAGAGAGGAGAAAGGGGAGCATTAGCCCTCTAGATGATTAAAATTTACAGTAAATTTTGTGTAATACGAAGTACTTTAACTTCATTTATTCACTTGAGACTACATATCATCAGCATTCGAGATTGAGTTTGCATATAAAAATAATTGTATTTGTATACATCTAGAGAAGGGAGAGAGGAGAGAGGAGAGAGGAGAGGAGTTAGAGGAGAGAGAGGAGATATGTTGAGAGAGAGAGGAGAGAGGATACCATTAGTCCTCTAGATGATTAAAATTTACAGTAAATTTTGTGTAATACATTTGTAATTCCAACTCATATGATATCTTGAGAGAGAGGAGAGAGGGAAAGAGGAGAGAGGTGAAAGGGGAGCATTAGCCCTCTAGATGATTAAAATTTACAGTAAATTTTGTGTAATACAAAGTACTTTAACTTCATTTATTCACTTGAGACTACATATCATCAGCGTTCGAGATCGAGTGTACATATAAGAATAATTGTATTTGTATGCATCTAGAGAGGGGAGAGAGGAAAGAGGAGAGAGGTTAGAGGAGAGAGAGGAGATATCTTGAGAGAGAGGAGAGAGGATACCATTAGTCCTCTAGATGATTAAAATTTACAGTAAATTTTGTGTAATACAAAGTACTTTAACTTCATTTATCCACTTGAGACTACATATCATCAGCATTGGAGATCGGGTCTACATATAAAAATAACTGTATTTGTATATATCTAGAGAGAGTTTAGAGGAGAGAGGTTAGAGGAAAGAGAGAGAGGAGACTTGAGCATAAATATTTCTTTTAGTTATATATATTTACAGTTATTATGTTTACCATACATGTAATCAGCGTTATTTTTTGATTTTGCTTAAAAATTATTATTATTTCTGGTAAAAAACTACATTAGTTAAGTTTTAAAATCATATGAATAAAGTTTGTGTCAATTTAGTATATACTGCATTATATATTTACAATATTACTTTGTAATTATTAGTGAAAGAAATTATGAAATACCGGCGAGTAATTAAGTAATTCAGTAAGGAAATTGGTTGGAATCGTAGTAATATTTTTTAAATACAACATTGCTTTGCAACGACTATTATTAAAAGCAATTATAAATTTTGATGAGTAACTAAGTAATCTAGTAAGGAAAACTGATTGAAATCACGGTAATATTTGTTAAAAGATACTTGCGACATGTTTTATCAAAGAAAAAATCAAACAATTTTCAAATGTTTACGAGTAACTAAGCAATTCAGTAGGAAAAACCAACTGAGACACGCAATATCCGTTTTTGAAATATTTACGATAAACACAATTGGGACATTGCTGTTATCAAAAAAAACCAAGCGAGTATCAAATGTTTACGAGTAACTAAGTGATTCAGTTGGCAAAAATCGATTGGGATCATGTGACATTCGTTACAAATATTTACGTTAAGTTAGCAACGAGAAAATAAATATTTCTTAGAATATCCGCTATAGCGAGTTACGATAATTTTGTACTCGCCCTAAAAGTTTTCAGTCCATTTTCGGTCAGATCAAAATTTATGCGAGACGTTTTAGGCATTATTTCAGTCGACGTAATGTTACCAGTTCATTTTCACAAGTTTTTAAAAAGTAATTAATTATAATATAATGCAAGTGTCACTTCACTAATAAACTCACTCAGAAAAGTCATTAATCACCATCTCTCGCCTAATCCTATATGTTTTGATCTTTCTAATGTTATGCGTTATAAAGTCGCTCGAGAAAAGTCATTAATTACACCTAAGCACCATTTATTATCATGTTATTTCTATTTAAAACAAACAACGAACATCCATAGACGTAGGATATAATTATAGGTTTATCAATTCAACCTAAAAAGGAAAAGAACTTGATTGCATTTATCTCTTGTTTTTATTGTGTTTGACTACATATTAGTTAATACAGGTACAACTTTTCACCAAAACTTGATGAGAAATCCAACTCACTTCCAACAAAACGAATTTGTGGTTATACCTCTAATTCTAGTTATCTCCGGTATCATCTAAAAAACATGAACAAAGTATGACTTTATCCACTTGTTTTGTTAGTTAGACTGTTACTTTTCTTAGAATATCTCATTGTTTTTTGTGTGAAATACAAACAATGTATCAACATACATAGTGTATTTTCTATTTTTAGGAAGCTGTTTTGTCTGATAAATCAAGAGTTATATGTTACATATACATATTTAAATGCTATCAGGTACCCGTAAAGTATTTATTACATTCCTAACTCATACCTAATGTTGTAAACTATAATTGAAGCTGTCACATTTTAATTTACTGTCTGATGATATAAAGATGGAACTACACTACATCAATGTTTTGCTGTTGATGTGTCTATATGATTGTTTGTGGATATGTTCAGTTGACTACATAGTTCGAAGTAGTGTGTGTTGTAGTAGAGCATATCAATGAACTGCAATTGAACTAGTTATTAAATACTATCAGATACATGTAAAGTATTTATTACATTCCTAACTCATACTTAATATTGTAAACTATAATTGAAGCTCTCACATTTTAATTTACTGTCTGATGATATAAAGATGGAACTACACTGCATCAATGTTTTGCTGTTGATGTGTCTATATGATTGTTTGTGGATATGTTCAGTTGACTACATAGTTCGAAGTAGTGTGTGTTGTAGTAGAGCATATCAATGAACTGCAATTGAACTAGTTAATCACTCATCATATTTTTGCTATAAAATATGTTTGAAGGATGTGAGTTGTCATTCAAATGAATTGTAAGTTTCGTCCTAGCTAGATATATTTAAAAGAGTGTCAATCTAGGACTTGTAAAATTTGTTCATCCCATGCTCTACATTCAAAAATTTTAGCTTAGGTGGAAAGAAAGTTTACAGGAGTGTATGCACCAAAAATTTTAGCTAGGTAGAAAGGAAGTTTACAGGAGTGTATGTAGAGCTTAAGCTTATTAGTCTATCTAATCTCTATCTTTCCATTTTTTCTCAAGCAGAGAATCCCAACTAAGTAAATATAAATAAGCAAGTCTTTTAGATGGGGATATAAAAGAAGATAGAGAGTGTTTTAAGTGTAAGTGATATGCATTATCTTTATATACGTATACCATAGTCAGTTATCTATATATAATGAGAGTTTATTTATTTTGCTTGTAGATATTGATAACAAAAGGCCAAGATATTTCCTTTCAGTGCTTTCGTTGCTGTTGATAGCGTATTGTACAAAGTCGCTGGCAAAAAGGAAAAAAGAAAAAAAAAACAACATTTTGTGTATATTTTGTGGTAAGCAGTTTAAATTAGGGGAGTTGCATGAGCCTGGCCGAGTTCTTTCAAGACATTTTTTTGCTCACTTGTTTATTTTTTATTGTTTATGCGGAAAATCACATACAACTTTGAGAGATCTCCAGCAACATAGTTGTATTTTGAAAACTAAAATGTTTTTTATTGTTGATATTGCTAGTTATAATAATTTTGTTTTATTTATTACTAAAAAAATATTCTGAATTAGTTATGGATATTACTTTTCCAAAAAATTTTGCGTTAGTATATCTCTATTCAATAGAAGGTCATTTTTCTGAAAACATTGTTTTAGATTTTGAATTAGCGAGTAAATGGTTGGCGATAGCTAAAAAACCGGCTGCTGGAGATCGAAAGCTTTTGCTTAAAAACCAGTGTAAAAAATGAGAGCACTTATATCTTCAGATTCTGATCTTTCAGAAACTGAAGAACGTAATAATGACTTAATTTCTGTTGCTAGTTCACAGTGCAGTCCAAAAACCAGTGTTTTAAAATCTAATACTGTAACACATAATCCTCAAACTCAAGTAGATTTAAAAGAAAGCCAAAAGGTTGATAATAAGAAAATTGATTTAACTTCAGTTAAATTAATTTTGAATATAAAAGATGGACTGAAAAAAAAGGGTTTTAATGATTGTGTTAAATTGAAATTAGCGTCTATTAGACAGAAAATGCAAAACAAATCAGAATTTTCTCAAGAAGAAATTCTTGTATTAACGGCACTCTTAGGCGAATTTTAAAATTTTTATTTCACTATATTTTTTAGTATTATCATGGCTCCGGAATAGGCTTTATGCAACTGTCTTATTTTATAATTTCTTACCACAAAATATATAGTTAATAGGATGTTTTTTTATAAATACTCTCTGTATATATTATATATACAGACAATAGTCTGTGTTTTTATGAATACTTTATTCATTTGTAAACATTTCATGTAAAAAATGTTCTGTCATTAGCTTACCTAATGCATTATTTCGTTTGTTTTGTGGTTGAGAACTCCATATGCTTTATTCTTACTGTATTACTTTGCATAATATTACAAAATAAATATTGTAATATTCACCTTCATAATGCATCCAAGATATGAAACAGAGCAGGTTTCACATCTGTATTACTGAATCTATAACATTGTTATGAAAATGACTATAATTACTTAATTATCGTGTCATATCATGACAAACTATCAGCACCCAATTCACAAAACTGTAAATCCTAAAGTATAATGCTTGTGGTTGTAAAAAAAGTCTTCAACTGTCTTGGTTTCTCAAACAAATTATAAAACATTTTCTCAATTTTTTGTGTAAAAGCGGATTTGTCTTACCATTTTGACAAAATGTGCCGACAACTTTTAAATATTTTTCAAAAACGAAGCCTAGAAATTATAAATGGAAGTTGTCTTAACATGTTTGAAAATGTGACGAAAACTTGAAATATTTTTTTTGTGTCGGAACATTGAAATTTTGTAATATTTTTAGAGTTGTAACGCCAAAAGTTTTACAAATTGACTAAATTACTAATGTTAAATATAAATAAAAATACTTTATTGCGCTAAATATATACAAATTATTGCACAATACAAATAATATATAATTTAATGTTCATGAGTTGTTGCTGATAGATTTGGCGAGCCATCAGTCATTCACTTGTACACGTAATCTCTTTAAAAGCATACATAGACGTCGTTATAACAACTACATCGTACTATGGTGAAAAATACGGTTATTAGTAGTTACTTATTACTAGTGAAGATTTACATACCTTAATTAAATTTCCGATATCGAAATCCTGCTAGCTTCGCTTGAAATGTGATTGTTATCTTCATTGCTTTTCTCACTATCATTGTTGACAACTTCATCTTTTTCCTCAAAGTTTTTGTTTTCAGAGTCATCATCCGTCATATTATCATCTTCTTCGTCATCAGTATAAGCATCAATGTTATGATCATCATCATCATCCTCATCATGACTTTTCATCCGCTCAGCATCATCAAATAGGGAAAGTCTGAAAGCTATTCCTTCTTTTTCACTTGAAGTAGATAGGAGCATTAAAGCTTCTTCAACACCCAGAATCTTGAGAATGTGTTTCTTTGTACCACTTTGAGTTGACATCGTACTTTTATAGTGGATCATACCGCATTCATGATTTTTGAAATTCAAAACGTTCTCAGGAGGGACAACAATCTTCCCAGTCATCAAAGATCCATCATTCGTCATGTATCTGTAAGTGACAGTGTGAGTGATACGTAGAGGCGATGTGTCTTGTTTTCGTTTTTGCTGCTTCAACTTAAAATTTTTCCCAACTGAGAGTCTAGTGAATGTCAGAAGAGTGTTGACAGGAATATTATCGAAAGTGATGATATCAAAGTATGCATGCAACTGTTTCAATGATTTCTTTCTCAAGATTTTGGCTATAACTTGTTGTTCTAGCCCTTGATGATGATTACCTCCTACAATACGCAGATCAGGTTGATTTTCTTCTAGCTTTCCAATGTACACTAGGATATGTGATGAGCGGGCATCAAGTTCCTGTAGCTCCACCGTAAGTTCTTTGTCAATCAGTGACTTGACTCGAATTCGATGATCGTTTGTTAAAACATAATCATAATCCAATATACCATAATCTTCAATGTAATTGACATCGAAAACCTCCAATATCGTAGGAATTGGTAAATCCGACAAACTCACAAAATTTCCTATTTCCAACATCCCTTTCTGCATAGCTCCTATCATTATTCCAGCCATCTCAAGCAATTCGAACTCTCTAAGTTTGTTTATGGTATTATTCTTGGTGTTGCTGAATAGAAAGGAAATTGAAGCTCGAGATAATGTCACTGTCGGTTTTTTGTTATCCTCTGTTCGTTTGACTTCACTGTTTTCATGCAGATATGTGTAGTCCGGTGTGGGACTCAAAGGAGAGTCAGCTGAAACTACATGACATTTCATTGCTATATTGGCAGGAGTGTTGATGTTTGAGCGGGAAGATGTATCATTAAAGGTGTTAGGATTGGGTCTTCTATCGTCAATGTGAATGCCGTTGGTGGTGGAATTGATGGTTGTAGTGGAGATAGTGTCAGTGTTGTTGGTAGCTGTACTTGGTTCAATATGGAGCTTAGGGAGTGCTTTGGAGTGTGATGTCATCATACCTGCAAAAAGTAAAAGAACTTAGTTTAATGATGTAAATATACTGAAATTATTGTTTTATCAAAAGATTGTTTTTAAAAACTAAGATTCAAAAACCTAGATGATTCAATTAATTAAAGACAAATAATTATTTTAGCACTTCTTACCTTGATGCTCTCCTAATAGCTGTAGTAGATGTTGCTTTTCTGTTAGCCGTTGTAGAACTGGATGCTTTCTGTGTGAAAACGATAGCTCTTTTATAGCTAAAGTTGTACTGATTAAACCCTATGAACACCATCTCGTGTCAATCTCTATAAACCAGCATTTTTTCACGCGAATGAAATTTAATGCTTTCGCGGGAATAAATAAATTATTTTCACGCGAATACAAACCGTTGCTTTTGCGGGAATAAACTGTTATTTTCACGCGAATACAAACCAATACTTTCGCGGGAATAAATGATTTATTTCCACGCAAATGGAAACCGTTGCTTTCGCGGGAATAAATTATTTATTTTCACGCGAATGGAAACCGTTGCTTTCGCGGGAGTAAATAATTCATTTTCACGCGAATAGAAACCGTTGCCTTCGCGGGAATAAATAATCTATTTTCACGCGAATAGAAACCAATGCTTTCGCGGGAATAAATGATTTAATTTCCCGTGAATGAAAGTCAATGTTTTCGCGGGAATAAATACTTTATTTTCAAGCGAATAGAAAGAAATGTTTTCGCAGGAATAAAAACTTTATTTTCACGCGAATACAAACCGTTGCTTTCGCAGGAATAAAAATTTTATTTTCACGCGAATACAGACCGTTGCTTTTGCGGGAATGAAATTTTAATTTTCACGCAAAAGCAACGGTTTGTATTTGCGTGAAAATAAAGTATTTATTCCCGCGAAAGCAACGGTTTGTATTCGCGTGAAAATAAAGTATTTATTCCCGCGAAAGCAACGGTTTATATTCGTGTGGACATAAAGTATTTATTTCCTCGAAAGCAACGGTTTCTATTCGCGTGAAAATAATTTATTTATTCCCGCTTAAGCATTGAATTTCCTTCGCATGAAAAGATGCTGATTCATAGAGATTGACACGAGATGGTGTTCATAGGGTTTAATCAGTGCAACTTTAGCTATATAAGAGCCATCGTTTTCACACAAAAAGCATCCTGTTCTACAAAGGCTAACGGAGAAGCAACATCTACTACAGCTATTAGGAGAGCATCAAGGTAGAAACTTAATAAATTACAGTTTTTACTCATACATTATTTATTCTACTAAACCAACTGAAAAAAATTAATTATCTGTCTTTTTTTTAGATTAATTCACAAAAAATGGAAATAGTTAACAACACAGAATCAGAAACTCAGCCTAAACCTTTGACTCAAGAGGACTTGATACTTCTACAAAACATATGCAATAAAAAAATTGAAGAGAGAGTGCGAATTATCTCAAACAATTGTAAATTCATACAGAAAGACTTGATAGAACAGCTAAATAGTTTTCGAACTGAATCTTTTCTAACATTAAAGCTCTTTGGGAATGATGTTACATCAGACATTCAGAGGTTACATTATGTATTGCAACAACGACAATATCAACTAGAACAGGTAAACACACCAATTTCTATCGAGCGTGCTCGTAAATAGCTTGCTCTAAAAAGAAGAAACATGCAGCAACAGTCCGCTCAAAGACAAGCTAGAAGGGTAAGGACTCAACAACGTAACGCACGATGAGCTACAAAAACATCCGATTAACAGTCAATTTTTGATGATAAGGTAATAATTCATAAAAAAAATACTATTTAGTAAGAGTTTTTAGTTGTTTTACATTTCCGTTTAACCATTCTATACTAATACATAACTTTCATTTTTGTTTAATCATCCTATACTAATACATAACTTTTTATTTTAGTTCATTATGGAATCAAAAGTACATAGAACAGAAGTCTTCCTTCCTAAGATATAACATCAGTACATCAATGACGTCATTGTAAAAAAGACTATGCATTGATTGTCATTACAAGTTGTAGTGCTCTGTATTACTTAGTATTTACTAACTCTAGCTATATTATACAAGGATATTTTCCTACTTATTATGTAATAAATGCATATAATCATATATTGATTTAATGTAGTTATATCTCCTTGTTCTTCTCTCCTCTCTCTCAAAATATCATATGAGTTCGCGTTACGTGAAAAAATTATCAAAACTTAAATGCCATACATTGAAAATCTAGCTGCCATATGAGTTCAAATTAAGTAAAAAAATAATCAAAACTCAAATGCCACTTAAATACCACTCAAATGCCACTCAAATGCCCCTCAAATGAAATACGATATAAACTCGGCGAATTCATTCAACGCCATAACCCATTGCCTCAACCCCGAGGCCAGATCCACAAAAAAAAACACTTGGTAGGGAGATCTGCTCATATATTACTACTATTAGTTGTCACTGTTCCTACCAACAGAGTCCTCTCTGGAGAGAGCTATTATACTTTAGATTAGTGGTATTTCGTGGAAACAAGACTTAATTCCACTACAATATTTATGATCATTACTAGCAAGTACAATATATCCCTTTTGCATCTAATAATGGAGCAGAGTATTCCGTGCGAAGGTAACATCACTACTCCAACTAAACTGTACATAAAACAAAACAGAGTATTCTAATTCAAAACAAAACGGTGGTAATTTATAGTTAAAATATTAATCAACTTTTATTTCAGAGTTGTAATTGCTATATACTAATTATGATGCAGAAACAAGGACGTACAAAAGTTTTTTGAGGTGAAATCAACAATATTAATCTCACTGAGATTAATCGATTAATCATATGAAGTTTTAAATATGTCTCACCAAGCGCAGAAAATATATAATCTTACCAATATAACTATAGTATATGTTTTGTACCCATCAGGATTCATTCTATAGAAAGTTTTGTAACCATTTAGATACTCTGTGGGTACAAGTTAACATGTTGAATATGTCTGTTATATCCATTGATGGTATATGGTTTGTCAGTCCAAAACTTAAAACTTCATGTGACATGACATCTAAACCAAAACCACATTAGTGCTTGAGAACTTTATTGTAACTAGATATAGTGTGTGGAAACTTGTGAGAACAAGAAATCAAATACATCCACATTCTATGACGGTCAATAAACACCAGCCAGCTGGTACACAGTTTGTTAGTTGAACAGGGACTAAACTTGTAAAACACTTTCATGGCCATTAGATAATTGTTATGTGCTGCTAAAGTCAAAAGGTGTTGAGGAGGTAAACTTTGTACTTGGTGCATTAATCCTCAATCTCAAAACATTACATTGCCTAGTTCATGAACAGCGATATTGTAATAGGCTTGTGTATTTTATTACCTACACAACAGCATCCACTCCTACTCTCTACTAGCAACAGATTCGGGGTCCACCACCCAGACAAACTACTCTACTAGCAACAGATTCGTGGTCCACCACCCAGACAAACTACACTGAGTTATGCAAATAAACACTTAATTATTCCATTCTTTGTAGCAATATAATAAGTCAAGCTACAAAATCCACAAGCTTCTGTCTCTCCACCTGCGCAGCAACTCATTTTTATAGGAAGAGACAGGAACCCTCACTCCAGTATTAGGAGTAAGCCAATGAAATACTACAATATAAAACATTCATGAATAGAAAGCAGTGATACAAAATACAGTAACAAGTTGAGCCAATGAGAAAGGTGTGCAGATGGCGGGGAGGCTCTGGGTCTTTTTCCTGCCCTTTTGATGTTGTTGGAATTATTCCACTCCTTATTTGGAAGCTCTACTTCCTAACCTCTGTTCCTGGTATTTGCATTGCTCTGGTCTCCATAAGGCAAAGGGTTTCTAGTTCCTAGGGTCCCAGGCTTCCTTTATCAGCCATTTTTGTTGACTGGCTCGGGGTAGTGACCCCTGGCACCCGGGGTAGGTTCCTGTATATTTTATAGGTCGAATACAGGGTCTATACTGGCCCAGTATAGAACCGATATAGCCGGTATCCTTAAATCCAAGATAATCGGTATATACAATGGAGGGGAAGGCTATGGCTCCACTCAAAAACTTTGGTCACTGGTAGGGTTAAGGGTGCATGCAGGGGGATTTAGAGAGGGGGATGGAGGGGGAGGGCGGGAAAGGGTCTTAGTTTGCGTAAATATGATGAAAATCTCCCACAATATATAGATTGAATCTTTTTAGGTAGCTGACTTATCCATCTCCAATAGAAGCAGGTTTTGTTTGAAATTTTGTCAATGTAAATAAAATAGGCTCATGCATGCCATGTCATCATGAAAACTGTGTCAATGTGCCAAAATTAATATGATTTGCTCAGGTTGAATTGCATTGCCATTTGCTAATTTATTGTTATTTTGAATATTGCTAAATTTTTTTCTCAAACCGAAAAAATCAAGTTGCAGCTTAAAAAAAGTAATTGAAACATGAAAGTTTCTGAAAGTAAAACCGAAAATTCATTGATTAAGTGGAAAATTTTAGTGATAAAAAAGCTGAAAAAGTGGACTAACTTTTAAAAAGATCCTCATGTAGATGGTGGGCTGCTTTAGAGAGTTTGAAGTAACCACTGTCTAAAGTGCGCACATTAGTTTAAGATGCACACTGTTTAATGGTGTAAAATTAGTCACATTCTCTATCGTTCAAGGAACTCTTGTATTTTTGTTGTTGTCTGCTTTTTTGAAAAAAAACAATACTTGAACTATCGTAAATTTCCTGTCTAAATAAATCCATATTCAAACCATATCAGTAATATCTAATTCTTAATAAACACATGTTTTTGTTTTGTCTGGAGACAGAAGCATAAAACTGTACAGCGATACTGGCTATATATTTATGATGGATCCCAGTACTTGTTACTTCTGCATTTCTGTGTATAGATAACTAATGAGTAGTATATTGGTTATTAAAAGGTATATTATATAAGAATTAAGCTCAGTAATGTGTAATTATTTGTGTGTAGTTTATTAATTACCATTCCTGAAATCTATCCATCATGGATTATTGATACTCAGCTTGCTTCTATACAGATTTGAAAGTTTATAGTACACACTGATTGAGTGCAAGTAACATTTAAACTTTTTGAAGTATTATTGGATGTTTCTGTTTGTATGAGATCAGCTGTCAGTGAAATCTAATTGACTGGGAAAAATTATCTCCTTACTTAAACTAAAGTTTCACTGAAAAACTTCACAAATATGCTAATACGAGTATGATATTGAGTTGTATGGTCACTATTGTGTAACACAAGCTGTAACATTATGACATACAGAATTGTAGTTACTCACATTGTATATATACATTGTTTTATTGGATAGGAATCTGGTTGAGACACTCTGGTCAACCTGCAGTGGATGGAATTCCTGAGAGGTGCACATTTAAGAGATACAAGAATGACCAAGAGATATTAGATGAGATTGGCACACACCACATCACACACATGTATGTGTATAGGCCAGATGTACCAACACTCATCCTTGTAGCTCCTAGAGTAACAACATTGAAAATAGGAAGAGAGTATCCCTCATACAGAAACTCTTCAGAGTTGGTCAGGTGTGTGGACCTCAGTCTATAAAGTCGATTGCTGAAGTATAAAGCAGCGCACTTGGTTTGTTTCTGCTAAAAATGAAATGATTATCCATTAACTGAGGGATTTGAAAATTTCTTACTTTCAAGAAAAGTGTCAAACTAACTTCTGGGTTATTGAATTTCCTACAATAATTCCAGGTGTTCAAAGGTGGTGAATAAAACAACAGCGCCGCAATCACTCTCAAAATGTGATTATTCTATAAATTTCAGCAATATTTAAAGCTGATCGAACCTAGTATGCAGTGAAAAGTATTGCTAGAGATGATATAACTAAATGGGAGCATGTTGACCTACAAGACAGTTGGTATCAACAACCAGCCCTTCCTAACAATATTAACAGCTTTTGCCCAGTCACTAATGTATCTAACTCAAACCAATTATTCACAATCTTGTTTGAGAATGATACCTCTGTTAACAAAAAAGGCAACTTCTGATCTATAAACTTGCTGTATTCCAATGAATGAAGATTTTTTACCAAATTGGACGCAAATGATCAATTTAATTAGTTTTATCATTGGGAAGAACTACTGAATACATTATAGGGCTTATCCGATTGGGCTCAATATAATTCTTTTTTCTCATGTCAATTTTTTTTTGAAAAATCTTATACTTAGTTTTCCTCACTCCCGAGAGATGACTCATATGAAAGCGATTAGAGCTGAAGAAGAAGACCACTGAAACAGCAAGTTTTATGCAGCAAAAAGACAACGTGTTAACAATTGTTTGCTTCATTGAGCAGAACGAGGGTCGCCCAGCCAATGTTGTTGGGCACAGGTGCTCACAAATGCAAAATAAAAAGCTCCAAAAATGTTTCATTTTTTGGATCCGCTTGTCTTGAGCCAACTATTTTGGTTCATTCTTGTTTAAGGCGCTATTACACACCAACTGGCCTCCATGTTGCAATGCTTCAATGTCAAAATCTAAATTGCTCGAATAAGCTTTTTATTAAAAAAAGATTTTAGGCACACCATTACTAATCCAGCAAAACTAATATGCTTATTATGTATTAATTAAAAAAGTCTGTCAGTGGGCTTGTCTGTACGTCCATATAAGTGCGTCATTCTACTTCTATAGATGGCTTAGCCTCAAACCTGAAAGAAACAAATACTGCTGTAACGTCATTCAGTTGCCTTAATGTAATGCATGGAGGGTTCTAAACTCAGAAGTTGTATTCAAACTACAGAAGTTTATTCCAAACGGTTAAAATAAAATTATTTCCCTCAAAACCAAACGTGGTTCAACGCAAAACAATTAATTTTTGCTGAGTCATAAACACATCACTTCCATAGTTTCATGGCTGATGTTAATTTTAGAGTTGTGTTCTCAGGGTCATTTCCGTTGAAGTTGGGTTACATCCTCGTTACCATTGCAGTATTCTAGTGTTAAATGACTACATTTAACATGTGTCAACAAATCACTTTGCAGATAGCAATAACCAATAGTAGTTTAAACTCGCCATTTTATGCAAGTGCATAGTTGGACATCATTTAACTTTCAGTTACATCAAAGTAGGTCATGTAACACCCATTTATAAAATTGCAAAACATCAACCTTGAATAACTAATCCTCTACTAAAAACTGATCACAACTAACGTTAATTATAATAACATTACACATAATTTATTATTGTGGTGGAGCTCTGTCATGACCAGTGTGCCAGAGACGACTCTCTGATAGCCATTTGTCATCAGACGGACTCATAGTTAGCACTGCCACAAATCACAGAATGAGCTGGCAAAATTGCCACCCAACCTAAAGCATAAATGCCAGTACTAGAAAAGTATCGGTGCAATACAGGCACTGTACCGGCGCTGGAAGTGTATTCAGGGGCGAAAGCATGACGGCTGCCATAGCCAAAGGAACTGAAAGTAGCATAAAGACCACATTAACTCTTATCCACACCACAAGTAGCTCCAGGTTTCAGTATTTCAAGGCCAAAGGCCGTGCAAAGACCATTGATTAGCCAAAATTCTTGAGTCATATAGCAGCACTTTGTGTCAAATATTAACTCAGTGGTTTTGCCCCAGCTTCTTGGTACCATCTGTTATCAACCTTATGCCTGTTATTATATTGGACTATATATATTACTAGTGATTGTATTTGTTTACTTTTTATGTTGTCCGTTGTATCACTGGTCTACTAGCTAAATACACCAATGACTTCCTGCTAAATTCCGGTTACTTAGCAAATAAAAGGCAGAGTTTTCTTGTATTTATTGCCACATACCAAACCCTGTTGCCCTCGCTACTTGTTTGCACTGCTATCACTGGTCTTATAATGGGATTGTATGAGAAAATAAACGTATAGTCTTGAAATTTATTCTGGTTCGTTCTGGAGGTTATGAATAAGTCCTCCATCACAGTTTACTGGCCGAGGGCCCTATTTGGTGAGAGAAAATCCGCGTTGTCAGGCCCATTTAGAATGACTGAGATGCTGTGCCAGCAGACAACCAATATTTTTGTATTCAACTGTTAGGAACACTTGTGGTTACGTTGTGTAGACGGCAGAACCCACTACATTGGTGCCAATAGTGGAATGAGCTTCCCACGATGTTCAGCTATGCAACTTTGGCTTTGCAAACTGCAGTACCAGCATACAAACCCTGTGTTCCATGGTACAGTCTCACTGTTTAACTAAAAGTCGACATGGGTTGGTACTCGCACTCTTCAAGGTACACTGTGCTTTCCAGTAACTGTTTGTGACTTTTTAGAGTATTCACTCCGCTGTACAACAGCCCAACAACCATGGGTGAGAGTCTTCACTCTGCCTGACCGCATCATTATTGATCAGTTTTGACTTGTTGTTCAGTCTTACTCAACCCAGCAACAGTTGTCAGTAGTAATATATGAGCAGATCTCTCTACCAAGTGTTTTTTTGTGGATCAGACCTCGGGGTTGAGGCAATGGGAGTAGTAATATATGAGCAGATCTCCCTCCCAAGTGTTTTTTTTTGTGGATTTGACTCTGGAGTTTATGCAATGGGTTACGACGTTGAATGAATTTGCCGAGTTTATATTGTATTTCATTTGAGGGGCATTTGAGTGGCATTTGAGTGGCATTAAAGTGGCATTTGAGTTTGATTATTTTTTTACTTAATTTGAACTTATATGGCATATAGATTTTAAATGTATGGTATTTAAGTTTTTGATAATTTTTTGTAATTCGAACTCATATGACATATTGAGAGAGAGGAAAAGAGGAGAGAGAGGAGATATATCTACATTGAATAAATACATTGATTAAAATGAATCAATATATGATTATACACATTTATTGTATAATAAGTAGGGAAAATCTCTCCATATAATATAGCTAGACTCAGTAAATACTAAGTGAAAACAATTAATACATAGTCTTTTTCTTTACAATGATGTCTTTGATGTACTGATGTTATATCTTAAAAAGGGAGACTTCTGTTTTATGTGCTTTTGAATTCGTAATGAACTAAAATAAAAAAGTTATGTATTAGTATAGAATGATTAAACAAAAATTTAAAATGATTACATGAATTTGAATGATAGCTTTAGTTACATTGGATAGTTTACATTATATAGAAAAAGAAAATAGCTCACCAAGTCACATTGTCCAACTTGTTTTTCTGAATTAGAGACTATCCATTGCTAAAACAAAAAATTATTTGGGGTGAAAATAACTACAACTACATCTAAATTGAGTTGAAGTATTATTTACGATGATTAGAATTAATTAAATAGAAAAGAAAAACTCTCACCGAGTTTTATCATGTATCTCATCCTTTTTTTCAGCAACATATCCTGTCTCAAAATCATCAAAATCTCCACGTAGAAAATCTTCAAGTTCATCATCATCATCAATTTCTAAGATCGCTTTGTTGTGCTTTGCTTGATCGCAATATTGTCTCCAATAAATTTGACCAAGTCTGTATTGAGAGCAAAATGAAAGATCGTATTCCGTCTTAAATTTTCCGTGGGTTGTTTTTCCTCTGTAGATCATCACACCTTGAGCATATTGGTTAGCTTCTGAAACATATTTGTCTGGTATGGCAAGCGTCTTCAACAGCGTTTCTCCACATTGTTCAATGGTATAACGGATACAAATTACATTCGACTGCCCTCCTTTAAATCGATGAGGAACGAATCTATCAACAACATCTCGGTAAGGAAAAATAGCACCGGGTTGGAAACTATTGAGGGTCTTGATGTTCAAGAAGCGTTTGAGCTGACCTTTAGTCAATGTACTCAAATATAGTTATTCCTCTTCAGTTTTCTTATTGCTTAGAGGATGTCTGGTAACACGTCTGAATAATAATAATCGTCTCGTAATCATACCAAAGAGCACTTTTATTTTTTGATTTCCCCTTTCTACCCAAATATACAACGGAGGGGGGTAATGATCACAGTTGAAGTTTTTAGCTATTTCAACTGGACAGAAAAGTATTTTGGGGTTGAGTTCATTTATATCTGAAGAATCATGGTAGCAGACTTGAGAATATCTACACTTCTCCCTACTTGATGGATGTATCACACCAGTCACTCGCATAATGCTTGGGATAGCAAGATCTTCAAATGTTTTGCAAACCGGAACTTTTGGTGAGTCAATCACTTGAGAACCTTTAGACTTTTCTAATTCCCAAGCTCTCCTTTCGTTGACATATTCAACTGTTAAATGAGCTATAGCTCCACTCTCCATTGTTTTCTTCTCAATGGAAGTAGTTTTTTTTCTCATTATATTTTTTCGTTTGCTTACTACTCGCTTTTTTGGAGCAGTTTTCTTTATCTTAGGAGTTGTTTTGCCGTTTTTAATTTTATTTTCTGTTGGATATGGGTCTGTGCAAAGGAGCTCTTCAGAAAGATCATCCATAACACTCTAGAAATAAAAGGGTAATATTTGCATGAGTGGCTAAGAGTGTATTTATTAGTTAGAGTATCTTATATATATATATATATATATATATATATATATATATATATATATATATATATATATATATATATATATATATATATATATATATATATATATATATATATATATATATATATATATATATATATATATATATATATATATATATATATATATATATATATATATATATATATATATATATATATATATATATATATATATATATATATATATATATATATATATATATATATATATATATATATATATATATATATATATATATATATATATATATATATATATATATATATATATATATATATATATATATATATATATATATATATATATATATATATATATATATATATATATATATATATATATATATATATATATATATATATATATATATATATATATATATATATATATATATATATATATATATATATATATATATATATATATATATATATATATATATATATATATATATATATATATATATATATATATATATATATATATATATATATATATATATATATATATATATATATATATATATATATATAGATATATATATATATATATATATATATATATATATATATATATGTGTATTTATGACAAAAGCAGTTAAGACCATAGAGTTATGATAGATTGAGAATGTGCTTATTAAACTATTGGGATGTGGAGACAGACAACAAAGGATGTGTTCAAATATATATATGAATTTACTTAATATCATACCGCTTTTAACATCTCAATTGGTAAGAAATAAAATATAATAGTTTGAACAAAATATTGTAAAATAATAAAAAAACAACTAAAAATTTTTCATAAATATGTATGAAACGCTTCTAACATTAGTTCTAAAATACCTAAAGAAGAGGATAGGCCTTTATCTATTTGGACATAATTATAAATATGTTTTCTGAATTTATAAAAAAAAATTTTGTTCCAATTCATGTCATATAATTTTTTGGAAATTATTTGATTCCAAACACTTTTTTCAATTCCTTTTAAAAAATCATTAATATTAACGACTTCCACCATTGACAAAACGGTCTCGACACCGTTTTTTATAATGTCATCAAAAAGTTCTGTAGATACATCATGTTTCTTACAACACATCCCCATATTCATCATGTGTTGAGTTATACAGAATATTATAACTTGGAATGTCAAACGTTCTACAGCTTTCTCTTCAACAACATCATTATTTATCACATAGTTATGATACATTTCTGGAAGGAAGTCCTTTAAGTAGATTGGGTTTGTTGTTGTATTGTTCTAAAATACAAGCGATAATTGGATAACTAAAATAATTAAAGCTTTTTTCAACAGGTGTTAAATAGTATTTTTTAGTAATTCCTACCTTTTCATCAGGCTGAGATTCCGACTTTAGATACAATGGCTGGCTTCCTACGTCTTGAGTATTCATTCTGAAAAAACAAAAAAATTGGTTCAATTCTTTATATTCAATTTAAAGATAGATGTGTCATAAAGCCTTCAGCCTAGTGTTAGCTAGCGGAAATAATTGTATTTTTAGTCTTACCTTTATGAAGAGAAAACTCTTAGTAGTTGCAATGGAAGATGTAGTGGATGTTGCTCTTTCGCTCACCGTTGTTGAACTGGATGCTCTCTGTCTGAAACCCTTGTCTCTTATGTAGCTAAACCTGTGAAAACAAAAATGTTTTATTCCAGCGAAACCATTGGTTTCTATTCGCGTGAAAATAAAATTTTTATTCCCGCGAAAGCATTGGTTTGTATTCGCGTGAAAATAAAATTTTTATTCCCGCGAAACCAACGGTTTCCATTCGCGTGAAAATAAGTTAGTTATTCCCGCGAAAGCAACGGTTTCTATTCGTGTGAAAATAAAATGTTTATTCCCGCAAAAGCAACGGTTTCCATTCGTGTGAAAATAAGTTATTTATTCCCGCGAAAGCATTGCTTTGTATTCGCGTGAAAATAAATTATTTATTCCCGCGAAAGCAACGGGTTCCATTCGCGTGAAAACAAATTATTTATTCCCGCGAAAGCATTGGTTTGTATTCGTGTGAAAATAAATTTTTTATTCCCGCGAAAGCAATGTTTTCCATTTGTGTGAAAATAAATTATTTATTCCCGCGAAAGCAACGGTTTGTATTCGCGTGAAAATAAAATGTTTATTCCCGCGAAAGCAACGGTTTTCATTCGCGTGAAAATAAAGTAATTATTCCCACGAAAGCAACGGTTTGTATTCGCCTGAAAATAAATTATTTATTCCCGCGAAAGTATTGGTTTGTATTCGCGTGAAAATAAATTATTTATTCCCGCGAAAGCAACGGTTTCCATTCGCGTGAAAATAAAATTTTTATTCCCGCGAAACAAACGGTTTCCATTCGCGTGAAAATAAGTTAGTTATTCCCGCGAAAGCAACGGTTTCCATTCGCGTGAAAACAAATTATTTATTCCCGCGAAAGCATTGGTTTGTATTCGTGTGAAAATAAATTTTTTATTCCCGCGAAAGCAACGGTTTCCATTTGTGTGAAAATAAATTATTTATTCCCGCGAAAGCATTGCTTTGTATTCGCGTGAAAATAAATTGTTTATTCCCGCGAAAGCAACGGGTTCCATTCGCGTGAAAACAAATTATTTATTCCCGCGAAAGCATTGGTTTGTATTCGTGTGAAAATAAATTTTTTATTCCCGCGAAAGCAACGGTTTCCATTTGTGTGAAAATAAATTATTTATTCCCGCGAAAGCAACGGTTTGTATTCGCGTGAAAATAAAATGTTTATTCCCGCGAAAGCAAGGGTTTCCATTCGTGTGAAAATAAAGTAATTATTCCCACGAAAGCAACGGTTTGTATTCGCCTGAAAATAAATTATTTATTCCCGCGAAAGTATTGGTTTGTATTCGCGTGAAAATAAATTATTTATTCTCGCGAAAGCAACGGTTTCCATTCGCGTGAAAATAAAGTAATTATTCCCGCGAAAACATTGGTTTCCATTCGCGTGAAAATATATTGATTTTTCCCGCGAGAGCATTGGTTTGTATTCGCGTGAAAACAATTTTTTTATTCCCGCGAAAGCATTGGTGTTCTTCCTTAAAAACAATGTTTCATTAATTTAACCTTATGATGAATGGGATGATTTCAGCTATATAAGAAGCACTGTTTTCACACAGAAAGCACTCACTTCAGCATTAGCAACTGAAGGAGCAAGATCTACTACAACATCATTTACTACAACTGCTAGAAGGACTTTCTGTTTTGAGGTAAGTCAACTTGATGTACTATTGAGTATAAATTTAATTTTTTATCGATTTAAATACTAACAGCAGTATGATCTTGAGTAAATATTCATATATATATATATATATATATATATATATATATATATATATATATATATATATATATATATATATATATATATATATATATATATATATATATATATATATCCTCAAAGTGGTTTGAAAAATAAATCAAAAAATCATAACAAGGATTTTTACGTTATCTTTTAGAATGTCGACACAAGTCAATACAAAACAACTGAAGAATAAAGAACCAAAACCTTCACAAGACAGGAAGGTGATTGATGACAATGTACTTCTTCAGCGCACTACGATTCCCTTTCAAAGCGCCAGTCTGAATACTCTGGCAACTCTCATCATCAAAAGCGCCTCTCTGTTAAGTACTCTATCTCCAGCTTCCAGAAGAAACATTTTAAACATAGTCAGAGTTGAATATTTACCAATACCTACAGTTATGCAGGTGTTAACCGTCGAGTTCCATGATGAAACGAACTGCACCATCATCTACAACTATAAAAAGGATGGAAAGACAGTTAGAGTGAAGAGCACTATTACATTAGCAGCAGGATTACTTGTTAATGAAGCTTCGCAAATAAGGCCACTGGTTTTGATCTACATGGGTGTTGAAAAGAATGGAAAAGCAATTTTTCGTGCCGCTACAGAAACAGGATCTACTCTGAGGTGGAAGAATGTGTTTGATGTATTACCAGAAAAAAGTATGAGACAAATCAATGCTTATTTTGAGGTAGCTCATCTTCAAGATTTTCCAACAGATAGTGTCATATGTTTCCAAAACCCTGAAGTGATAACAAAATCTGACAGGCAATGGAATGGGAATGAAGACACTCTTCTCGTTCAATACAGAAGTGTTGTAGATGAAGAATTACTGATCGGAGATATGCGCATTCCTCATCAAATAGCTTCTGCTGTGACATCGGAAAGATTCGGAGTTATTCTGTTCAAGGGACTGAGTCGAAACGCGGACAATTCAATTTTCTACAACATCAGTGTACTCGCGGCTCATCAAACCTTCGTCCAAGCCTCGGAACTGACTGATAATCCAAAATCTGAGGATTTTCTCAACCACTTTGATGATGCTGAAAAAGAAGACTGTGGAGAACAAACTCTCGAGAAGCTAATCTGTAACTCAAGGGATTCATATCACTATAGGTAAGTTTTATTAATTTTTACCATAATTTAAAAAATTGATTTGTGAAAATTTTGTGTATTCTTACAATGAAAAACCTTTTAATTTCTCTTTTTCACGTAAATAACAACAGTAAAACGATTTATCACGTAAATGATGAATTTGTGAACATTTTTTGTAAAAAATTTTTGTAAAACAATTTTAAATTATATATATATATATTTCGGATTAAAAAAAGATTTTTTTGTGTCAGCAGTGTTATTTTTTTTACATCAAAGTTGAAAAAATAACTAAACATTATAATTATTTTACAAAAATGCTTAATTTTTCACATAAATGATCAACTCATAAACATTTTTTGTAAAACATTTTTAAATTATATATATTTCGGATTAAAAAAAGGACTTTTTTGTGTAATCAGTGTATTTTTTTTACCTAGAAGTTGAAATAGAAAGAAAAGGTTATAATTATTTTACAAAAATTTTTAATTTCTCCTGCAAAAGATCAACCCATGAACATTTCTTGTAAAACAATTTTAACTTATATACATTTCGGACTAAAAAAGGGCTTTTTTGTGTAATCAGTGTATTTTTTTACATAGTAGTTGAAAAAATAACAAAAGGTTATAATTATTTTACAAAAATGCTTAATTTCTCACATAAATAACACGTTTTATCACATAAATGGACAATTCATGAGCGTTTGTTGTAAACCATTTTTAAATTATATATATATATTTATATATAT
This sequence comes from Cryptosula pallasiana, assembly GCA_945261195.1. NCBI lineage: Eukaryota > Metazoa > Bryozoa > Gymnolaemata > Cheilostomatida > Cryptosulidae > Cryptosula > Cryptosula pallasiana. The sequence continues at coordinate 14,728,384 of OX183134.1, read as the reverse complement.
TCCGGATTCAGATGAAAAAAATGACTTTTTCGTGTGTAATCAGTGTATTTTTTTACATAGAAGCTGAAAAAATAACAAAAGCTTATAATTATTTTACATTAATTTTTAATCATGCTATACTAATACATCGCTTTTTATTTTAGTCCATTATATCGTAAAAAGAAAACAAAATAAAAGGACTTGCTCCCTAAAAAACTAATGAGCTGAATGGTGTAACTCAGTGAGTTATTTTCCTGTTATATATAATGCAAACTATCTAATGTAGCTAAAAGTAAAATTCAAATTCGGTAAAATTTATTTATATAGTGAATAACTTTTGTATTTTAGTTCATTATTGGATCAAAGAGAATACGGAATACAGGAATTCCTCTCTGAGATTAATAATATATCAGCAGAACAACAAAGAAGATATTGTTCAAGAAAAATGCTTTGTAACCATTGATATCGTAAGCTATAGTAGTTTGTATTACACAAAATTTACTATAAAACAGTTTTATGAATGTAAAAACTAGATATGGTATTTTCTATTACAATTATATTCCTGTAAATTTTATTCATCTAGAGGAGTAATTTGGTGATTGTTGACGGTTTTTAAAAAAATATCAAAAACTATATATTTTAAGGATTGTTTTTTAAAAAAGTTAAAAGTACAAAAAAATTAAAAAAAAGGTATGTAATGAAACCCTGTTTTGAAACATGAAAAATTTAAAAGGAAGGTGTAGGATAAAATCCTCACTCAAAAAATTAATGAAAATTGAATAGAATAAAAGAATATTTTCCCAAATACCAAAATTTTGTAAATATAAAGTGAAAATCTCTATATATATATTTTTTTAAAAAAATATCGAAAATGATTATTTTTTAAAAAGTCAAAAAAAAGAGGAGTAATTTGGTGATTTTTGACGGTTTTTAAAAAAATATCAAAAACTATATATTTTAAGGATTGTTTTTTAAAAAAGTTAAAAGTACAAAAAAGTTAAAAAAAAAGGTATGTGATAAAACCCTGCTTTGAAACATAAAAAATTTGAAAGGAAGGTGTAGGACAAAATCCTCACTCAAACATTAATGAAAATTGAAAGGACTAAAAGAATATTTTCCCAAATACCAAAATTTTGTAAGTATAAAGTGAAAATCTATAAATATATATTTTCTTAAAAAAATATCGAAAACTATATATTTCAATGATTATTTTTTAAAAAATTAAAAACACAAAAAAAAACCGTGTAATAAAACCCTGTTCTGAAAAATAAAAAATTTAAAAGTAAGGTGTAGGATAAAATCCTCACTAAAAAATTATTGAAAATTGAATGGAATAAAAGAATATTTTCCCAAATACCAAATTTTTTGTAAATATAAAGTAAAAATCTCTATATATATTTTTTTAAAAAACTATCGAAAACTATATATTTTAATGATTATTTTTTTAAAAATGTTGAAAAAACAAAAACAAAAGCTTTGTAATAAAACCCTGTTTTAAAACATAAAAAATTAAAAGGATGCTGTAGGATAAAACTCTCTCTCAAAAAATTAATGAAAATTGAATGGAATAAAAGAATATTTTACCAAATACCGCATTTTTCTTGTAAATATATAGTAAAAATTTCTAAAATATTGCTGGTGAAATTTACTGTAAAATGGTTTCAAGTGTGTCAAAGACTAAATATGGTGTTTTCATTGAAATGTTTATTTTCAAAAGATCCATATAATATCATTGAATCAATTAGTCAAATTTAACACTCAAATTCTTTATTATCAAGTAGGTTTATTGTTTCTTTTGCAATTAATTCTCAAATATTGTAAATTTTAACTATCTAGAGGAGTAATTTGTCGATTTTGATGTTTTTTTTTCTTTAAAAAGAATGATTCTGTAATACCACATACTTCAGTTCTAATTCGTTTTTAGAATTGAAGTTGCCATCGAAAATGGTTTGTTCTTGAATGGGTAAATCCATAACCTCCTCATCATCATGACAGAAGTTTTCTGATGATTGCATTTTGAAAAACAAATTTCATTGATTTAGTTTTCAGAATTGAATTTGCCATCGAAAATGGTTTGTTCTTGAATGGGTAAATCCATAGCCTTCTCATGATCATGTCTAAGTTTTCTACCCCAATATCTCCAACCTCTCAGAGATAGAGATTGTTCTGTTTAAAAAAATAATGGAAATTGAATATATAAATGATTGTTTTGAAAAAATGGTAAATTTTTGAAAAAATTCAAAAGGAAAATGTGGGATAAAACCCTCACTCAAGAAACTAATTTTGTATGATAGGTTGCTTACCTAACAATAAGAAAATAATGAATAATGTATATTTAAGGAATTATTGAAAAAATTAATGAAAATTGAATAGAATAAAAGAATATTTTACCAAATACCCTGTTTTTTCTTGTAAAGATATACAAACAGATAAAATTTAACCATTTAGAGGATGATTTCTTTTTTGCAAAAGAATAATGAAAATTTAATGAAATGAAAGAATAATTTACCAAATACCCTGTTTTTTTTGTAAATTTGTACAAATATATGAAATTTAACCATTTAGAGAGAAAATTTAATGAAATGAAAAAATATTTTACCAAATAGTCTGTTTTTTTGTAAATTTGTACAATTGGATGAAATTTAACCATTTAGAGAAGGATTTATTTTTGCAAAAAAATTAATGAAAATTGAATGAAATGAAAGAATATTTTATCAAATACCTCTTTTTTGTAGATGTATACAAATAGATGAATATCCAACTTCATCCATATTTTTCCATTTGGGATCATGTTTGAAGGTTTTCAAGATATTTTTTTTAGTAAAAGGTTATGCATTGATTGTCATTACAAGTTGTAGTGTTTTGTATTATTTAATATTTACTGACTCTAGCTATACTATATGAGATTTTCCCTACTTATTACACAATAAATGTATGTATTCACATATTGTTTCATTTTTAATCACTGTATTTATTCAATGTAGATATATCTCCTCTCTCCTCTCTCTCCTCTTTTCATCTCTCCTCTCTCTCAAGATATCATATGAGTCAGACTTACAAAAAATTATCAAAAGTTAAATGCCTTACATTCAAAATTTAGATACCCTATGAGTTATAATTATGTATACAATTATGTAAAAAAATTATCATAGCTTAAAGTGCCATACATTCAAAATCTATACACCATATAAGTTCAAACTAAGTAAAAAAATAATCAAAACTCAAATGCCACTTAAATGCTAGTCTTATAATTGCTTCTCCACCGACTCACCTATCAACTGTACTTGACTTTCAGATTTCAACATTATCTCATTGCTCACATTGCCAGCCTGATATAGTTGTTTAGCAATTTTCTTGAAGCCCGTGGCTATATCATTGAAATGATTAATATAATGGTAATAATGATATATAACGACAATAAATAATTGTTAGTTTTAATAATAATAATCAAAATGATTAATAATTAAGAAACACCATCTCCTCCTGCATTGTTATTTTTATGCTTGAGTAGCTGTTTTTACTTTTATTGTTATCAGTTCAGTAGTATTATTTTTTTTATTATTTCTATTATTATTTTTATTATTATTATTTTTTATTATTATTTTTATGGTTATTTTTGTTGTTGTTTTCATTCCTTTTAATATGGCTATATAGAGTAATAATATAAGTAATAATAATAATAAAAGTAGTTCTTATTTATTTAGTAAAAATAAAAGTAACAAAAATGTTAATTATTAGTCATTGATTATTATTAAGGTTATTATTATTACTGTTATTACTATTTTTATTAATATTATTTTTATCATTGTTGTATAAAAGTAGTTGTTTTTCTTTTTGTTTAAAAATCATTTTTAACACTGTGGTTGAATACTGCTCATTATCATTAGAACTGCTATATACTCTCATCTCTTCCATATCATTATATTCCTCAATTTAAACACAAACAACTTTGATACAAATAAATATCATAAGAATTGAAATTTATGAACAAAAACCATGGTGTATCATAACAATAATAACAACAATGAATGAGCAATACTGGTAATGCATACAAAATGATGATAAACGCCGCAATAAAAAGAAAAGTAATCAAAAGGAACCCAATGTATCAGAGTTGTTCTCAATTTCTCTGGCTTTGTTCAGCAGTAGTACTTTTTCTTATTTGTTTTTTTTTTGCTTTTTCGAGTTGTTTACCATGACAAAAAAAACTTCATAATTATGAGTAGGTCTACAACAGCAGCGCAAAGCGAGTCTAGGTTTAAAGACTTGCAATATTTTTGACTAAATGTTTTTAATAAATTTTCACTATTATTACTACTCTTGCCTTTAATAATAATTAATCAACCTGTCTCTCCACAACATTGATAATAATCATCATAGTTGAAATATCGATGGTAGACGGTTGATAAAAGATACAAAATATTATACAACATTATACAAAAATTGCATAAAAAGAGTGACAAAAATAGTCATTTGAGGAACTTAATCTGTAATTTGTGAAAAATTTGTACACATTTTGTTTATTTTAATTATATTTGACTTTACCTGCTGCTCAGCATGCCATGAAAAAGAACTGGCGCAATTATTCCAAACAGCTTTTCTCCAACTCCACAAGGTTTACGAAAATTCAGAGAAAATAAAAATTATTGTGAGTTTTTGTTACAATCGCGTTGTGATTGCCACACTGTGAACAGCACATGTTTAGCTGATTTACTTGCGCAGTTGATGCAGCATTCTAAAATACGTTTTCGAAATATTGACAAATGGGTTGCACAATGCACAGTCACTAAGCATATGTTTTGATATGGAAATTTAAAATACAAATACTTGAATATCCACCAGATTCTTTGAGTTGGTTTTTCACTAAATGTGAAACTATAGCAAAGCCTTGAGTTGAATTTCTGCAAATATAATCCATGCTTTATGACAATCTCCATTGGTGGGAAAATAAACTTAAAAAGATGCTTTTCAACCTCTAGAATATCTAGACTCGAGCTATTACGAAAGAGTTGCAAGCTCAACTCTTCAAAAAGAAAAGTCAACGTTTTTGCAAGTTGTTGTTATCGGTGGTGGTGTGCAATAGGGAGAGCAATGTGTTGCATGGAACAACCGTTACACTTCTTCAGATGTTGTGTGATTATGTTCAAAGATTCAATTATGTTATGAAGCAAGAGGGAAGTTGGCGCACCCATGCGGCTATAAAGTTATAGTTAGTGCAGACAAAAACTTTCCAAGAACTATTAGACAGTCTGACAGCACAATTCGTAAAATATATAACCAGTTACATAACGATTGAAACATGTAGACAAGTTGAGCATCCTGAAGCCAACTGGCAAGTCAAAACTGAAGACAAACTCCATAACACTGGCCCTTCTTGATCTCCCTAACACCGTTTTCACCCTATTTATGTAATCTCCACGGGCAACGCCGGGTATTTCTGCTAGTAATATATATATAGAGTATTTATAAAAAAAAGAAACCTATTTACTATATATTTTGTGGTAAGAAATTATAAAATAGGGCAGTTGCATAAAGCCTATTCCAGAGCCATGATAATACTAAAAAGTATAGTGAAATAAAAAATTTAAAATTCGCCTAAGAGTGCAGTTAATACAAGAATTTCTTCTTGAGAAACATCTGAATTTTTTTGCATTTTCTGTCTAATAGACGCTAATTTCAATTTAACACTATCATTAAAACCCTTTTTTTTCAGTCCATCTTTTATATTCAAAATTATGTTAACGGAACTTAAATCAATTTTCTTACTATCAATCTTTTGGCTTTCTTTTAAATGTACTTGAGTTTGAGGATTATCTGTTACAGTATTAGATTCTAAAACACCTGTTTTTGGACTGCACTGTGAACTAGCAACAGAAATTAAGTCATTATTACTCTTTTCAGTTTCTGAAAGATCAGAATCTGAAGATATAAGTGCTCTCATTTTTTTACACTGGTTTTTAAGCAAAGGCTTTCGATCTCCAACAGGCAGGTTTTCTAGCTATCGCAACCATTTACTCCCTAATTCAAAATCTAAATCAATGTTTTCAGAAAAATGACCTTCTATTGGATAGAGATATACTAATGCAAATTTTTTTGGAAAATTAATATCCATAACTAAGTCAGAATATTTTTTATTAAAAAATAAAACAAAATTATTATAACTAGCAATATCAACAATAAAAAACATTTTAGTTTTCAAAATACAACTATGTTGCTGGAGATCTCTAAAAGTTGTATGGGATTTTCCGCATAAACAATAAAAATTGAACAAGTGAGCAAAAAAATGTCTTGAAAGAACTCGGCCAGGCCAATGCAACTCCCCTAATTTAAACTTCTTACCACAAAATATACACAAAATGTTGGTTTTTTCCTTTCAGTGCTTCGCTCAGCGACTTTGTACAATACGCTACCAACAGCAACCAAAGCACTGAAAGGGAATATCTTGGACTTTTGTTATCAATATCTACAAGCAAAATAAACAAATTCTCATTATATATAGATAACCTTCTTGACTATGGCATATGTATATAAATATAGTGCATATCACTTACACTTAAAACACTCTCTATATTCTTTTATATCCCCATCTAAAAGACTTGCTTTTTTATATTTACTTAGTTGGGGATTCTATGCTTGAACTAAAATAGAAAATACGAATGTTGTTATGTTATTCTGAAAAAAATTTATTAAATTGAATGAGTATGTAGTAAATAATAATTTCATCATAATCACATTCAAATGTGTGGCGGCCGTAGGAGAGAAAGGATTCATCCTTCCCTATACATTGTCCACTCACAATAAAACGCTTAGATGTTTTTTCTACAAAAATAACGTAGTAAATGTAGAGTCGTTATTATTTTACCTACAGAAAACGTTACATTTTTCATAAAACAGAAAAAATACTTGCTCATAGCAATATGTGTGCTAGCACTTGTCAAATCTACCTTTTTCTCCGCTTCCCCAAAACATTCCTCCATCCACCTCAATGTTTCATAATCGGTAGAACTTAATAAAACAATAAATCAAGATTGTGATTAATTAAAAGCTCTATATAATACAGTTGAATAATAAAGGCTCAATAATATACTTAAATAGCGCTGAAATCTATTTCATCTATATTTAGTTGTACTCCCTCATTTGGGGTTGTAGACCTACAAGTAATATATATATATATATACATTTGTATAAATTTATAAATGTAACTGCAAAAAAGTTGTAAAAGATAGTATAAAATAACTTACTCATTTGTTGTAGGAATATTGCTAGCCATTTTTTGTTGTTTTGCAGACTAATACTTGAAATGAAGTACAAATGAAAACTGATACTGCTTATAAAAATTACTTTCTCTTATATACAAAACATTGAAGTCATTTATCAAAATTAATTCGTAGACTGATTTTCTGATCATACTATGATAAATGATATTGTTTTTAAATAAAGTTGAAGTTAAATGGGAAGTTGGTTGAAAAATAGGAAGATAGAGATTAGATAGACTAATAAGCTTAAGCTCTACATACACTCCTGTAAACTTTCTTTCTACCTAGCTAAAATTTTTGAATGTAGAGCATTGGATAAACAAATTTTACAAGTCCTATAGTTATTTTTTTAAATATAGCTAGCTAGGATGAAACTTACAATTCATTTGAATGACAACTCACATCCTTTAAACATATTTTATAGCAAAAATATGATGTGTGATTAACTAGTTCAATTGCAGTTCATTGATATGCTCTACTACAACACACACTACTTCGAACTATGTAGTCAACTGAACATATCCACAAACAATCATATAGACAGATCAACAGCAAAACATTGATGCAGTGTAGTTCCAGCTTTATATCATCAGAGAGTAAATTAAAATGTGCGAGCTTCAATTATAGTTTACAAAATTAAGTATGAGTTAAGAATGTAATAAATACTTTACAGGTATCTGATAGCATTTAAATATGTATATGTAACATGTAACTCTTGATTTATTAGACAAAACAGCTTCCTAAAAATAGAAAATACACTATGTATGTTGATGCATTGTTTGTATTTCACACAAAAAACAATGAGATATTTTAAGAAAAGTAACAGTCTAACTAACAAAACAAGTGGATAAAGTCATACTTTGTTCATGTTTTTTTAGATGATACCGGAGATAACTAGAATTAGAGGTATAACCACAAATCCGTTTTAAAATTAAGTTTGGTTGGAAGAGAGTGATTTTCTCATTAAGTTTTTGGTGAAAGGTTGTACCTGTATTAAATAATATGTAATCAAACACAATAAAAACTGGAGATAAATGCAATCAAGTTATCTTCCTTTTTAGGTTGAATTAATAAACCTATAATTCCGAAGTCTATGGATATTCGTTGTTTGTTTTAAATAGAAAATAGGATGATAATAAATAGGGCTTAGGCGTAATTAATGACTTTTCTTGAGCGCCTTTATAAAGCATAACATTAAAAATATCAAAACATATAGGATTAGGCGAAAGTGGGTGATTAATGACTTTGCTGGAGTGAGTTTATTAGTGAAGTGACACTTGCTTTATATTATAATTAATTACTTTTGAAAAACTTGTGAAAATGAACTGGTAACATTACGTCGACTGAAATACTGCCTAGAACGTCTCGCATAAGTTTTGATTTGACCGAAAATGGACTGAAAACCTTTAGGACGAGTACAAAATTATCGTAACTCACTATAACGGATATTCTAAGAAATATTTATTTTCTCGTTGCTAACTTAACGGAAATATTTGTAACAGATGTGACATGATCTCAATCGGTTTTTTGCCGACTGGATCACTTAGTTACTCGTAAACATTTGATACTCGCTTGATTTTTTTTGATAACAGCAAAGTCCCAATTATGTTTATTGTAAATATTTCAAAAACGGATATCACGTGATTTCAGTTGGTTTTTCCTACTGAATCGCTTAGTTACTCGTAAACATTTGAAAATTGCTTGATTTTTTCGTTGATAAAACATGTCGCAAGTATCTTTTAACAACTATTTTCGTGATTTCAATCAGTTTTCCTTACTAGATTACTTAGTTACTCATCAACATTTCATAATTGTTTTCATTAATAGTCGTTGCAAAGCAATGTTGTTGTATTTAAAAAATATTACTATGATTCCAACCAATTTCCTTACTGAATTACTTAATTACTCGCCGGTATTTCATAATTTCTTTCACTTATAATTACAAAGTTCATATTGTAAATATATAATGCAGTAGATACTAAATTGACTCAAATTTTTATTCATATGATTTTAAAACAGAAATAATAATAATAATTTTTAAACAAAATCAAAAATTAACGCTGATTACATATATGGTAAACATAATACCTGTAAATATATATATATAACGAAATGAAATATTTATGCTCAAGTCTCCTCTCTCTCTCCTCTAACCTCTCTCCTCTAAACTCTCTCCAGATATATACAAATACAGCTATTTTTATATGTAGACTCGATCTCGAATGCTGATGATATGTAGTCTCAAGTGGATAAATGAAGTGAAAGTACTTTGTATTTCACAAAATTTACTGTAAATTTTAATCATCTAGATGACTAATGGTATCCTCTCTCCGCTCTCTCAAGATATCTCCTCTCTCTCCTCTAACCTCTCTCCTCTCTCCTCTCTCCCCTCTCTAGATGTATACAAATACAATTACTCTTATATGTAAACTCGATCTCGAATGCTGATGATATGTAGTCTCAAGTGAATAAATGAAGTTAAAGTACTTTGTATTACACAAAATTTACTGCAAATTTTAATCATCTAGAGGGCTAATGCTCCCTTTTCTCCTCTCTCCTTTTTCCCTCTCTCCTCTCTCTCAAGATATCATATGAGTCGGAATTACAAAAAATTATCAAAACTCAAATGCCATACATTCAAAATCTAGATACCCTATGAGTTAGAATTATGTATATAATTATGTAAAAAAATTATCAAAACTTGAATGCCATACATTCAAAATCCATATGCCATATAAGTTCAAATCAAGTAAAAAGAATAATCCATAAAGTTTACTGTAAATTTTAATCATCTAGAGGGCTAATGGTACCCTCTTTCCTCTCTCATCTTTCCCTCTCTCCTCTCTTTCAAGATATCTCCTCTCTCTCCTCTAACCTCTCTCCTCTAACCTCTCTCCTCTCTCCTCCCTCCCCTCTCTAGATGTATACAAATACAATTATTCTTATATGTAAACTCGATCTCAAATGCTAATGATATGTAGTCTCAAGTGAATAAATGAAGTTAAAGTACTTTGTATTACACAAAATTTACTGTAAATTTTAATCATCTAGAGGGTTAATGCTTCCCTTTCTCCTCTCTCCGCTTTTCATCTCTCCTCTCTCTCAAGATATCATATGAGTCGGTATTACAAAAATTTATCAAACCTTAAATGCTTTACATTCAAAATCTAGATACACTATGAGTTGTAATTATGTATACAATTATGTAAAAAAATTATCATAACTTAAATGCCATACATTCAAAATCTATACGCCATATAAGTTCAAATTAAGTAAAAAAATAATCAAAACTCAAATGCCACTTAAATGCCACTCATATGCCACTCAAATGCCCCTCAAATGAAATACAATATTAACTCGGTGAATCCATCCAACGCCGTAACCCACTGCATAACCCCCGAGGTCTAATCCTTAAAAAAACACTTGGTAGGGAGATCTGCTCATATATTACTACTGTTGTCCAAGTCAGCTGCATTGACGTTGAGTCTCTTTTCACTTACTGCACTGAACACCCGCTCTGTTTTTCCATATTCAGACAAATTTCCTACCTATTCCAGCTCTGTGTTTACCACCACTGGGCCTGAACATACTGATGCCAACCGCGTATTCAGTTTACTAGGTCCTATTTCTATACCAATATTTAAATTACTCCTCTTAAAAAAAACAATCGTAGCCACAAATCTCCCAGAACACCCATTGTGGCTCCAGAGACAAATGTGATGTGTTGCTTGGCAGAAGCGTTGAACACTGCTATGCCGACAAACCCTGCTAATGCACACATCCTACTAAAAACACTGAGTTATGAAGGTAATGGCAATGAAAAGTATGTCATTGCCCATTTCGTTGATGTTGCCAAAGTCAGAAGTGGCCGAAACACCTAGCTTTACTGCCACCTGAGAGAATCCTTGCATGGCAGAGTGCTAGGGAACCGCAAAGCCAGCACTTGCTGGGAATATTTATCATTTTGAGGACATGGTTTGGACTGGCCAAAAGAAAAGTGATGCCAAGGCTGCCTAGCCTCTGGAGACAGTATAAGAATACACTCCAAAAACATTTCGACCAAGTTAAGTAACTAGTCTATTTGGAATGTGACCATCTTCCTACCAGACTGAGAGTCCGGACAATGCTGGGTCCGACAAAGCTTACCTGACTTTAAGAAATAGACTAGTGCCACCACTTTCTCTGTATTTTTTGAGCAACAGAAAGTGTCTGGATGGGGAATAGAGGCATGATTTACAGAGCTCTACAAGAGCTGAGGTGAGTTGTGCTCAAACCGCATTTGTTTGCTGAAGATAAAAAAATTAGCCAAGACAGCGGCCAGAAAAGTGGTGGCTGAGATTAATTGCTTGGCAAAGCAAGCTGATGGCCTGAGTGGCAAACTTATTTAAAGAGCAGAGAAAGACACATTATATTTAGTTTGGTTTTTTGTATATTGGCAAGTGATTATTCATACATAGAATTACATAGAATAAAATAATAAAAATAATACTTTTTATTCTTCCATTATAGAATGCAAGTAGAATGCAAGTAAGTACTCCGACGGAGGCCTACATGTGCTCTGCCTGGCCGTAAAAATTGGCTAAGTTTGTATAACATTCTCCTAAGGATGCTATGCCACAAAATAAATGCATAGCTAACCACATAAAAAACAATGACAAAAATACACTGATAACCAATACATTACATGTTTACAAATAATAGAACGTGGTATCTAAACAAATAGCCTTTGGTTGTTGTCTTTAGGCCCCGCCTCTCTTCCAACATTGCACCATCATGCCATCATTTGTTCTTTTTTAGCTTGTGCTCTTCCCCTTCCCCGCCCATTGCATGAGTAGCACTCTTGGTTTCATTAGTCCTGCCCCTCAGTCTTGGCAGGAAATGGCACCATCCTATGGCTGGTGTAATATAGCTCGGGGTCGCTCGAAATAGCTTGAGGTCTTCCGAATTAACTTAAACTAGATGTCTTGAGGAGAAACATAGCTTTTTATGGTTGAAACAAGATCAAAATTGGTCCATTGTTGACCCGTCTACTCATCTTTTAGTTTGCTGTTCTTCTGCCCCTTACACCTAAATATGAATTAGCGGATTAAGCAGGGAAGGTGGTCAGGAAGTCAAGGTTCTATATAGTTGATGCAGCAGTCAACTACACAGTGTGAGCTGGAACCCTAGGGATTGGGAAAGATGTGGTGTATGTACAAGAGGTGAGGGGTTGGGGAGGATGGGGGTTGTTCCAAGGGGTGATAGTAGGTACTAGAATTGATGCGTACAACATTTCTCCACATATGCCCTAAAACTTGACGTATTTTTCACCAATTAAGTTGGTAAACTCTTCCGAAAGATATTTTTCCAAATTGATTTAGCAGGCTTTTTTTGCTACATTGTTACCATTTTTGTCAGCAGACATGTTATTTACTTCATTTCACCATAAAAAAACCATAAAGTGTTTTTGGGAAAGTAATAATTAATTATATACCATTGTTTCTTCCAACATTTCCCATAATCTATTTTGTATCAGTAATTCACTTCATCTTCTGCAAATTGTGTGTCTCTGCACATGGATTACAATTCCAAGTTAGCGGTTCTTTTCAGAAGGCAATATATTCGAAATTAAACAGTGATATTTTTGTATCATTACTTTTGAAACTTGAGACAGTAAAAGCTACTAAAACTTGGCTGAGTGAGAAATTTGTCATTAAGGGAGATTTATTTATTTTAGTTGGTCGATTGAAATTTGAATGAACCTATTAAGAAAGCGCAACAAGACCCCACTTGATTATTTTGAGTGCCCACTAGATACACAACAATACCCCACTTGATTATTTTGAGTGCCCACTAGATACACAACAGTACCCTACTTGATTATTTGGTGTGCCCAATAGATACACAACAATACCCCACTTGATTATTTAATGTGCCCACTAGATACACAACAATACAACACTTGATTGTTTGGTGTGCCCACTAGATACACAACAATACCCTGCTTGATTATTTGGAGTACCCAATAGATACACAACAATACCCCACTTGATTATTTGGTGTGCCCACTAGATACACAACAATACAACACTTGATTATTTGGTGTGCCCACTAGATACACAACAATACAACACTTGATTATTTGAAGTGCCCACTAGATACACAACAATACCCCACTTGATTATTTGGAGTGCCCACTAGATACACAACAATACCCTGCTTGATTATTTGGATTACCCAATAGATACACAACAATACACCACTTGATTATTTGGAGTGCCCATTAGATACACAACAATACCCTGCTTGATTATTTGGAGTAACCACTAGATACGCAACAATACCCCACTTGATTATTTGGAGTACCCACTAGATACGCAACAATACCCCACTTGATTATTTGAAGTGCCCACTAGATACACAACAATACACCACTTGACTATTTGGTGTGCCCACTAGATACACAACAATACCCCACTTGATTATTTTGAGTGCCCACTAGATACACAACAATACACCACTTGATTATTTGGAGTGCCCACTCGATACGCAAAAATACCCCATTTGAGTATTTGAAGTGCCCACTCGATACGCAACAATACCCCTCTTGATTATTTGGAGTGCCCACTAGATACACAACAATACACCACTTGATTATTTGGAGTGTCCACTAGATACACAACAATACACCACATGAATATTTGGAGTGCCCACTAGATACGCAACAAACAAACAACTTACTTGTATAACTGAGAAAGGGCAGGCTAGTGATTCACTGTTTTCTCTAGGAATTTGAAGTTTAATGTTTTTGTACTTTGTGGAGTATTTTTGTATTATAAAATAGAGAACGTATTAGCAACGCAGACGAACTAAAATTGGTAGGCTTTAAATTACATTCTATTGTGGTAGATTTCAGTGCACTCTAGTAGTAAACAGGTAGTTTACACTAGAAACCTTGCGAAGCAATGCGCTAGACTTCTGCCCACAGCATTTGGTTAATAGCTGTTGGGTAGGAAGTCCTACTGTGCCGGTAGCATAGTAAGCAGGGCCGGTATTGACCCCTGCAGGGTCGGTAGTGACCTCTACTGACCCGGTACAGCTGTACTGGGCCGGCACAAGATGGCCGCCTTAGCGGAGGATCTGTAAAGATGTCAGAGAACTTAGTCAAGGTCGTAAACAGGAAGTGCTTACCCCTAAAGTACCAACTTCATGGACCTAATTCTATGTACAGCCTGGGAACCCTGTAGGAGCTTTCATTGGACAATTAGGAGAAAGGACTCCACCCTTAGCCACTTGGCACCTCCCTTTATTATCTTGCATTGCATTGTGATTGCTTGATTATTTATATAGTTAGTGTAATTGGTCTAATTACTTCCTGTGCATTGACTGTTATATGTTTTGTGTTTGTTAGCTCTCCTATAAAAGGAGAGCTCCCACTGTTAATCTGTGCATTCATTTACAATGAGCCATGGCATATACTCTTATATTGCTAAACCCTAGAGGAATAATTACCCTCAGGACAGCTTAAGAATAAAGCCATTATACAGACACTACTCGGTACTGTTTGTCTGAGCCATGGGCTCTTGCCTTACCGGGTAATTCGGTTGCCCTATACAGTTGTCACTGTCGGTCAGTACAGTGTCCCCTCTGGAGAGAGGTAGAATACTCGAGATTAGTGGATGTCCGTGGTAACAGACCGGAATCCATTACATTGGTGGCAGCGGTGGGATAAACGGTACCTTCCCACGCTGTGCTCTTTCACGCTACCCTCTGGCCCTGCGAATGCACTGCAGGCCAGCTACCACTGAAGAAGGAGAAGTGATCTACCGGGTGTGGATCTGGAGAGAGGAGAAGAAATTGATCTACCGAAGTAGTAGATCTGAAGAAGCAATTGACACAAGATACTACCGGATTTCTCTGCAGGTTCGTTTGAGTGCGCTCCGAACTGCAGCAGCTATACCGGCACAGTATCCACTAATAAAAGCTGTCTGCATCAACCGTAGAGCTTGCTCCGTTTGCAGCAGTCCAGTACAGACGTTACCGTATCTTCTACAGGCTCGTAGAGTTCGCTCCGCCCTGGACATAGAGATACCGGCACTGTACAGAGAGAAGAGAGAGTCGTGTATCCGCTATACAGACTCAGCTACCAGAGGTTATTCAGCTTGGAGTGCTACTCAGCTGGTAACAGTGACCCCGGCACTGTATCCATTTACAGTGCCCCTACACTACTGCCTGTAGGCCCGTAGAGCTTCTCTCCGCCCTGCAGCAGTACAAGAAGTTTCGTAACGGTTGTTACAAGCGACGGAGTGCCAGATACTGCCACAGTATCCATTGGACCAACCCCTAGATCTGCTAGAGCCACTGGAAACACTGCTACCGACCCGGATTTCACCTATACCGGCCCGGGATCCAGTTGTACTGACCATTTCTTAGGTTTGAGTTGAGATCACTCCTCTATCTGCAAAGAATGGCCACCCAGAGAGCACGCAGCGCTGGTCAAGCACCCGTTGGCAACCCAGAAGCTACAGCAATTGATAGATTGACCGAAACATTGACGGCTATGATGAGGCCCAACCAAGACAATGCACCAGCTAGGCTGAAGGCTCCGAAGTTCGACGGCGAAGGAGACGTCGAGTACTTTATCACGAGATTCGTGGGAGTAGCCGAGATGAACGAGTGGCCAGAGAACACGGCCATGTTGTACCTGAGAGATGCGTTACGAGGTAAAGCATTGGACTGTGGAAAGCCTCCACAACTGCAGGGTATCTTTGCTGCACTGCGAGCACGTTTTGGGCTAACACCCAGGGAAGCTATGTCCTGGCTGACCAGCCTACGCCGCCAACACAAGACGTCGCTCCAAGAGCATGCAAGTGAAGTAGAGCGCCTAGTGCGCGTTGCTTACGCAGATCTACCTCACCGACCCATGCAGAGGATGATGCTGGACATCTTCAGCACCACAGTTGGCAATGCTTACCTGCAAAGACACTTGTTGGCCATGCAACCCATTGACGTAGCCGAAGCAGTCAGGGCTGGCAACGAGTTTATGCAGATAAAGACGCCGTTTGAAGAGCGCCAGGCTCATGTACGGATGTTGGAAGAGGATCCCGACGAGGAGGAAGAGGAATGGATGAGGACGGTTGCCAAGGGCCCGTCTCAACGTGTCTCCACTGCTACTGCCGTACAGCAGACACACCACACCCCTTCACCTGCCATACCGGATCCTATGACAACAGTCATGGACAGCCTAAAGCTATTGACAGAAGAGCTACGGTCGCTGAGAGCAACCAGACAAGCAGCTCCCTCTCCACAGTTGGAGACGGCACCTGCAACGCGCTGTTGGGGCTGCGGGCAACCAGGCCACATGATGAGCACCTGCCCCCGAACTCAACACGCAGTTCACTTTGCAAATAACCCCAGACAGACGGGAAACGGCCGGCGCCCGCAGTAGCGTCACCGGCAGCTGACTGCAGCTGGGCAAGCCGGACCACACCCACAACCCCTTATAGTCCTGGAACTCTAGGAGAGAGTGGACAACCTCCCCGGATACAACCGACAGCAACCAACCACCGCTGGACAAGCCAAACAACTCCTGATGCCCCGTACAGTCCTGGAACTCTGAAGAAGAGTGGACAACCCCCCAAGAGAGCATCAACACCCGCTGACTGCAGCTGGACAACTCCTGACACCCCAAACAGTCCTGGAACTCTGAATAAGAGTGGACAACCCCCCAAGAGAGCACAGACGCCCGCTGAGGACAGCCGGACAGCCCGACAAGCCCCCATTAGTCCTGTAACTCTGAAGAAGAGTGGACAACCCCCCAGGAGAACACAGACTGACAGTAGCCGGAAAGCTCGCCAACCCCCTTACAGTCCTGCAACTCTAGGAGAGAGTGGTCAAACCCCCAGGAGAACACAAATGGCAACGCCACCGCTGGAGCGACCTTACCAGGCCAGCTACTTCCTGGCTAGAAGGTTAGCCGGTAGACCAGCCTCCCTGTTGATTGACACAGGCTGCACCACCAACTTGCTGTCGAAGCATCTGTATCAGCAATTGCCACAGTCAGTGAAGGACACGCTGCAACGCAGCGAGGCACATGGACTCATGGCTGACGGGTCTAGGATTCCCTTTTACAGTACCCTGCAAGTAAACTTGCAGCTTCGTAAGCTGAGGACGAGCGTCAACTTCGTCATTAGTGACATCAATGAAGATGCCATAATTGGCATGCCGTTCCTCACCATACACGAGTGTGCCCTGCGGTTTCCAGACTCCCATGTCATCATTGACGGACATGTGCTACCTTGCACAGACAAGCACGGGCGGCCACTTAGTGATAGTGTCCGTCTAGCGCAAGCAGAGCTGACAGAGGACCCCCCTTACACCCCTGAAGGAGAGGCGGTACCCGTACAACCACCCGCTGTAGAGAGAACTACAGGCGAAATGTACCAGGCTGTGGAGAGCCCACCGTCACAAGTAGATGGCAGAAAGTTTGAACCGGATCGGGCAACAACTGTAGGCGCTAGAGGCGAAACAGTGTTCTCCCCCTCGTTGGCTACACCCATGCGATGGAGAGAGGAGACCCCCACCGCTGGAAAGAGGCAGCCATCCTTCAGCCATCCAACCCCTACAAAGAAAAGTAGACTACCCCGAGGAGCTCCCCGACAACCTCCAGTGAACAGAATCACTGTAGCAGACCGTCTAAAGATGTTAGAGAAGTGGCCAAAACCTCCCAGTACCCAAACCCTTCCTGTTAAGCCGGGCAGAGTGAGACAAAGTTGTAAACAACTCTGCAGCACAGACCAGCCACTCGTACCTAGCAGTGACAGTGACAGGACCATCCCCCAACTAGCCATGGCAGCTGACCAATGCATAGAGCTTGAGGACCAAAAGGCAGATTTGCTGCAGGATGCAGGCCTTGATAATTGTCCATCAGCCAACTGCGCAGACACAGAAGTACTGGTGATGCCCACAGCTGGGTTAGGTGAAGAGCCCGTCCTCTCCCAAGGTGTAGTTGATGAAGAAACCGCCTCGACCAGTACAAGTACCGAGGAAACACAGTCCCAGGAGACTGCAAGCGCACGTGGTGGCTGTCATCCTTTCAGACAGTACCGTCAGAGAAAGCCTGTGGTGGCGACTAAGGGTGAACGTCCCACGACCTCTTCACCACCAACCTTAGTGCCACACAGCACAGTGCACCACACCCCGGCACGGGATGTTGCTTGCACCCCCACGGTACAGTGGGAAGAGGAGAGAAGGCGCTGGCTTTCCTTAGAGAAAGAACGGCGGTCTCCTAAAGTTGAGATAAGGAAGGTTCTGCCAGCACTAGAACTTCCAGGGCCACTGCTCGCACCCATACATGACACTATGGTACAGCAAGCCCCGCTGCACTATAGGCAGCCCATTGACATGGTGTATAAAACTGGTAATGCACGTGTTGCTGTAGACTCACGCTCACCAATGAACGTGACGCCCAAGCTTACCATACAATTGGTACAAGCATCAAGCCCTCCCGTGGAGGAGGAAAAGGAGCTGATCACTAGCTTCCCCTATGATCCAGGCGGAGTTGAGTTATGGGAGGTCACCTGCAAGGGCGACCTTCTCTGGAGAGAGGTGCTATGTCATCCCATGGCATAGCACTCGACTATATATATAATCAAATATATACTCTGGGTACGGGTGTTACCCCCACACATATCTGCTCTTGCTATTTTGTTATTAAAGCCAGGCTATGACTTTAATGGAGAGAGGTATGTGGTAGATTTCAGTGCACTCTAGTAGTAAACAGGTAGTTTACACTAGAAACCTTGCGAAGCAATGCGCTAGACTTCTGCCCACAGCATTTGGTTAATAGCTGTTGGGTAGGAAGTCCTACTGTGCCGGTAGCATAGTAAGCAGGGCCGGTATTGACCCCTGCAGGGTCGGTAGTGACCTCTACCGACCCGGTACAGCTGTACTGGGCCGGCACAAGATGGCCGCCTTAGCGGAGGATCTGTAAAGATGTCAGAGAACTTAGTCAAGGTCGTAAACAGGAAGTGCTTACCCCTAAAGTACCAACTTCATGGACCTAATTCTATGTACAGCCCGGGAACCCTGTAGGAGCTTTCATTGGACAATTAGGAGAAAGGACTCCACCCTTAGCCACTTGGCACCTCCCTTTATTATCTTGCATTGCATTGTGATTGGTTGATTATTTATATAGTTAGTGTAATTGGTCTAATTACTTCCTGTGCATTGACTGTTATATGTTTTGTGTTTGTTAGCTCTCCTATGAAAGGAGAGCTCCCACTGTTAATCTGTGCATTCATTTACAATGAGCCATGGCATATACTCTTATATTGCTAAACCCTAGAGGAATAATTACCCTCAGGACAGCTTAAGAATAAAGCCATTATACAGACACTACTCGGTACTGTTTGTCTGAGCCATGGGCTCTTGCCTTACCGGGTAATTCGGTTGCCCTATACAGTTGTCACTGTCGGTCAGTACAGTGTCCCCTCTGGAGAGAGGTAGAATACTTGAGACTAGTGGATGTCCGTGGTAACAGACCGGAATCCATTACACTATTAACATTCTAACTA